>BMAV01006310.1:1046630-1062802 GCA_019973955.1 Trichonephila inaurata madagascariensis
CCATGTATTTTAATAGGGAGTAGTTTATTGCTCTGTAAATTAGCTCATCTGTAAAGTATTTGTACATTTTATACAGTAGAACCTGTTTTTGTGCAAGCCTTTTTTTATGCAATTTGTTTAGTGCAATCTTTTTTTATGCAGTATATGAATTTTAATGGCTTTGGCACCACTGTAATGTTTTCTATCAATGTACCAGTTGCATAAGGGAGAATGTTAGGACTCCCCATCAAAATCAGGCTTTGCCTTTAATATTTTATAAATTTGGTACCTACGTACTTAGCGTTAGTCAGGCCTTGCTGCTACCCCAGAAGGTGGGTGTTGCGGGGATGTATGTTATGCCACTACAATGTACATATATACACTTCAAGACACTCTGTTCTTTTGTTGTAAACAGTCTCCCAACAATGCACATTCAGCTGCTTTCTCTGGACGTGCTTGATTGAAAACGAAATTTTCAATGACCATGACATTATCAATAATTTGATATATTATGAAGATGGACAAGAAGAACCAGATTCTTTTGAGAGCAGATAAAATATATGCAGGGACACAGCTTTCCAACAAATTGGAAAAGTATTTTCTTAAAATAAGATACCAATTCCACAAAAGGAGTATGAAATTTAAAAAACAGCTATGTTCATGCATATCTGGTTATCATGACATTTTCAAGCAACTGGCCTTCTCCCAAAAACTTATCTCTTACTTTATGGTGCCAAAAAATAAATCAATTGAAATTGTATCTTTGTGACAAAAGCAATTTTGAATTTATTCATCACAGGATGATGAGATCTTTGGATTACGTTGAGTAACAGAGAATTATGTATGTGCATTTTGAAAATGTTTCCATGTGTAATTTAATTTATTTTGTCATGGAAGTACCTTCTCATAAATTTCATGAATGATTGGTGTATTTTCCAAGTGCGGACTTTTTTATGTGATCCCCCTCCACTGCATAAAAAAAATTTTCTGTAGGATTTCAACAAATTTGTTTGTACATGTAAAAATTTATAAATTTTTGTGCAGTTATTTTTATACAGTCCCTATCTACTGTACAAAAACAGATTTTACTGTATTTTAACTTATCCATTGTTCAAAAAAAAATAATGGATTTTATACTTTAACAGTAATTGTATTCTTACATTATTTGAATCAATTTCCAGGCTACTACATGGGAAGAGACTAAAGCTGCAATAAATGTCCTGAAAAATAAATTACCTTTTGTCCATTGCTCATCTAAACCATACTTGAGTTTTGATGATGAAAGCTTATATGGAAGGTAACTTTTCTATGGAATTTATTTATAAATAGCTTCTGAAAGATATAAGATTTCCATTAAAATTATAAATTTCCTTATTAGGTAGTAAAATGTATAATTCTTGATAATTTCTTTAATTCTTACATTTTTATAGGAAAGGGAGGAATCTTTAACTTTAAAGATTCCTCTCTTTTACTTTGTCTTTAGTGTATCCTTTGAAAATTCTCTCATAATTTGTTTACTAAGTATTCAATTTTAAATGTATATGTAAATCATGCATGCTATCATATATTGTGATACAATTTTGTACACAAAATATTCAGGTATTTCAAGTTTGTCCATGTGTCTCAATGCTAATATTATGCCTTGCTGTCATTTTTCCTGATAATATTTTAATTCGTTTTTAATGGGCTCAATTCATGATGGTCACAATAAAGACAAACACATGTTCTCCATTGAATTCAAAACAGGCATTATATTAATCATACCCATTGATTCTATTAGTAAAACTTACAATTAGATAAAATTACAAATTTCATAATTGGATAAAAAAATTTTAAATGTTATAAATAAAATTTCTTCAAAAAGATTTAAAAATAAAAAAAAAAGATTGTTTTATGCATGTACTTTTAAATAAAATGCATTTTGTATACATATATACTTTTTAAAAGAAAGTTTCTGCAAAGAGCAAAAGTTGGCAACAATGAAGTGCATGAACTAATTATAGCTGAAAGCACAAGATAGCTTTTATCGTGTGACTATGACGTCTCATGAATTTTTGAGCTGATTGGCTAGAATCATGTGGTTATCATAATCATATGACTATGATGTCACATCAGTTTAGCCCATTGAGAGGACATATATTCAATGCTTTAATTTTAATTTTTTCTTGTGTTACTAATATATGAGTTAGTTATAAAAAAAAAATTTAGATTTAATAGATACCTATAGTATACAAATTAAAATTTTAAAAAGTATTTAATTAAGATTTTATATTGAATTAAAAATAAAACAGTTTTGAGATTTCGTATTTGTGGTGTTTTCAATAATAAATAAGAATTTATAAAAAATGAAAAGTTGTTTTAAAATGATCAAAGGTATGTGTTAAACTTAGGTATGTGATAAAAATGAATTTTTAGTAATATGTAATTTTGCTGTTTCAAGTTTCATAACATCCATCTCTTTTTAAAGTTTTCTTTGTTTTGCAATTCACAAAACAAAGAAAATACCAATCACACACAAAATACCAATAGAGTCGAAAATCAGTCAGTTATTTTCATTAGCAGTACTTGAACATATACTGTGTTCTAGTCTAGTTTGTGCTCGTAACAGTTTTCATCTGGTTTTAAAAAAGTAGTGGTTTTTGTTTATTGCTTAGCTGACAATTTATTAAAACAATGCTCAAGCCCACTACAAATATAACCAGAAAACAATTGAAAAAAAACATTGCTCTTTTTAAAAAAATTGAGAATTATCATGCTTTAATATTCAAGGAAAAATATTTTTGATATGTAGGATCTCCAGAGCAGTGTGTAAAGAATATAATATGACTGTATCTTACAATAATATAGAAAATATTGACAAATATGTGGGGAAACTTTGTGAAGATAAACTGTTAAAGTTAAGGTTGATACTTAAATTAGTCCAAAGTGTATATATTTTTAAAACAATTAAAATTTGTGATGACTCAATTTCTTTATTAAATTATCAGTGTTAATAAGTTTTTTAATCTCTAGAATTCAATGTGAGTATTTTAAAAGGATTTAATATTTTTTTTAATGGGGGGGGGGGGCAAATTTTTTGGCAGAGTTACAGGAATATTTTTTTTTTTTTTGTTTATTGAACTATTAGAAGGGTTTATATTCAATGCTGGAATTTTCAAATTCGGAATTTTTTTTAGTACATATGATATAATGTTCATATCAACCATATTTTCTCTTCCCAACTTAGTGTGAGAGATACAACAAGGGATTCATTAAGAAATTCTTTGATGAATCTTACTCTGAAAAAAACAACAGCTGCATATATTGTCAAGGTAAGGAAGTTTTTTCTTTTTCTTTTTTTTTACTTAAATGTCCAATTTAAAAATTTAAATAATTACTATTCATTTTTTATTTTAATTACAGGAACTTGCTAGTATTATAAATAAATTAGAAGATGAAAAGGAGTAAGTTTGCTTTATATTTTTAATCTCTTGTTAGAATATTTCCCTTTTCAGAAATATTTGAATAAGTGCTCAAGAGCTAGTAAAGATAGTTCATTTATTTTCAGCCTCTGATTACCCTGTAAAAACCAAATTATTGCTCATGATTTTCATAAAGATTTAACTCCATTCTAAAAGGAAGGAATTCAGTTTCTTTGTACTGACTTAAGAAATGTGTTAATGCTGTTGAAAATAACCAGTACATAATTCATTGCAATCCAACTTATTTACATTCTATTGTAAAACTCCTTCATAATCTTTAGTATCCATTGTTTTGTTAAATAATAATGAAACTAAAATTAGTAAACATTACTTTAAAGATAATCTCAATGGTTTTTGAAATGGAAGATCACACTTTAGATTTCTTCCTGCGAATCATTTTGAAAGGTTGGTAATAAGCCACAGATTTAAGAAACTATTCTGCAAAAAATTATTGATGCAACTCCTTATGTTTTTAGTAACTATATACATAATACAGACATTTGTGTAGTAATCCTGATATTTACCTTTCTTTATATTTGTTACATTAACATTTTTCTCATACATTAAGGTATACTCAGTAAATTTCATTGCATTGTCATTTTAAGTGTGAATTATTTTATGTTATATAGATATCAACACACTTTTTATCATTTTGTTATGAGTAATTTTTCTTAACATTCATTTGGGCAGAAAAAAAGTTTTAATTTTTTTCATTTGTGTTTCAGATTGATTTTTATCAAAAGCTGTTTTATTTCATTCTTCTACTTTTTCAATTCAAAATAATTTTTGAATCATCTTGAACATAAACTAATATTTAAAATGTCTTTTCATTAATTCCTTCTTGATATTTAGATATGAATATTGTTAGGAATTTTGTGTAAATAATTTGTGTTTTGATGTTAATGCATTTATATTACTCTGTTATATTTATTTTATGTTAAAATTGTACTATTCACAAGCAATGTCGCCCCTTACGTTATAATGGCGACTCGATGAGAACTTGGAAAAATCTTGGTGGTAGAGCCAAGTTGGCATCATTTTTGGCGTCATTGGTGACCATGTTAGCTGTATTCTTCTAGAAATTTGTGGAGATGTCCACTAATGTCACGCTTTATGACACAAGCAGTTATATTTCAGGAAGTTTCTGCCGTTCCTATAAATAAAGATGCTTGCCGGAACGAGAAGTCAGTCTTGATTAAACCAGCGAGTAGTGAGCATTGTTTTGACTAGCAATTAGCTCGGCTGTGCTTGTGAATAATCTTTTACTTACGTGTATTTTTAACACTGATGATTGCATTTGATTGCCACTGAAGGTGTGAAGACCTTCCGGGATTTACTCTGTAAATATTGCTGCCGAATCCTGTATTTAAAGGATTGGATTTTTGATAATAAATTCGCATCGCTCTTAAAGAACTGTTTATTTTCTTTGTGATTGTTTTGCATAAAATCCTCAAATCCGGCTCTACATAACAATATATTTTGTAATGTGGTGTAGAAATTTTAATGCTTTAAATGTTAGTTAAAAATTCATACTGATAAAATATATTTTTGAAAATTGTACCTTTCTCTGTTTTGCTACAGTTTTTTAATATATTGCATTAGGAATTCATTTCAAATGCATAAATTCCTAAAATGTAAATTATTGGGTAAACTATGCATCATCCAAATTTCGCTAAAAAATTTTTTAGAACTTGTTTATACTAAAATGTACATAATTACACAACAGGCACTATGCATTTTTTGTATAATTCTACTAGAAATAAATATATCATACATACATTATGCAAATTTACTGATTGAAGTTTTTCTTTTTGCTTAAATCTAAAAAACGTTTTTAAGATACTGTAAGATCAATTTTTTTAAAAAAAATTTTAAGTAATTTAAATATTAAGAAATTTGTTTATACAGTGGGTGATCGGTTAACAAACACTTTCACGAAAGATTTTTGTGTTTGGATAACGAACACTTTCAAGAAAGATTTTTGTGTTCGGACAACGAACACATATTTGGATAATGAACAAAACGAATTCTGACGAACACTTCTCGGCTCGGAGAAATGTTTAAAGCATGCTTAGTATTGATAATTATTAAATGAAACTTGAATTAACAATGAATTTAAAGGTCATTCAATAATTATTATTATGACTAAAATCAAAACATACTTGAATTTCAATATGAATATCGATATTTTCTGACAGCTGATAAGTTATGGATGAGTGGATTTGCTGACATGGCAAATAAATTAGCGAATTCTTAATTTTTTCAAACAGTGCAGACTATAAAATATAAAGGTGCCGATGACGCGCTACCACCGTAAAAATACGTGAAATATGAGAAACGGACTAAAAATCATTTTTCATCTCTCCTGAATTATGTTGCTTACCTATTAAACTTCAAAGTTCTATTGAAAAAAAAATTTCCAATAGAATATTCATACAAATTAGACCATCAGTTTCGGTTTTGATTGCATTTTTTTAGGGTCTCCAGAACGAATTAATAGATTTCACACAGAAGTCTATGGTGAATAGATGATCGGTTAATGAACAATTCGGATAGCGAACATAGTCTTGGAACGGATTATGTTCGTAATCCGTTCCAGGGCTATGTTCGCTAACCGAATTGTTCGTTAACCGATCACCCACTGTACTAAAATGTACATAATTACTCAACAGGCACTATGCATTTTTTGCATAATTCTACTAGAAATATATCATACATACATTATACAAATTTACTGAATGAAGTTTTTCTTTTCTTTTTCCTTAAATCTCTAAACGTTTTTAAGATACTGTTAAGATCAATTTTTTAAAAAAAATTTTAAGTAATTTAAATATTAAGACATTTGTTTAGCAATGTGAAGTATGAGAAGTGTTTTCAATTCATTCTCAATTTGTATAATGTATAAAAACTTTAAGAAAATCAAAAAGTTGGTTTGTTTCACAAATTGCAAAAACTATATTTCTGAAATTAGCTTAAATGTGAACTAACAAGAGAGTGTGAGAATAAGAGCTTGTGAATGTTTCTTTCCATCAAGATTTTCAAATTGTTTTGACAAAACATTTTTAAATTCTATTTTTTACTTTATTAATTCACTGTTATTTATGAATACTTAAATTTTTTTCCCCTCCTTTAAAGTTTATGTAAAACTATTTAGTAATGTAAACTCTAATATTTTGAAAAAGTATTTGCAACTTAGTAAAACACTTGCAATTATGGTACTTTTAAATTATAAAATAACAGCACAGTATCTTATTTTGCAATTTTTTTTAATATTAAGAAATCTATCGGTACAATGACCTTGAAAGCACAAACTGAAATATGTAATCGTGGAAAATTTATTTTCTTACATAATCAAACTTTGTAGGAAAATATTAGTTGGTGATGAAAATGCTGAGAGAGATAAAGAAAATCAACCTGATAATGGACAAGTACTTGAAGATAAGAATATCAAAAAAGATTTGCCAAATGAAGGATCTCTTCAAAATTTTAAGTTCAGCCTTGATTCACAGCTGGAGAGATTGAAAGAATTATTAAAGGTATATTACATTTGTATAAATTGAGATTTCTTAGATCCATTTGGTTAAATTTCTTGTTTGTCATAATAAGAATTCAAAAAGTGATAAGCTTTATTGTTATCTTTTCTTTTAGTATAATTTATATTTTACTCAAATTTGTAATTTTTATTTTTGTAATAGAACAGAATATATATAAATAAAATACAAAACAAGTTATTAAAAGTGCAAGAATAATATATTCAATAATCTCTTGAAATTAATTCATGATATTTTTATTTTTTTGTCTACATTTAATCTATCAGAAATGTACTTATGCACTTTACAATTTTCTTTAATGATACTTATTATGAACTGTAAAAACTATTACTTCATTACTAATAACCTGATGCCATTTTTCTATATTATATTGAAGAAAAAATTTTTAGTACCTTATTTACTCAAATTAAAGCCGTACTATTTTTCCATTGTTAATGCCACTGAAAATTGGGTGCTACTTAGAATCAAAGGCAAAACATTTGTTGAATGGGGGAATTTGAATTTTTCACCTCTTTCAAAAGAAAAAATGGAACTGTACATTCTGGCCACTTGCATCGATGACTTATCCCATTCCGCAGTTTATCTTCAGTATTCAGTCTATCCTAAACATTGTTGTCTACTTGGAATTAGGAAATTTTTTTGTATACATTTTCTTTTAATCACATAAATATCAAAGATATCGATAATAGCTTCAAGACGAGTTCACTATGACGCAAGTATAAAAAGGGAGGCACTTTAAATGCAAAAAAAAAATGGAAACAAAGCAGTGGCCACTGAAAATTTGACCAAATGAAACATGTATAAGTCGATGGCATAAGCAAAACGATATCATTTTTTCTTGTTAATGTTCAACAACTGTCTTAATTCTTTTACATTTTTCTATAATACATTCTTTAAAAATATTGCATAACAAATGCATTGGATAGTATGGAAGACGATACTGTGTACGAAAATGGTGACACCAGCACCAATTCTGAAGTTAGCTGTGACAATAGGTGTGGCGAATGATTTTCAAAACATGATACTGACAGTTGGAGTAATTTTAGGTTCATGTATTTATTCGAAAGTTTTTAATACTGTTAAAAAATTGTTATTTTCTTATTATTTCTCATTAAAATTTGCCTTTTTAATTTTTTTAAGTATCGGATATCAATGAGCCTTTTACACAATTTTTTATCTTTTCTCAAAAATGTATAGAAAATTGGGGGTGCGGCTTAGAGTAGAGTAAATACGGTATGTTTAGTTAGAGAATTTTAGATGCACTATTTTTTAACTAATTATCGACTTGATTTAAGTTCTTTCAACTGTGTACGGTTTTCAAATCCTTCAATTTAACCATGAAATTGTCTAGTTTTTATAATATTAAACATACTTGTCTAAAATAACGTGTAACTTATCTTTCAGAACCTTCAGACTCCTGGCAATACACCAAAAGAAATTCCAAATTTTGTTTCGCCAGTCCCCCATTTACCTTTTAATAAAATGGATCATTACTATGAAAGCACCCCATTAAATTCTGCTGTCGAACTGAACAAAATTCAACCTCCAATCTCAGGATCTTGTGATAATACAAGTAGTACTTTAGAGCAGCATCGTAACAATTCCACTTCTTTAGATTTTTCTAATGTTATGACTACATGTAAATCCGATGACTTGACTATTACATCAAATTTTAGCTCACTGTCTAATTTTAAACCGTCTGACAAACAGTCAACTAGTTCATCTCTTGGACTCAGTAATTTTCTCAATAAATCTAGTCCCTCAAACTTATCTGAGAAACTAGCTCAGTTTGATGCTAGTAAATTGAGTCCAATTTATTTAAATTCAAGTAGTGGATTTGATGAGTCTTTAAGCAGAGGGTCTGCAAAATGTACTTCATCAGTTACACCTAGGAGAACTTCAGCATCTGTTCCTTCCCTAAGTAAAATGTGTTCTACATTTACTTTAAACAATGAACAAAGTTTAGAAGCAATGGAGTTGGAATTGCAAACTATGTTACAACAGATTGAATCTCTATTTCCACAAGTCTCAGGTACTAAAATTTGTATATTTTATAGAAATGTTTTTACAAAGTCATTCATATTTTGATTATTTTAAACAGGGTAATGAGGGGTTGTTGTTTTTTTATATCCATCTAATTTTTGTCTTGTATTGTTTATTTTAATCATTAAAAATGACCTAAAATTATTCATTAAATGGATAAAGTATCATCTATAAAGTATTATAACATATTTTAATAATGTATATATTTGAATTTTTTTTAGATAAAAATAAATTTTTAGTAGTTAAAAATATAAATTTTATTTGTGTATTGCAAACCAACTGCTATGGCCTGATCTGATGTTATTCAGTTAAATAGTTTAAGTTTAAATATTTTTTGCTATAAAACTATTTACAGAGATGCAAGGTATTTCACATTATGAAAGAAAATGCTAGCATTTGTATAAAATAGGAACAGGAGGAATTAAAACGTATTTCATTTGAATAAAAAAAATTTTTTTGAGAGAGAAAATATGTACTTAGAAAAACTAGATGTTGATAATTAATTAGAATCTTCAACTCTAAATGATTTGTAGCAGAAACAATATTATTCGTTAAATATTAGAGGAAATGTGGGCAGTAAAAGTTGTGTTGCATACTGAAGACAAATTAATTGCCTGTAATGTCAATAAGTTTATTAAAACTTTTCAAACCTTAGGATTTATATTTAAACTTAAAAATGTATGGTAAAATAACTATACATTTGTAAGCATTGAGGAAGAAAACATTAAACAATTTTTCATTTGTTATATTTTTCTGAAAATTAAATTCAAAGCTATTGAAAGGCATCACAGTGCCATCCATTTTAGTACAAATTATTTCATTTTTCATCAAAAGATATAATTACTTGATATAAATTTTTCCTGTTGCTCCTGTTTTAAAAGCTATCTGTTTGCTTATCAAATTTGCCACTCAATTTCCAGTGTTGAATCGAAGCCCGCGGAATTCACTGTTGCAAAGAGGCTAGAATGTGTCTGCCATTAGCAGTAGCTTTGAGCATCATGCAGGTGACAGTGCATTTGGGTCCATTCCACCCCAATTTTAAAAGAAAACACCCTGGGGGTAGTCAAGGAGTTCACACCCCTCTTCCCCCCTCCACTAATCTTTCAAGAGTACTTTCGGCTCAATGAATTTTTAGAGTCCCCATGCCGCACAGGCCTGAAACACAAACATCCATACCTTCTCCAGGATTTTAACCCAGTAATACCACAGCATCACTAACCACTATGCCATCTGAGCAGTTTGTTAAATCTGTAATAAATAGGAGTTAAAATATCGATTTGTATACAAATACAGGCAATTTAAAATGGATTAAATAGGGAGAAAGTTTAACAGAATAGTAAACATTAAATTAATCGCATTTTGGTACTGTAGGATTTTTATTCTTGCTCAATTCATTCTTATTTCAGCCTTTTATGTACATATACGAAGTTTACTGTTTTGTGATTGAAACTAACACTGTTTTCTTTTAGGTTTAGCTAATGATTCTGTAGAGAAGGAGAAAGTTAAGAATGCTTTATCTGAAATGGAAAGTGCTGTTAAAAAGTTATCACACCTTTCATTAACACTATCAACTGGTAGTACTGACTTATAAACTCCACTGAGATAAATGTTTAAATTTTAAATGTGGTCATTTGTACTTTTAACTTAGTTTCTGGATTAAAAATAAATTTATTTCTCTTTGTGAGGAAATAATATATAAATTGAAAAGTAAAATTATAAAAGTATAATTTATTTCTTCATTTATATAATTATCTTATTTATACTCAAAAATTATATAGCATTTAAACTTATTTCAAAATGATTGTTTGTAAGTATACTAAGTTACTGCTACTACATTTGCTGAATTTTTAATCACAATAGTGATTTCTCTTTTGGTTGTAATGTGTAGAAATTTAGTTTGTTAAAGGGAAGTGTATTTTTTTTTTAAATTATTGCTGTTTTTATTAGTATTATAATTTCAAATGTATTATGCAACAAACTTTTATTTTTACTTTATTTTGAATTTATTTCAGTATTTGTATCATTTTTAGAATAATTTCTCTATTAAGTATTTTTATAATATTGACATTCATTTACACATATGTTTATTTAAATCACATTTATGTATCCACATATGCTTGTTAGTATTTGTTTCGAAAGTTAAACTGTTACATTTTGAATATTTTGAGATTAGGAATATTATGTTTAAAAAATACATTTAATTTCAAAGATATTTGTAATAATAGTAGTTGGAATCATATATAATAATTATATAATTATTTACATGGTTGGTATTTGTTATAATCTTCAAAGTTCTATATTTTTCATTCATTGATGTTATATTTGTGTATTTTGTATTACACATGTTTTCATAAGCTTTTCTCAAAATTAATATTTGTTGACTCAATTGACTGTATAATATTATTATTTTGAATACAATATGTGAAATGTTTATGATTGACAAAATATTCAGATTAGTATTTGAAATAATAGGGGTATTATTTCAGGGGGAAATGTTGTAGATATATAAAATATATTTTTCCTTTTCTCTATATAATAGTATATAGATCATTCTATTAATTTTGTTGTTCACTGATATTTGTTGTGTGTCTGTATATTTTGAAACTAAAAAAATATATACTTTTGATATTGTTTCTTTCTATTAATTGTTACAGAAGTAAAAAAAAAAAAAGATGGATTGTCTGTATTATAAATGTAATTAGTCAGAAATATTTATTATTGGAACTTCTTTTGTAATGCTTATACAATTATTAAGGATAATAATTGATTTCCCAACTAACCTTAAGATGTAATTAAAAAAAATGTTATATAAAAATTTTATTGTGTTTACTTAAGTAGAATCATATTGACAGAATAATTGGCTAAATTCCTGACAGTCCAAAGATAAATGTAATCAAATGTTTTCCATCGAATTCAGAGTACCTGTAAAATCCAGATTTCATTTTATATTTGGCAAAGATGTGCAAGTTTTAGAATTCTTTTAAGTTTTTTAAAAAATTTCTTACATTATGAAGGTACTTCTAAATCGAATGCATTTTGTTTACCTATGGGCATTATTATTATTGACAAATATATGTACTTTCTAAGAGAAAGTTTCTGTAAAAAGCAAAAGTTGATAATAGCAAGATGTTCAAACTGATCTGACTGAAAATACATGATTGCATTTATCATGTAACTGTCATTTTATCTAATTGAGAATGAACATTGAAAGGGGATTTTTTCCCCCTGAATGATGGGAGAGATGACTATTATTGTATAATAAATTATAGATTCACAAAATGATGTGCTAGGGAAAAATTTTACAATTAAAGATTTGTTGAAAAAGGCTTCTTTGTGATACCTGCTTATAATAATAATTGTTGTTTAAGACACTAAATGTTTATATTAAATGCATATATTAAGGTTGCATGCAATTGTTTTGTGCATGAAATATGCTGCTTTTCTGAGTATTAAAGAGTATTATTCATTATATAAATATATATAGATTCATACAAAAGATAAAGAGGTGCATTTAAAAAGCTTAATTTTTAAGTTTGTTTTGTAATTGTTTAAATACTAATGATCTTTTATTAAATGTTTTTTTGTTGTGAAAGAAAAAGTGTTAATGTTATATACATGTTTTTAAAATAATCCTATGAAATGAATTTTTTGCAAGTGTTAGCTTTATGTCATTAATTGAGATATTTCTTTAATGGAACAAGGCACTAAAATTTTAAATTTAATGAATAGCAATATTTTGAAAGAATTTAAGTCCTGAAAAATGTAGATTATAGGCTATGAAAACCATCTTATAACCTTTAACATGCATCTTGTGTTGGAATTTGACATTTTATCTTGTTGATAATTTTTTATTGTTATACATTAATTGAACTTTTCAAATTTAAATAATTTACATTTATTTGGATGTTAGAAAAAAACTGGAGCATCTATTTTTGCTTAATATATTTTATGAATTGATAAATAAATGAATTAAAATATTTTTAATATATATGTTTATTTTTTTATAACTCTTTAATAACTGCATTTTTGTTCTAATCCGAAACTGTTGTGATCTTGTTGTATTCTGCCTTCAGAGGTTCTTTTAGAGTTTAGTATTTGATTTTTTTTTCTTTTTTTATAATTATATCTATACTATTAATGCAAAGCCTTATATTTTATTTATGCCTTATATTTTCTATTATATATAAAGCCTTACATTATATATTGTGCCTTACATTTTTTGAATGTGTTGGTTTTTCTGTTCTTAAAGTGTATAGTAATTGTGTTCTCAAGTTTATATCCATGTTTGCCTTCATGTGTTTGTATGAGACTTTCATACAGCTCTTGTTGCTTTTATTTTTATAATTGTATATTGATATTTTTACTACATTTTGTTGCTTTATAAATTATACCTAAAATGCATTTGCTATTGAGGTTGTGTTTATGGATTTCAAGTTGCTAGTGTTTATTATATGTATTCATAGAAATAGCTATTTGTGAATTTATTTTTTACGTAATAAATTATTTGTTGTTTAAATTGCATTATTCTCTTGTTTCTTTTTTAATAAAATTTGTTCATGTTTCATTAAACTTTTTTATTACAGAATTTGATATGATTTTTATTTAAAAAGTAGCAGATTTAATTGCTTATAATTTTTCTATCTTAAATAATTTTTTATAAAATAGATGTATGGTATTGGAAAAATATTTTCTTCAAATTCAAAACGGAGATTATTCACAAGATTAAAGCAAAATTATATTAGTGTTTGATTACTTGGTATTTAGACAGAGTTCGTTTTATTTGTAAATATCAATGAACAATATAAAATCAATTTTTTAACCAGTAAGAAAATAAATTTCGATTTCATCAAATATATAAACCATTCATACTCTTGCAAAAAGAAAAATGAATTACCTCAAGGCATATGATTTTTACTGAAATTTAAAACACATACAAATAGTGAAATTATTAAAAATTCAAAACTGTAGGACCCATTAATGGTTGAAAATTGCATATTAAATGTTAAAATCAATAATTGGTATACATTCTGCTATGCATTCATTAAATTTGTTGAGGCTCAAAGTCTTCTCAGTGCGGTGTAGAAGTTAAGAAAATAGAGTGCCAGTTTAGGTATTGTTCTCATCATGGCTGTGATTCAAGCCCTCGTGTTTCTTCGGAATTGTGTTCCTAAAGGATGAATCTTTCATTAATTTTTGCTTCATGTCTGCTACATTTTGGGCTATTATATCTTATACCCTCAATCAGGGCAGGCTCTAGCAATTTTGCCGCCCCTCTCTCTAAAGCAAAAAATTATAATATATATATATACCATCCTAAAAAATTCAAAATTAAGCACGTAATTACCCATTATGATTAACTGGCGTAGATAGTCTTGAGTGAGCCCTGTATCCAAACATCCTGTACATTTTATGATGCTTTGCTTATGTATTTTGGGGGCCCATATCATTGATACGGCGATAGCTACGCCTCTGTTATGATTTCAAACAAGTAAATTGTAAGAGAAGAAATAACACATTTCAGCAGGCCAATTTCTTTGAAAAAGAGTGGATCACAAGCGTTTTATTTTAAATTATAATACTACACTCAAGACAAGTAAAACATTTCCTGTAGCTCTGTATCTACTAAAAACTCTTATTACCCTTGTCCCCTTTAGAAAAGCTGACATCGTTTGGGAGAAAATAATGTACATTATGTCCCCACTCCTGGATGAGAAGAAAGTTTATAGTGAAACATCAAATTTCATAATTTAACATATACTCGAACCCTTCAAATTTCAATGTAAAAGAAAACTGACATTAAACATATTCAGTACAAAATAAGATACGTTAAATGAAATACCAAATTTACACCCAATAATATTTCAGAAAATGTATCAAATTTTTTGTAACAAAAAATTATTTTTCAAATTTGGTCCACACAAATGCCGCCCCGGGCAGGGGTTCGGCCCTAGAGCTGCCCCTGCCTCAATCAGTGGCGCACACGGAAATTTTTAAAAGGGAAGGGGGATCCAGGGTCGAAAGTCCACCATTCTTGTATCATGCTCCAATACACAGCCCAACATATTCTTTTGATTTTCAGACACCAAAAACGGTAAAAAATTAATTATTAAATAAATAAATAGCATTAATTATTAATAACAAATAATTAAATTTTACATACTATATACGTATGATTATTTATCAATCGGAAAAAGAATGAAGGGGTCTGGACCTGGGGACCCCTCTTGTGAGCGCTACTGCCTTCAATTGAAAAGCCTGGTGACTGCTGTCCAAGGAAAAGTATCAACAACACAGTAGTATGAGCCCTGATTTTATCCTTGTTAGTATGTTAGTCCAGGATGACGTGCCTTGAGTGTAATGCAACCGGTCATAGGATTCATCAACATATTGACCTGTTAAAGTTGTACGCAGGATGTCTAGAGATAAACTATATAATAAATAACATTCCACACCTAGAGTAATGGCTGTATGCATCTGTATAACCAAAGCATGTTCAAGGGATCAGTAGTCCCCTTAGTACCTAGATCCGGTCGCTATCTGTTCTTATGTCTGAAGCAAGATTCATTGCTAAACACTATGCAATGCCACTTGGCTAACAACTGTAATGTGGGGTTATTGGTTGCTGTGAATGTAACCCCACTAAAGTCAAATGTCGCAAGATGGTGTACCGCAAGAGTTATTGTAAGCTGTAACACATTGGATAGCGTACAATAATGCTGTTGGAACAATTCGAGCACAATCATCTCATCTTGCTTTGCGTTCATGCACTTTAACCTTCCATAGTTTATTGCCGGTACCTTTTGGGCAACTATGTTTGAATGGTGAAAAAGTGGCAGCCTATTGCTCACTATGACCTATCAGTTTCTTGCATCCCAACTGTATCTGAGCAGTCAATTTGGCCATAAGCTATTAGACATGACATTGTGTCTCCCTAGATGTGAGAAGAGCAAGCAATTACTTTCACCCCAAGAATTCATCCAGTATTCCCCCCCCCTCCTTTTCTGCCTTTATATTTTATCAATAAATAGGTAATTTTATTGCATATTCATCCAAGTATATTTACTTTGTAATATATTTCTATTTGATATTATCTATTCTTAACTTTGTTCATTATTTTATTTAAAACTTCCTTTATTTA
>BMAV01006310.1:1063202-1094043 GCA_019973955.1 Trichonephila inaurata madagascariensis
CCCCCCCCCTCCTTTTCTGCCTTTATATTTTATCAATAAATAGGTAATTTTATTGCATATTCATCCAAGTATATTTACTTTGTAATATATTTCTATTTGATATTATCTATTCTTAACTTTGTTCATTATTTTATTTAAAACTTCCTTTATTTAGTTTATTTTTAAAAAAATCTTTGTGGTTTGTTTAATTGCAAAATAACTATCCAGGTGGCGCCACGGTTTTTTCCTTCTCGTTTAATCGTTTCAATCTTTTACGTCATTTCGCGTGAGATTTTATCATAGAAGGTTGAATTTTCGATCTCCAGTTTTTATTTTACATGTAAGTTTTTATCGTAATTTTTTCTATAAAATTTTTTTATTATTCCTCTCTTTGAGAGATTCATTATTGTTCTCTTTTCTTAATTTCATTTTAATATATTAGCAGGTTTTTCTTCTACGAGTTGTATTAGGCTCAACTTGGGTGGTTTTTTTTTTTTTCCTATTATGTCGAAAATTTCTGATGTACGGGGAAGGTTGGATCCATAAAGCATTGCTAACCCTAATTCGCTGGCCTAATTCAGCGACAGCTTTAGAAATCATAATAGGTCTCCAGTTTAGTCCAAAGACTTTTTTGTATCTACATTTGTTGTGTCTGGTGAATTCCAATTTCTTCCTGTTTTAGCACTGTAGGTTCTAGTACTTCTTCACTTTTATTTTATTTTACTATATATATAGTGTGTATTCTTCATTGAATTGAATTTTAAATTGCTTAGGTTGAAAATCCGTTGAAAGCAATCAGTAAAAAGAGCTAAGTTTTATGTGAGGCTGAGAAGTAACCAAATTTCCTTTATTCTAATCAATAGTCGAATTTTCATACACACCCTTTTATTCTTTTATATTTTTCGTGGAAAAGAAATACTTGGCACAATTATTAAAAAGGTCCAAAATATCTATGCTCAGAATAAGTGGCGCACACAAGGGGGGTGTCCTAGGGGCCCGGACACCCCCATAGCCCTTGATTTTTTTTCGATTGGTTATAATCCTAGTATATATTACGTAAAATTTAATTACGCATTTGTTATGAATAATTAATTTTATTATTAGTTATTACTGATTATTTATTTAATAATTAATTTATATTGTTTTTGTTCCCGAAAATCGAGAAAATCAAAAGAATATGTTGGGCGGTGTATTGGAGTATGATACCAAAATGGTGGACTATGAACCCTGGACCCTCCCCTTGAAAATTTTTTGTGTGCGCTACTGCTCAGAACTATACACTAAAGTGTAAAATTTAAGCAGTGAAGTCACTTTTCAGTGTATAGCCGTGAAATTGGCAAATGTCTTTTTGCAATCATTAATTACGATGAAGTCCCAACTCAGCAGAAAGGTGATACATATGCAAACATAAGAAGCGTGACATCAGAGCACACGAAGTTTGTAGAGTTGGGATGCACGGTACGTAAATCCACTTAAACATATTCTCTGCGAGCGAAAATGAGATTTTACACCTTTACGCGTAATAAAATGATCTGCAAGTTTGAAGATGGCAGGGTTATAGTTTTACATACTGCCTAATACTTCGCAATTGATAAAAGTGTATCATGAGCTTGAGTGAATGTTTCGACGTCGCTCTCTAAAGCTACACAAGGGCTATTGGCGACAGATATCGTAATTTTGGGCCACAATCAAGTGACGAGGATGCACCTGAACTGGCAACACACTCTCCTAACTTCCATACCACTTCAACTTAAGGACTTTAATCACGACAGATTTCAAGTGCATTAGCTCACCTACACGGTGCGGCTTCAGTGACATTAGGATTCGACAAACGCCGGCCAGGAGATCGTGAACATGACCTCAAGGCTAACGAGGCCACATCAAGAGCTTGAAAGGTCTTCCAAAGGATAGGTACAAGTTTAAGAAAGGATAAAGAGGTGGCCAGCCAAGGAAAACACAACGGGATGATCATAGTGTAGGCGCAAAGGAGATAGAAACTAGACAGCGGACAACAGCTGCATTCGTCAACCGGAGGATAGCTGTCCTGTTTTACTGTGAGCAGATGCTTTCATAAAGGTGCCCTACGAATATTCGCCTGCTGTCTTGAACGCTGCATAACATTGGCAGCAGCATCGTTTACAGAGGTGTTATGAACACGAATATATGTGGGACTTCTCATTAACGAAGTCATGTTATTTTTACCGGTAGTCATTGTAGTCTGATAAAGGATGATAGGTGTTGGTTGTGGGACGTTTTCCCGCCACACAGCTGAAAATCTTTTTGTGGATAGGATAACCACGCTTCTATGAACACGTGCACCCTTATAATATTGCGAAGGTCTAGTCTTTGGTCATCACCTCGGCAACCTTTGACACCGTGAGAACCCCTCCGCCCACGAACAGGATGTAAATCGGGAATAAAGAGGCTGACCGCTACCATCCCGAGACCCTAGAGAGGGCAGAAAGAGAAGACGGTTAGAAAACTTCCCTGAGAATGGATGCAATCTCCTCCCTCACAAACAACAGAGTTTGAACTCTAACGAACTAAGCAATCCTTTTAATAACTTTAATGTATATACTGTAATTAATAGCTGTGACGCGTAAATAAACCAAATGTTTAAATTAATAAATTTCACGATACCATTATTTTTCTCAAACGTCACAGTTGATATGGAGGTAGGTTTGGACACGATTTCAACCTACAAACAACATTGGAAATAAAATGTTTGGGTGCTCCTGGTGTGCTTGTAAGAGGGCATTATAATGAACGAACGGACGAAACATTTAATTTTCGACAGAGATTTACTTCAATTATCCTCTCACATGTTCGTCTGTGAGTTCCGAGGTGCCTTTGGTCCTCACTTATTTTATGGACGACAACGCTCAATCCCATTGAACATGTGCGGGATGCTTTGGGGAGAAGCTTAGCAACATGATCGAATCCTTCGGATAACACCAGAACACTGACATGGATGCTCATTGAGAAATGGGAACTTGTGTCAAGAACTAATGGATAATCGGGTGTTTAGTATGTACTAGAAGAGGACAAAGACGGCTCGACGCAATTATTGTGGTTTAGAGTTATTTGCAATTATTGTAGTTAGTCACATTCCTTACTAATGGAATTTGGTTTGCTGTCCGCTCTCTTGTTCGAGTAGTGTTTTATACCATCGCAATTCTGCCAATAAAGCCTTTTTTCCCTCAGTTAATTTTTTGCGGAGTTTTGACAAAATCATAAAAGTTTTGTTTAAGGTACCCGACTGCGCTCGGAACCGTGATTTTGCAAAATTATGTAAATGGATAATATTTATATTTAGCGTCACTTAGATTAGACAATGTATATAAAATTGCGTTAAGAATAGTATTACAATAAAAAATTATTTAAGTATAATATTTTGACAGAAAATGAACATAGAATGACCCATTTTCAAAATATTCTCCTTTTGTGAAAAATGCTTCTATTGTAATAATATTTTGCCTGTCTATAGCCTAGACCTCTGTACAGAGGCTCAACTAGAATTTTTGAAATGCATAACTTGGAAGTCGGTTTATCCATGTTTTACAAAGACAGAAAGGAGAAATTTTAAGAAAATACGCCGATAATTATTTCAAATGGTTGTAACTCTGAAAATAATGTGAATTTTTCAAAAATCATAGTTGAGCCTCTGTACAGAGGTCTGAGCTATATACAGGCAAAATATTAATACAATAGAAGCATTTTTTACAAAAGAAGAACATTTGGAAAAAAGGTTATTCTAAGTTAATTGTTTGCCAAAATATTGTATTTAAATAATTTTTTTTTCATAATGTCCTTAAAACAATTTTATACATGTATTCTAATCTAAGTGACACTAAATATCATGAAAATTATCCATTTATGCGCTTTTTTAAAATCATGGTTCCGAACGTAGTCGGATACCTTAAGTTTTGCTCACTAGTGTATTATTAAAGCTGTTAAATATGAATAATTTTTTTAACTACTTCATTAAATTATTCTTACCAAAAATGTGTTTGTAAGATTTTAACTAGTTATTTAAAATTACTCTTTTTTAAAAAAAAAGTTCAAATGTAAGACTAGTTTAAGTATTTTTTTAAATATATTTATTTTTGTAGAAAGAATATTAGTTTACAAGTAAAAGATTATTAAAAAAGTTTTAAGTATTTTTGTATATAATAATTTTATTTCAATAAAACTATATAAAAATCTACCTTATATAAATATGTCTATTTGTGTTTCAGGTAAATCAAAATCCAATAAAATAAATTAAAAATTTATAGAATCATAAATATCCTCAAAACATTAAAAATAATTAGCTATCATCAAATGGTTAATTGTTGCTGTTAGAATGAATTTAATGCTTTTAATTTAAATTTCCACTTAACTCATTTCATACATGAAAAAAAAAAACAGATTGTTACTAAGGAAATAAGTGCTCTATTTGAGAGTAAACAATCATTTAGTGTACTTTGTTTCTATGGCTGTGTTGAATAAACACATTATAATTTACTCACTGCATTACACTCATCAAGTAATGGGTCTCTAGAGATTAACAAAATAAAAAAAAAACTTGAAAAATATTGGCGATTTGTTTTGTTTAACTGAAGTATTTCAGTCGGAAGAGACCCTAAACTGACAAAATTCTTCATAAGCATTTTTGACACGGGGAAAGAAATTTTGATAGTTAGCTTTGAGAAACAAAATAAATTATAGCTATATGTATTTCCTTTAGAACTATAAAATTGTTTGTATACATCTAAGAAACACCTTTTAAAACTAAATTTATGGAAATGTATGATTTTAAAAGAATCTTTGTTAATTTATAAAAAGTATGTTTTTATTTAGCTTCACACTTTTTCAAAAAAAATTGTGGCATCAATATCATTATTTCTTTTTCTAAAAAGGTCATTTTGAAATCAAAATCTATCTTCTATCAGAACAAATGAACCTTTGACAATTTTAAAACTAAACAAAAAAAACCTTTTTTAAGGAAGTCAGGAGAAATAATTAAAGAAACTACATTTAAAAAAGAAAACTAATCAGAGACCAAAAATATATTCCATAATTTCAGCCAAAAAAAAAATGGCTATTTGTGTTTCGATTGTTGTAATAATTTCTCTGATTGGTCCTCCTGCAATCAACAGTTTGGAAGTTACGGAAATTGTGTACAATTTTCTATTCGAAGACAAACTGCACGAGAAGTGGATATTGTACACAGCAGATGATAGCCATATGATCTCGTGCCTACAGAATTGCAGGAACAATTCTGATTGTAGTGGCATAGCCATCGGCAATTTCACCGAAGATTCGCAGAACTATTCCAGGACATGCCACACGCTCTCTGGAATAGATACGGCTGATTGTGAGGATGGCTCCTGCGATACTGAAGGTTACATGATTTTTCAGGTATGGTTAATTAATAATTGCATCATCTTTCTCTCTCTCTCTCTCTCTGTGTGTGTGTTCCGTTAAAGCTCGAAAGCTGTTATTCTGCAGATTAACTATTTGCTCAGTTAAAGTGCGGAATCAAGAATTTTCCAGCATTTCAACTGGATAATCTTCACATTAAGGATTTCCGTATCATTAAAGTTCAAAAGTTTGTTTCTCTCATTCCCTATCTGTGTGTTAGGATTTTTGCTTGGAAACCCAGAATAATTTATCCAAAACATTTAGAGAGTGGTAGAGACAGTAAATGTATTCGATAAAAGACTCCTTAAATGAATTTATAATAAATTTAAATATGTTAAACCTCTCTTTTGGTTCTTAGTATTATAGTGTTTCAATTAAATGATGATTGAGATTCTAAGCGAATGTGTTGACTGTATTAACACACTTGCTGCTTTAGATATCAAAAAATAACTAAACATTTAATTTAAGCGTACAGATACGTTGCTGTTGTTCCACCTAAGATCTTATTTTCACTTTAACGAGTGCCTAGTTGGTAATTTGTAAATTAATGAATGTCTATTGGGTAATGTGTAGATGATCTAGGTAATTCGTGATCTAGGTAATTTCCGCACTTTAACGTATCACCCTAGTTAATGTGCAAATTAGCTTGCTAATTTGATGATTAACTGATTTCTACACTTTAACAGTAGCATATATAAATCCGAATTCATAAGACTTGCATAAAAGTTATAATAAAAATTCGTGAACAAGTCCGGAAACACTTTTAATTCTTATTTATTATCATTGTTTATATCTCCTCTATTAAGTAATTAATGAACATAATTTTTTAAAGTATATTATTAACGTTCAGCAATATTTCTTTGAAAGGTTTTCTGTGATTTTTTTAATGAGTTCGTTATGTAATAAGGTGGATTGCAGTTATATGGAAAAAAATATATTGTCATTAATCGGAATCTATCAAGATATTCTATGGCAGTGGCTCTTAAGCTTTCGAACGCCGCGGCCCCCTTTTATGTATCAGACTGACATTGCGCACCCCCAAGGTTAACACCATGCCATGATTAAATAATCTTGAACAAAATACATGTTCTAGTAAAACTAGGGTAATTTAGTGGTCTAGTCTAGGATGTTACGTCATTGAATTTTTTTTTCAAAGAGGCCTTTCAGAGTCTGTAAGAGGAAAATCTTAATGTTATATGAGAGACACTACCGACCCCCTAGTAAAGCGCTGGGGACCCCCAAGGGTCTGCGGACCACAATTTAAGAACCACTGTTATATAATATGGAGATTAGGAGAAAAATTGTTAAAAAATAATTTTAATATTGCCATATAGGGGTTGAATTTTCTAAAAGATAGAAAAATACTTTACTTTGGTTAGATGATTTTAAGACTCAAAATAAACACTTTTCCTCAATACAAATAACCGAAAGTGATGAAAAATGATAAATGAGTACTAAGTGCTGGTTTAGTATAATGTCTAACTGCAACATTTCATAATCCCAGTTCTCTCTTCACCGTCGAATCAATCCAAGTTTTTTTTTTTTTCCCGTCTTCCATTTCATTGTGCATTGTAATTTCAACTGCAGGTTTTTTTAAAATTCAATACTAAAGAAGTTGTGAAATGTAACGGATATTTTTCTCTTTTAACTATTTAGCCAGTGTCTTCTCATCGCAATAAATGTTAAAAAGAATTAAAATTCCTGTTTTTTTTAAAAAAAAAAAAAAAGCTCAAATATATAAACTTCATTCCTTTTGTAGCAATACTTACAATGAAATTTTTTTTTAAATTTTATTTTCCTTTCATCTATATACTAGGGATATCTTTTCAAAACAAGTAAGTTTTTAAGTTTTTTTTTTTAAAACCTCGATTCACCTTATTACGCAAGTTATGATTTTATTCTGTTCTGTGGACTCTATTTTTCCCCCCAATAATCTCATGTTCCTTCTCGAACTTATTTGAAGATATGAGTAAAGAGCTAAAGAGGGTTCTACTTCGATCTAACTGAAATATTTGCTACAGTTGAACAAAAATTGATATTTTCAACTGGATTGTTTCTAAAAAAGAATTACTCGTATCGTCAAACCCCGTTGTAACTGTTACTTTGATTTATTTTTTTCTAGTGGGACGATTTTAGACAGGGGAAAATTTCTTATCTTCGTGAATAACTTTATTATAACTCATATAGTCTTTACTATTTTTTTCTTAAGTTGTTTAATTGTTCTATTTACTTCTACTCCAGGTTTGCTGTTACTAATACTGTTTTAATACTAAGTTAGAAATTATGAGAAGTTTTCGTTCTTTGTTCTTGTGTGAGATGACACTTTTCTTTAACTCTCTTTTTATACTAGTTGCCCAGTTTATATCCCAATTTTCCATCTCACACAAAACATGACATATATTTAAAATTATATGTGTGTACGCGCGTGTAATAATTTAATATTTGCTTAAAATTCTAATCATATACTTTTCTATAAATCAATTTCGAGTACCGTATTTCGAAACGCGTCTCATTTCCTCACATTAAAAGATTAAAACCTATATTTTGGTAGATTTATTCGTAATGAGGTTGATTCATGTGACGTCATAGTCACATGATAGTGAAAGCCACGTGATTCTAGCCAATCAATTCAAAAACATGTGACGTCATAGTCACACGATAAAAACTATCTTGTTTTTCCAACTAATCAGTTCACGCGCTCCGGTGTTGCCAAGTGTTGCTATTTGCAGAAACTTTCTCTTAAAAAGTAAATATGTATACAAAATGCATTTTATTTAAAAGTATAAGCATAAAATACGACTTTTTTTAATTTAAAAAAAAATCTTTTTGAAGAAATTTTTTCCCTAACATTTAAACATCTTAATCCAAATGTGAAATTTGAAATTTTATCTGAGTTTTACAAATAGAACAAGTACAATTAGTTTAATGTTTGTTTTGAATTCAATGGAAAACAAGTGTTTGTTTTTATCATGTGACTTCATGAATCAAGCCCATTACTCATTAAAGGAGTTAGATCTTGAATTTTTTGACAGTTTTATTGGCGATTTCCAGTAAAAGAATACCTTAATTAATTACACGTGCCTTACTTAATGGCTGAAACTTTTCCCTAAAACACTTAATGTAGTTTCTAAAAATAACTTATATTTCCCTTCGCTTGAACATATGATCATATTTTTACTGTTCCATTTTGCCTTGTTTTTCCTTGTATTTAAATTTAAAAAAAGAGATAATTTCCTCTCTAGCTTGCCTGAAACTTGAGCATAGAATATGCCCAATTTTCTCCTCTGATATGTTAAAGTTATTAAAAATAAAAGATAATTTGATCTATATCCTAATTTTTAATTGCTACAATTCACAAAAGGAATACCATCTTTACACTTTATTACATATATATACTTTTTTCTAAATGTTTGGAAGTGAGAAAAAGCTAATAAGTCATATGATTATCAATGTATTTAAGGTATTAAAGCTAAAATTAATTGAATTAATTAAAATTCTAAAGTTAAAATTATTTAAAACATAAATACATAGAATACGGATAAATAAGTTTATTTATAAAGGAATTTAATTTACAAAAAAATACATACAAAATATAACAAATAATTAATAATATAAAAAGTATAAAAACTAGATTATTAAAATTATTTGTTTTACTTTAAATTGGACAACAAACTCCAAATATATATATATACTAGCTGATCCGGCCACGCGTTGCTCTGTGGCTTTGTTTTAATACGTTGATTGAATATTATTCTAAGCTATTCAATGCAGTCAAATTAATTTTTGCTTACAATTTTGGAGAGTTGAAACTAAGCACATAAAACAACATAACTTTTTTAATGTTGCCTTTTATTCATCTCTTATTTTAGTATAGTGAAACGCATGAGAATTATTTACGAAGTTGTTAGTAAGAGCATATTAAGATTTAATATTATAAATGAGGTTAATAGTGTTGATTTTTAGCAATTTTTAATGTCTAATGGCAGCTGGAATGCTGAATGTGCAGTTTGTCCACTATTCAACCAAGTGGCAACAATGCCCAAAGATGCAATTGCCAATGAAATTTTCTGTCAATCGTATTTTCGCAAGGCTGCTCCTGAAAGTTTTGTAGCTATAGGGAATAAAAGTACGGACGCGGGACTCGAATGCAAAGCCGTTTGACCTCATTCCGACAATATCCAGAAAAATTAAGGGAGTTTCTGAAATCCGAATCCAGATTCTCGTTCCCCATCCTGAGACGCACCTGGAGCCCACTTTTGGCGCCTCTGATCCTGCAAGTTCCGTCCCTGAAAGGGGCATTGAGGTCGTCCGGCGTTATCCAGCAAAGTTACGGGAGTTTCTAAATTCCAATATATCAGATTCTTGTTCCCCAGCCAGAAAAACACTAGTAAAGCACTTCTCACACCGCCCAAGAATTTTGAGGCAAGCCCCTGCCACGGTTCACTTAAAATGCGGTCGTCTGGCATTATTTGACATAGTAAAAGGAATTTCTCGAATTAGATTGAATATTTGGATTGGCCTTCTCAAAATACGTCAAGGACCCACTTCTTTCGTCCCTATATCTGCAAATTAGACTGACCCCGCTGTCCGCGCATATTACAGTCGTCCGGCATTATTCGGTAAAAAGTTACCGGATCTCCTAAAATCTTATTTCAGATTCTCGTTTCCAATCCTAGACGCAACCGGGGACTACTTTCGGCTCCTCTAAGCCTGCAATTTCTGTCGCTGGAAAGGGGCATTAGGGTCATCCGGCCTTATTCGCAAAGTTACGGGAATTTTCCAATATCCGATTTCGGATTCTCGTTCACCATTTCGAAATTGACAAGAAAAGTACTTTTCACTCTCCAAGATTTTTGAAGAAAGCTCTTGTTACTGCCCACGTAATAGACAGTCGTCCGGCATTATCTGGCAAAGTTGCGACAATTTCTCATATCGGATATCAGATTCCTCAAAATACGCCAGGGATCAGGTTTCCTCGCTCCAAGGCTTTTAAGGTAAGGCCCTGCCAGGGTGTGTCTAAAATATGGTTGACTGGCATTGTCCGGCAAAGTTACGGGTATTATTAGGTTTCAATTCGAAATTCGGATTCCACGTTCCAAAATACACCAGGCACTAATTTTTCATGCACCTTGATCTACAAAATCCGCTTCCGCAGGCAGAAACGCATTCCAACATTTTGCGAAGTTTCCCAGTTCCCGGATTCAACGCATTTCCGGCAATAAAAAAATAATGACGTCAAAAAGTGAGGTAAAAACTATCCTATATTTTAAGTTGGAAGAAATGACACACAATATTCAAACTTATGTTAGGATAGGTTGAGTAGTTTCAGAGTCCATCACGGACAAACACTGTGACGCGGCATTTTTATACATAAAGAAGATATATATATAGTATATATTTCTATATTTTAAATTTACTTCTTCTAGAATGATTGAGACTTGTTCATGCAGGTTTTTTTAATTGACTAAAGCAACACAAATATTTAAGAATCTAATTTGGATTTAATATTTATTTCTATGAATTTTATTTCGATTACGAGGGTGAGAAGAAATTCAAGTACAAATCTGTGTTCAGAAGCACATCAAGGGTTTTTCTTGTTTATTTTTGTGTGTGAAAAGGTACATAAAAATATTTTGATGTGAGTTAGTTAATATATGCTGTGTAAATATAATTTTATTTATTTCTTATTTTCAGCTAAAGGAAGAAAAATAGAACTAATCCTGTCTGCTGGTGTCAGGACAAAAATTATCTACATAGAGAATCAAAATCGAAGGTGTATTTCTGGATGTATTCATACCTACTATGGAATTATCTTTGCTTGGTCTACTGTTAGATAAATAGAAATATTTATAATATAATTATAACTTGAACACTAATTTTTTTTATTCATTCATTATGCATAAGTATGTTGTGAATATTGTTTTTGAATTACCATTAAAAATGCAGCAAAAAGCGTGAATAATGGCATTCAAATTTTATTCCCCAGACGCCTTAAATTCTTATAATTACTCAAAGGGTCAAAAGATTTCTAGATGAATAAAATTATATCGAAAGTATAAAAAAGTTAATTACCTATTAAGTTCAACCAGCGTCGATATATATATATATATATATACGGGCATCACAATTCTTTTCTTCGACTGAACAAATATAAATTTGGAATAATTGCTAGATGCCAACGTAAGCAACAAAATCTTAGCAACAGACAATTATGTATCGGCTATCGACAAATAAATTAAATAATACTGGAAATTAGAGCTACGTGAATTTTTGAATTAAAGCAGACAATAATAATATGAAAGAAAAATTTTCAACCTAAACAAATGTATAATTTAAATAGTCAATTAAAAATTGGTTCAAATAAAAAAAACGAAATTTAAATAGAACTAAATATTTAACAATATGAAACAAGTAGTTTTTAGTTCTTTATGATTACAGGAACAAAAGATGTGTTGATCTCTCTCTCAAAAAGATCACACAGTTTCTTCATTTTTGTTCGCTATACTCAGTACCTTTTATGTAATTACGTGATAAATTAATTTAAAGAATTCATTGTCATTTACTAAGCGCTAAGAATATTTCAAAATCTAAGTGATTTTCCAAGTAGTTCCAAAAAGCTTTTTATAAATATAAGCAACACTATAACATAGACCTCGAAAATTTCCTATTGTGTGAATATGAAGTTTAATATTACGCCTGATATATTAAAAAAAGGATTCAGTTCCAAAAATTTGTCAAGAATGATATATTTTTCTTTTTGAACTATGTATAATCAATGTAACAAACAATAGAATCTCCAGTAATTATAATTAAATCAAATTTGTTTTATTTCATTGAATTAATCTTAATTAGTAAAAGTTTACTTTGCATTATAAATAAAAAAGACTATTTTTATTATAATAAAGAAGAATTTTCCCAGCTTTCGAACAGTATTGCCAAAATACGGTATTATAAAAGCTGTACGTGAAGAAATAACGTTCTCTCATTTATATAAATTAGATGCAATACTTGTGTTAAATTAACAAAAGTTGAAACAAAAGAGATTGTCGTTTATATGATTGAGTTTACCATTCCGCCTCTTTAGAAAATTATTTTTCGAGTTTTATGGATTTTTCTTGCATGACAAAAGTCCTAATTTCATATGCTTCTTACAGTGTTTTTTTCCATAAAAACAAAAGAAATCATTAAATGTAATATACATGTTAGACAAAAAAAATTACCATGGCAATGTATTTGCTTTAATTTAAATAAAATTTTGTTTTGGATCACTGCAACAACTGTACAAAGAAGTTTAGTTTCAGCCATTTTTCATTGTAACTTGAAATTATCTTTAACAGTTTTAAGCAAAAGAAAATGATTACTCAAAACCTTTTATTATGATATTCAATTTACATATTTAGTGAAAACCTAAAATAATTGGGTAGGAAATTTAAATTGAAAGTAGTGGAAAGAAAGAGGGTGCATTAACTGTGTTTGATACAATTGTTGAAAATATAGTAAATAGCTTCCATGTAAATAGTTATAAGCATATATTATTGTATTTTTCAATTTCATTCAACAAATAATTGTTTCAGAAACTCTTTGAAAAGAAAATTTTAATTATAATTTTGATTTTCTCTGCATTGATCAAGATTATCTGTTCGATTTGCAAGAGTCACTGAATCATGCTCTTTCTTTGAAGTCAATAAGCTCTTATTTAAAGTGTGATGTTTCTTTCAAGTGTATTACATTGATAACAGACGAAAATATATCAGTCATTAAAGTTCTAATTTCGTTATACTAATAATAAAGTACTATTCTAACAGTTTTTACATAATATTTAATCTAAATATTCGAAATTTTAGCATAATCATTAAATTACTTTGACAGCAATGCAATTTTTTTTAAGTAAAAGATCAATGTTGTAGCCCTGTATGTTTTCTGAGAACTCTGAAGTTTCAAACAAACATAATAAAGAGACTCTCATTTGATTGGGACAGAAATTTTTAAGAACCAAAATTAATACAGTTTATTTATAGGCGACGAAATCATTCTGCAACCAAAGCATGTTCGAAGAAACGAGTCAGCAGTTTAACGCATGGAAAATTGTTTCTCGAACTTTAATGATTTTTGGAATCAATAACCTAAAGTCAGAAAAGTACCAAGACAAAAATTATATTTTTGAAAAATTCTTCAAAGGGATTCGAGCCTTATGGAGCATAGTAATTTTCTCATATTTGTTGATGTTTGCTTGTTGTGGAATAACCGAATCAAAAATATGCTTGGTTCACGTTGCTGATATGTCCCTTGTGAACATTCTGTGGCTTGCAGTATGTTGGAAGTTCCAACCAATAGCAAAGTACATGAAAGAAACTTTTTCTTTTTTGAAATCCTACCAAGAGAATCACTATCAATTCAAGATAAAATTTTTAATATTTTTCACACTTATATGGGTTAATGTTGTATATAATGAAATTCGGTTGATAGCAGTACCTGGAATGCTGAACCGTTTGAAGAATATAGTTTCTTTAGGTCTCTATCAATCTGACCAATCGGATTGGCCGTCCAGTGCGGAATGGTTATTCAGCGTAGGAATACTAGCAGGTTGTTTCTTTCATCATGTATTTCCTTCACTTGCAACAATGATAGGCTGCCTTGTTCTTCATCGTAATTATTGTCTAATTAGCTGCTGGCAGGATAAGATTCAAGGATTCTTTGAAGAACTTCGTGATAGGACTTTTAGAACTGAATTTCAGAAAACAATAGATCACGTTAAAAGAGCCAATTTACTCATTTCGCCACTTCTGTTTATTCTAATTTCTTATTGGTTGACTGCAATCTTTTACAACTCGACCAAACTAATGTACACTGCAATTTTCGAAGACATTACCAGTTACCTTTCGGTCGTTTTTAATACAACTAGCTACTCAATGCAGTTCGTTATTCTTTTAGCATTGGCATCCAAAATTCCAATGGCCGTTTGTGAAATTAAACGCACTGTCTTAAGAACTTCGAATGCTCGAGACTATGTTTTCATCGACAGTGCGAGATCTGGTGACATCAGTTTGTTCATTTCGATGCTCGATAGCTTCAAAGAGGAAGTCACTGTAGCACCATTTGAAATACTGACACTCAAGAAAGGAATAATTCTCGTAAGTTTGGGTGTCGTGGTAACGTATGAATTGCTCTTGTTGCAAATACTAGAAAAATGAATGATACATCATGTCGCAGTGACGCACACGAAAATATCTTAATGCTAAAATAGTATCTATCTTCGCGTGAAATTTCGTAGAAGACATAAAATTCAAAATAAAAAAGACATTTTGTACTCAAAGGATGAAAATACAGTTAAAAAATTAATAGAACTTATTCAGTACAGAGTCGAACAAAAGTGCATTAATCCGAAGAGTAATCCTGCCACATATGATTGTTTGCCTAAGAGGTCGAATGACAAAGAGATGTCACTTAATAAGAAATATCAAGCTTTCCTAGACTGTACTGTTCCTTTCCATACTCAACAATCAACCAAGTTATCCAAAATTTGTTGGGCCAAGAGCGCTCCCTTCTCAATGAGCATCTCTTTTAATGTTTGGATATTCTCCGGAGGATATACCATACTTCCGTCGAAAGTCAGGAGTTCAGCTTACCCGTTTGTCATTATACTTCTCCAGGTAATTACACCAGAACAGTCTGTACTCCCGATGTTAGTGAGATAAAACCATGTCCCTAAAACCTCTCCATCTCAAGTGTCGTTGCAAATTGCTTATGAGACTGAAACAAGACTCATCTGTAAGGAGGATATGATTCCATTGATATAATTTACATCATTGTATTTCCTACATCAGTTTAAGGTATCCGACTACGTTCGGAACCGTGATTTTAAAAAGGCACATAAATGGATAATTTTCAGGATATTTAGTGTCACTTAGATTAGAATACATGTATAAAATTGTTTTAAGGACATTTTGGTAAAAAAAATGTATTTAAATACAATATTTCGGCAAAAAATTAACTTAGAATAATCCTTTTTCAAAATATTCTCCTTTTGTGAAAAATGCTGCTATTATAAAAATATTTTGCTTGTATATAGCTCAGTCCTCTTTACAGAGGCTCAACTATGATGTTTGAAAAATTTACATTATTTTCAGAGTTACAACCATTTGAAATAATTATCGGCTTTTTTTTTCTTAAAATTTCTCCCCTTTGTTGTCGTAAAACATGGATAAACCCACTTCTAAGTTATATATTTCAAAAATTCTACTTGAGCCTCAGTACAGAGGTCTGAACTATGTACACGCAAAATATTATTATAATAGAAGCATTTTTCACAAAAGGAGAATATTTTGAGAATTGATCATTCTATGTTCATTTTTTGTCAAAATATTGTACTTAAATAATTTTTTATTGTAATACTATTCTTAAAACAATTTTATATACATTTTCTAATCTAAATGGCACCAAATATCTTAAATATTATCCATTTATACGCTTCTGCAAAATCACGGTTTCGAACGTAGTCGGATACCTTTAATGCAAGATCAAATTCTTTAAAAATATCAAAACCGGTGCACTTCCCTTTCAACATTATTAGTTTTATTAACTCTTCTTTCATCATATTTCCATACTTATAACGAACAAAAACTGCTGATTGTGCTTAACTTTTACGTCATTACTCTCATCTAAAGCAGTTAAATTCATTTCTGCATAATTTAAGTCGTTATGTATTTGTGAAAAAATATTTTTTTTCTAGTTCTATTACTCCTTTTTTAATTGTATTTCGACTTATAGGTAACTCATTTATGCGCTTTATAATCAAGTCTTTTTCTTTAAAATCAGCAAACAATGTAGGACTACATTCCAAAAACGCTTCTTTTTACAAATTCTCCTTCTGAAAGAGGTTTCCTCTGGCAAGCAGTGCAATGGGAAACTTGGAATCTGGCAGCTGTAATGTTGTTTTTTGGAACCAAAAAACGTTCTAAAACACGGTTTGATTTTTTAAATTTTTTTTTTTTTTCTGTTGTAAAAAATACGTTCCCCCTTTATCTGTTGGCATGCGCCAATATTAGAATGCAAAGTTTCAAAATGTCGTTTTACATTAAATGTAGGTGAAGTCACTTTTTCATTACAAAGTGCACATATAACCATTTTATTCCTTTCAATCACACCATATTTATCATATTCATTTTTCATAATCACCATATTAATATGTGCTGGAAGTTGCAAGTGGTTTGTTTTTAATTTTTTAACCACGGACATAGTACAGGGCTACAATTAAAAACATTTATATTTAGAATACAATAATTTGAGAAGAAATTTTGTATTAACATACCTAATATACATACACATTACTTTTAAATGCGTTTGAAGTGGATGCCACTAAGTTCAACTCTGGTACTGGCGTGCCTTAAATTGAGAGTCAAAAATCGCTTGTATCGAGAATAACATACAGACGCATGGAGCCCATTGGCACCTCACAAGGTGAAACAAAGTGGGAACGATACAAGTGCTATGGAAGTCTCTTTCTACAAACATAACTGAACATAACCTTACAGAAGTGCATTTTATCAGAAGAAAAAGCTTTAAATATGTTTATTTGCTCTGGTTTGTCGATTTTTTTTTCAACAAACAAAATGTGTGTAAAATTATACACACTTCATTTGATATTTTGTAAACACTATTGTTTAATTTTAAATACTACATACTTTTATATACATTTGTAACCATTTGCGTTACTTTGGAATTGTAATGATCATACAAATAGAATATAAATAATCCACACAAATTAGAAAATCTTAATAAAACCGCGTAAAAAAACAAATGGTTGCCTAGCAATCGTGGGTCAGTGTCTGACTTACGGGTCATAGGTTCGCCATCACTGATATAAACTATACATTTGTTGTTTTTTGCCGGTGAGCTTCGGAAAACATGTTGCCCTTTAACTATTGGAGGTCAATGTATGTAATGGTTAAAGTTTAGATATGAATACATGCGTATTAAAATATAAACACTTCCCTTTTACTTTTTTCTGATAACTATCTCATATATTTGTCTGTATTTAAAAGCAATATTTTGATTTAAGATGTTTTGTAAGAAAAATTTCCCGTCTCTCTAATTTGGGCCCCCCCCCCTTCTTACTTAAGACATCTGTAAAAATATAATCTACTGATCAGATAATTCAACAATTGCGTACCTTATTATTTGCAATTTTAAATGTGTGGGATTTTAAAAATATACATCTGGCAATGAAACTTTGTTTTTGTTTTTTTAAAAAATAATGAATTTTAATTGCTTTGGGTGAAAGTTAAAAATGGAGTGAGTGAGTGAATAAAAACGTTGTACTATTCAGCTACTCGTGGGCTTTTGACAACGGACCTCATGATATTGAACCATGATCAAGTGACGAGGACGTCACCTGAAAAAAGGCACTCCCCTCTCCTTACTTCCACCCCACACCAAGGGGAGGACGTCTGAGCCTCGGCAGATTTAACGTGCCGTAAAAAGTTTTACAAAATTCAATCTATAGTTTTCCACTTTAATTTCACCTGAAATTTTTCAATAAATACACATATTTATTGAAAGCAACACACACATCAGAATTGAGCGGTGTTGATTGATTTATGTTTGAAGTTAAATATTATGTATTTTTAATTTTTCTCCCTTTTTTTAATGTCTTGCAATTTTATAAGTTTTAAATTTAACCTTCTTATTTTAAGTCAATCAGCTTCCAGTGTCTCATACATTTTGGATGTAGAAAGTCACTTTAATTATACTGAGCCACAGCAAAGCGTGGCAAGGTACAGCTAATATGTATATAGAAATGATAATTTTCGTTGCAGAATTGGTTTATGAGCTTTTTCAGAGATGGCGCCACCATACAATTCCTTCTGTAGAATTTAAAAGAAGTGGAAAATTTTTTTTTAGATTCGCACACTTATATATACTGAGTTAGATTATTTTCTCTCACTAAGTGCATTTTTTAAAAAAATTAGTCATTTCATTAACTTTAAAAAAATAATTCCCTTTTTTATCTGAAAAAAGGTTATATTGTACATAAATAACTAAACATTTCTTATTGTATGCAATAAAAGTTTTTAAATTATATACAATTTTAAAATTTATTTTGTGTCAGAAACAGGTTTTGGCTTTGATTAAACTTATTTTCGATACATAACTCTTCAATACCTATGTAAAAATCAAAGTTTTAAGTTAAAATTACAAGCATTAAATTACAAAGAAAATAACATAATTGTTAATGAAAAATTTCTTATGTTCTGAATTTATACTTAAAGCAAGTAAGTCGTTTCTTGAAAAAATAAACAGGAAGCAGAGCCATCACAAAATAATCTAAAATTGTTTCAATAAACATGCATATACCGTAAAATCAGGTGTAAAAACGCGCACCTATACTTTCAAGCTGCCTTTTTTAATTTTGGGTATATTCGCCATTTAACACGCACCCCCTTTTTTGCCAAGAAACTTGAAATGTACTAACGTGGTGATCTTATGTTTTTAAGTCATTTATTCGAGGTATCCCAGTAGTATATAAATAGTATACTTCTAGATTTGCAACTCTTAAAGTTCATAAGGTATGTCATTTCTTTAAAATAAACAGTATTTTGATATATATAGAAGTTAAATTTTCTTAATGCTCTCATATCTTTTGTTATTTTTAAGGCTGTCATTTTTATTTTCGGCGTATAACGCGCACCCCTGAATTTCGATTTTATGTTTTGTGTTACAAGTGCGCGTTATACACCGGATTTTATGTTATGTATTCTTTTTTAAAAGTTTGCGAATAAATTAAATATTTATCCATTTAAGAATAGACAAAGAATTTCAATTTTATAATTTTGTATCACTTTACACATAATATAATGTGGAAGTTTAAATAAACTTCAAATATACAATTAGTTATTAATTTTAAATGAATAAAAAAAGCAGAATTTTTTAATTTAATACAATACATATTTTAATTATTTCTAGCCTTGAAAGGCTCTTCGAAATTCTGTAGCCATTTCATGATTAATTTTTAATTACTTGACAAGAAATTATAGTTAAATTTATTTCTTTTCTCCACCGTATTTATTAGCATATTTTTGAGGACAGCAAATAATGGTTTTCCTCATCATTTTTTTTTTTTTTTCCCTTTGCTTCTTTATGAAAATTCCCGAACCACAATGGAAATTGAAATATTTATATGATTATAGGCTATAGCGAAAATTATAGGTTTAAATTCTTAGTGGAAGATGACGCATCTTTAATTTAGGGGAAATATTGTTAATTTTTCTAGTCTTAAACCTATTTTTTAATTAAAAATTTAACCGAAATTTCAAATTCTAATTTGAATTTGAAGTTTTTTCTCACGCTTAAAAATTCTGAAAACTTTATAATGGAAAAAAGTAATCGAACTTTTTTTTGTTTAAATGTAAGCCTGTGATTAACTGCTTCTCTCACTGCGTTTTCCGTAACTGAAATTTGTTAATTCCCAAAAAAACACGTTTGGGCGAGTTTCTTTCTACATCGAAGTACCGCTGTGTTATTTCTACTGTGGCTGAGAGATATTCTTACAAAAAAGCAAGGTACAGTTTAGTACAGCGATTCTCAAACCGTGGAGCGTGTCCTTAGGGGGGCGCGTAACTCTACGTGGGGGCCACGATTATGTCGAAAGTAAAAGATTATTTAAAAATATTATTAATTTTCTTAAAGGAGGCAAAATAAAATACATTCTTATGTAATAAAAAATAAAATGCATTTTTATGTAATAAAAAATAAAATACATATTTACACTGATTAAATACACTTATAAATGTATTAATACTGCACAATGTATTTGATAATTAATTTAACAATACTACGATAAGAACAAATTTAATAATTACCAGTGACTGTGTTTGGAGTCAGTCAGGTTTTGAGCCCCCTCCCCCAATGTGGGGGTGTACGTTACGCCACTGAGTGATGTCATGGGCTTGCAATATATAAAATTATATGGAAAATTTTAATACTTATCTTGATAATTTGTACAGCTTATAACTAAAGTCGTTTTGTAGCTTTAGCGTCAAAATATATTACTATCGAGTTTAATACTCTGTTATTGTACGGAGAAAGAGAAGGGGGCGCGATGAAAATTATGATTGAAAATTGGGTCACAAATACTGAAAGTTTGAGAAGCACTAGTTTAGCAAGATGTCGTTTGCTATTTATCGTTTGGGTCCTTTGGCGCTACATTGCTATATTTATTTATTTTCCGTTGATATTGCTCGAAAAGAAAAAATGTTTCAACTTAAATATCTGTATCTGAAAAACTCTATATGTTGTTTGGAATTTTTTTAAAATTTTTCTTTATAATTAAAATTGGAGGAAAATTGAGTATAAACAATTTAACAGTTTAATGATGCTTGGTGTAATAGTGCCTGCTAAAGTAATAATGTTGCGAATTTTGTGTAATTAACGCTTAAAATGGTGTAAATAATTTATGTCTGGATTGTTTAATACATTAATATTACCTTCTGTTATATTTATTTTATGATAAAAAATTGTAATATTCGCAAGCAACGCCATTCCTTACATTATAATGGCGATTCAGTGGAAACTTGGCGAAATGTTGGTGATAGAGCCAAGATTGTAAATCATGAGCTCTATTTAAATATTTTAAAGAGAAATTTTAAATTATCCACCCGAAATTTGGCTATTGGACACGACTTAATTTTTTTACAGGGTAATAACGCCAAGCGCACTGCTCTCAATGTACACCACTGGTGTCTCTAACTGTCCCCAAATTATGAAAACACCTCCTCAATCACTTTATTTAAACATTAAATTTTATAAGAAATTGCAAGTGTACGAACACTTTTGAGGTCCACTGTATATGTTTTTTAAAATACCTTTCTCACAGCAAATAAATAAATAAAACTCTCTTTTTTTTAAAAAAAGATTAGAATAGTCAGTATTTTTTCCCGATATTATGATTAATAGATTTATATTCCAGAATAAAACAATAATTTTTGTGTTGATTTTACCTGCATATTTCTGTCACTTATATAATTACACACTTTCTTTTTTTTTATTAATATCTTATTTAAAAAACACACTCCCTGAGGACGAGAAGATATAATAACAAACAAAAAAATAGAAATAGTTTTAAAACACTGTTATATCAAAGAAATTCCCAAGTATAATTTAACGTTACTTCCCTTCATATAGCCCTGTATTCTACATTTTTAATGACCATCAGCATTAGCATGTTAAATAAGCTTCTATGTAAAAGAAAAACAAAGATTGTAAATCAAACTAACATATGGAATGCATTTGGAGCTCAACTTTAACGTAAAAACCCTTCCGCATATTTTATTAAAAGTTTTTACATGAATAAATAATCCATTTTTTACATTAACTCGACTAAAACGAACATAATTTCGTAAGACATTTTAGTAAATGCAACTCCATGTTATTTAATATTTAGAAGTTATTTAAAATTAAAATAGTCACGTTCTCTTTACTGAATAAAAGTCTTGCATTATGTTTTTAAAATAAGACGAGCGAGCATTATTATTTTTTTAATGCATGATCTTAAGGCTATGGAACAAAATGTAATCTTTACTAGTACTAGAACATTTTTAAATGAGAAAACTCCGAAAAAAAAAGTTTTGTACGATAACTGGCTGGTTTTTTTAAAATTGTAAGTGATATATCATCTATTGATTAATGATTGAAGCATCTCAGTCAAAAGTTATCCTTCATTTCTCGCCATTTTTTGTTTTATGCTGCTTTTTTAATTTTCGGAACATTTTTCCGCCATTTTTACAGTTTTTTTTTTAAAAAATATTTCTATTTTTAAGAGTTTCTTAGACCATCCAAAATATGTTTATTTAAACATGAAAAATAACGTAATTCAGATTCCACATTCGAAAACCTATCTAAGAATATTTAAATTTATTGCAATGCTAAGTAATATTGACATTTTATTGCCGAACTGTCATTATTAAGAGACAGGTTTGCTAATGTTATTTTTAGGTCATTTGAAAGAAAATTCGAATGATCTTTTTTAATGGGTTTTCTTCTACTAGCATTGTATGTCTGGGTCAAAACTTTAGAAGCATTTTCTCACATTTTAAAGCTCTCAAATGAGCTGAAATTTTCTATACACTATTGTTTGGGATAACTAGACAATAATTTAAATATAATTAATAAAAAAAATTGTTTAAAACTAATTATTTAAAGAATTGCAGATACAGCCAAGTTGGTATCTTTGTAGGTGACCAAATTTGACGACTTGTATCAAAACTTTAAAAGCTATTTTCTCACATTTTAAACTGCTCATTTGAGCTGAAAAATTTTTTATACACGATTGTTTTGGATGATAATACGAAAATTTAATTACAATTTATAAAATTAATTGTTTAAATTAATTATTGAAAGAATTAAAGGAAGAAAGAATAATTTTAATTGTTTACAACGTGAAACAATTGAATGTAGAAATTAAACTCTATCCCTCGTAAAAAATTATTAAAACTAATTATTGAATAAAAATTCAATTTGATTCACCATTCCCTTTCGCTCTTAAAATTTAAGGTATAAAAAATAATGTTACGTAAATTGTTAAGTTTGAAAAAAAAAATAAAGAAAAAACACCTTTAAAAAAACTTGTTTTTTACCGGTGATTTTCAGTTTTTCAGTTTATTTTATGCCATTTTTAAAAATTTTAAGCCTTTACTCTCCATTCTATGATAATATAAAACATCTTCGGCGAAATATTATCGTGATGAATTCTGAAAGGAAATTGTTTGTATATGACAAAACAGAAGAGTTTTTTTTTTATTCAGACTGGAAAATTATTTTATATCTTGAATAATGATTCCACTTAACAGTCAATAGCTTTCACCTTGTCCTTAGAAATGTTGGATTTAATAATGCATCAAACTAATCCTTTCGTTAAGCTGGTGCTATCTTTTCTAAAGAAAGTAGGGAAAAAAGAATCAGCTTGCAATCATTTAAAATGAGAGTATTGTGTTCCTTTCAAAATAAAATATATTGATCGGCATAACTAACCAGAAAAAAATGGCAGTTTCTTCACCTGTTCCATTGAATCCTGAGATTCCACCAGGCTCAGGGGATCTATGTTTTAAAATTGAGAATTCGAAAAGAAAATTATAAATGTAAAAATTCGAACATAAAATAATATAAATGTGCATGCAAAATGTATTCACATTCTCTGCGGAGCTGAGACATCTGGAGCACAAAAAAAAATATGTTATTGAGTAAATTACACTAATATTATATAACAAATTTTTAATAACAAATGCCAAAAACAATACTTTTTTGATGCATCTTATTGCTCTAAAAGTTCCGTGAGTGTCGACAAAGTTTGAAGAAAACTTGTCTTCTTGTTCTTGGGAATATAATACCCCTCCCCCATATGATAGGTCTGTGTTCTCGCCCCTGTCTCTCTCGACTTTCCCAGTGGCGTAATGGAGTATATTAGGGGTCCCTGCAAAGTCAGGTTTTGGGCGCCAAGCTGGATCTTACAAAGGGTACATACTTGGTGTCAGTCAAGATTTGGAACCCAAAGAATATTAACCCCCAAAGCGATTTTCAAATCTCGTCGATTCATCCTTTTTTTTTCCCTCAATTCCTACTATTAGCTCACACTCTCTATATATTTATTTTTCTTTGTGGAATTTTCAATCCATTTTAAGGCGCTAAATTGAGCTGAAATTATATATATATGATTATTTTGGATGACAATACAGTAATTTAATTATAATTTATAAAAATTAATTGATTAAAACTCATTATTCAAAGAATTACAAGTACAGCCACGTTGGCATCATTTTTGGCGACTTGTGTTAAAACTTAAAAAGGTTTTTTTTCCCTCTCATTTTAAAGCGCTCATTTGAGCTGAAATTTTCTATACACTATTGTTTTGGGTGACAATACGATAATTTAATTATAATTAATTAAAATGAATTGATTGAAACTAATTATTTAAGGAATTGCAGATACAACCACGTTGGTTTCAATTTTAGCGATTTGGGTCAAAACTTTAAAAGATTTTTTTGTTCACGTTTTAAAGCATTCAGTTGAACTGAAATTTTATATACACGATTGTTTTGGATGACAATACGATACTTTAATGATAATTAATAAAAATTAATTACCACTTAATGTAATTCTGTTCTATGTATATACATATTTACATCAATTGTAACTATTTAATAAAAAGTAGCTAAAACAAATTTTTTCTTTGTTGATCTAAGTAGGAATTGACTTAATTTTTTTTTTAATATTACTTGTTTTTTTTTATCACTGAAATTCAGGAGACTAATGAGTATCAGAGACTGATGATATTGATAATGTGATTGAAGAAGTTGTCGATAAATAAATTTAGCAAATAAATTAAGAAGTGGATAATGATGACGTTCAAGAGAACTACTTGATTCTCCCAATGAGGAGCTGGCGATTGATGAGCTAAAAGAAATGCATGAGCAAGAGCAAGACATTGGAGAATTTGAGTTTTTAGACCCAGTTTTCAATCAGAAGAACGGTTGGGAATTTGACAGAAGGCCTCAATTTAATTTAAAAAGGGTTACACACACACACACAAATTTTAGAAAATATAGATTCCAACGATGAGAGTATTTTTTTAACAAGGCAAGGAATAAAAAAAATATTAGCATGCTACGAGGGAATTTCGCGAGAGAAAAATAAAATCTTGGAGACTACTTGATAGAATATGAAATATTCTACATTAAAATAACTCCGGTTTCCGATTTTGTATTTGTATTTTCTCAGAATTTATTAAGCATTTTTTTCTAAATTATTTTTTTTCTTTCGTCTCCTATCTCAACTAAAAATAATTTATATGTATTTATATGCGAAATTACACCCCGACTTGCTCGAATTCGACTTAACGCAGTAATCACTCAGTCCCACCTTTCACTAAGTTCGGGGTATTAGTGTATAAAGTTCTGATTTGTTAACGTATGGGGAGTGTGCACATTACATTTTATTAGTTTTTATTCATTTCTCTTTTGAATCAAGGTATCTTTTTCCTTGTATGCAATATATTAAGTATTTTTCTTGTTTTTGTCATCATATTATCAAAGTGAATTTCAACAATTTATACTACAATGAAAAACTGTATATTTAAAGAATATTTTTAACTCTCTAGAAACTATATTATTTTTAAAAAAATACTCTGCCGATTCTGTAGTGATATATTAAGACACCCCTTTATAAATCACACAAAAAATTCTATTGCAAAAAAAAGGACTGAGTAAAAATATTCTGCAAATGTCAATAAAAAAAGAATCTTCTCTCTAGAGAGGAAAGAGGATCATTCATAAAATACCTCAAAACATCGTTTTTTATGCTTATTTAGAAACTCGTTACGACATTCGATCTTATTACTTTTTACGCAACACAAAACTTACCCATTCCGCACCATAAAAAACCACACCGCCCGGAGGGTACAAAAAATCATTCCGGACCACAAAATATTAAGAGAGCGAAATCATAAATTCACTTTTTCGCACGTGGCAATGATGCCTCACGCTTTCGCAAAAGTCAAGATCACGAAATTCTCCCATACTGCGATTGGTTGAAAGGTTCGACTCCGAGGAATTCAAGGGGCCCCCGAAAAGGGGTAATGTTATTCGCTTTGCAGTAAATTAGAGGTTGAAGCAAAAATAATCTTTATCGTCCAGTTCGTTCCATTATTTTTTTCGACTCTCGTACACTCTTTATTTATGAATACAGTTTTTATTTTTTATTTATTATTTTTGTTTGTTTGAATGTGTTGCTTTTTTCACTTGTTGTTTTCTCGGCCAAGTTAATTAATATACCAGCAAATCAAGCGTGTCCTTTGTCCCCTAATGCCAAGAGAATAAATAAATAATAATAATACAAAAAAAATGGCTTCAAAGAAACGGAATCTTTTGTGACTTGTATACTTTCGTTTGAATCCCTTTTGGTTCTTTTGTAGCATCTGTCTAAAGAATAGGTTATTTAGTTTGGTTTTATATTTCAGATGGGTAGCAAATAAGATGCCGCTTAAAATAAATAATGAACATGCTTTCTAGGTATTTCTTTTTACAGCTGTGAAAGCGTTTTGTTTATAAACATTACAAAATAAACAAGAGACGAAATCTGAGCTACTCGTCAAAGGAAATTTATCTTAGATCGCAATCGATTGTTGAATTTATTACTTAAAATGAAGATGTAATTTTTATTTACCACAATTTAGAAGAGTTTTTTTTTAGCTATATTTGCACTGAAGAGTCTTTTTAATTTAGTTCTCACCACATTTTTCTTAAAATGTACATAAGGGTGGATAGAATTTTTTTTTTTTTTTTTCAAAATTTTGAAACTTACCTATGTGGAGAAGATGTTCTTTGGAAAATAGGCAATGGGAAAAAAAAATAAAAAGTAAAATTAATTTTTTTGTTTAGATATCTCACTACGTTCGGAACCTGGTTTTGAAAAAGCGTATAAACGAATAATTTTTTGGATATTTAGTATCACCTGAATTAGAATATACATATAAAAGAGTTTTAAGAATATTCTTACGAGAAAAAAAAAATATTTAAAGGCAATTAATTCTTGGGCAAAAAATGAAGAAAGAATGACAAATTTTTTTTTAAAGCTTTCTATTTTTATGGAAATTGCTTCTATAATAATAATAATATTTTTTGCCTATACATAGCTAAAACTTCTATACAGAGCCTGAACTAGGATTTTTGAAATATGTTATTGAGAAGTGGATATATTCATATTTTAATATATCAGGATACAGAAGTTTTAACAATAAAAACAGGGGTTATTACTTTAATGGATCGTAAGTCTGAAAATAATGTGAATTTTTCAAAATTCCTAGTTCAGGTTCTGTAGAGAAGTCTTATCTATATATAAGCAAAATATTATTATTGTAGAAGGAATTTCCATTAAAGAAGGAACTTTTGAAAATATATCATTCTTTCATCACTTTTTTTTCTCAAAAATTGCATTGAAGTAATTTTTTATTGCTGTAATATTCTTAACAATTTTATATGTTTATTCTATAATTCAGAGGTGACACTAAATATAAAAAAAATGTATTCATTGAAACGCATTTTCGAAATCATAATTCCGAAGATTGTCGGATACTTTTAATGCTTCCACAAGGGGAATAAAGTTTAGGTATTTGAGCTATTTTTTATGATAAAAAGTGGAAGAAATTTTTGTTAAAGAAAAACAGGTATTTTAGTACTTTTTTACATTGATTATGATGAGAAGATACCTACTGTTACAAGAAAAAAAAACATCAGGTACATCTATCAGCTTCATTAATATTAATTTTTTTTAAAAAAAAATCCCTTGTTTAAATAAATCATAGTGCATGCCAAAGTGGAAGACGGGAAAAAGTTTGGATATGGACTGATTCGACTGCACACAGAGAGATGTTTTGATTTTCAAGGAAGCAAATCTAAAATAATATGGGTATTTATATTAAAAAATGATAAAGATAAATAGGTATCAAACTAATTGTCGAGTATTATGATAAAAATTTGTTTGTAACTGAATTTTTTTTAATTTCCCAATTTTGCAATGTATATGTTACCATTAAAGTGTAAAATTCGTTATTTCATAGTGTGACATAGCCATCCTGCGATAGCTATGTCTTGTTGGATCCGCGTAAGCTAGAGGCGTGGGATTATCTAAAAGATGAGACATTTTGTAATTCTTAACACAACTTTTATTAAGAATAACTTAAATTACTTAATTCTAAATAACAACTTTCTTTAAGTGAGAATAAGCCACAATTTAATCTGAATAATTAAGTCAGATCGCACAACTAGATCACTTATCTTAATGATATTTAATTATCTGCCTAATCTAACTTCCTATACAAAATATTACCTTTTATAGAGTAACCCTCCTACCTTGGTTGAAGACTCACCTATTCTGCTACTTGTAGATAGGTATATTCAGGTACTATTACTCCTTCTTATAATTATTATTATCAGCGACGATGAGCGTATCCTTCTTCCTTGTGAGTAGGTCGTCTAACACTTATTCCGAACTGTTACGCACTAAGTTATCTCTAAGATTGCCCTCCTTCTCACTAAACCCTCTATCCTTTTAAAGTATATCTTATTTGCATTTTCGCTTTGTTTCTCTTCTTGGTATTGGGTTGGAAAAGTTTTGCCATTAATCGTGGCCGTCAAAGAACGTAGGAGTTATGTTAGAAGAAGAACGCGAGAGACGTCACAATAGAATAACTACGTATTTCATGAAATAACTAGACAAGTCATTTAAAGTATATAAAATTATTGAATTCTACGATTTAACGATGTTTTCTATAGTGTAACGATTACGTGAACGTTAAAGTATGAAATACAGCACTCGAAAGTTCTTTGAACTGGTTATAGTTGTTTTTAGTCAATTTTGAACCACTTATATCTGTGTTGACTCATATAAAACAAAAATGTGGAATAATAAAAAGTGTGCTTGTTTCAAAAATAATATGCAATGCAATTCGAAGTGTCATCACAGCAATCCTTGCTCTAAAAAATAATGAAAAGTAAAATAAAGACAATTCCTATAAAATTTAAATTAATATTTTGTTTGAAAAAGTTTACACAATTTTTTTATCAAGCAATAATTTTTCTTCGAGGCTGTATTTTTTGATAATAATTAAATATAACTATTTCTACAACATACTCTTCCCCCCCCCCTTTCTGTTTAACCAATGTTAGCAATATGAGCCATAGAAAATTACATCATCTGCTTTTTCTTATTATTTTTCAATTAATCATCTATAATAGGGATAAAATGTATTTTTCGAGAGATTTTAGCTATTTATGATCAATTAATTTATAAAATAACTTTGAAATTGTTTATTTTTCACTTTCACGGTGTATCATTAGTTATTTCATGGATTAACTAGGTAAAGTATGAAATTTTTCATGCATTACATATTTAACTCACTTGTCTAGTTATTTTATAAAATATCTATAGTTATTCTATGAAATAACTGAATTATACACTTTAACGGTAACACATATACATTAATGCATTATTTGAATTCATTTTTTAGTTTTTTTCGTATTCAGTCTATAAAAATCGGCTTAAGTCAATTTGGAAGTTTAAATTAAAATTTTAACTCACTTAAGTTTCACAGTTTGGCTGTGTGTGCTGGTACCCCTGAAAATAGTAACATAAATAGCTCGACGTAAATAAACAATCAAATCTAAGTACTTCAAAAAATTTCGGTATTCTCTATGGAATTCATAATGGAGATAGTAATTTTAAAAAAAAATTGTAATAGAAAATCTTCCTTACTATTTTTTTTAAGTTAGTAGTCTTTTTTTTTTCTTAAAAAAGTTCTGAAAACCCTTCTTCAAAAATGAAGGAAAGTATTACATAATGAGTTTTTTTCTAATTAAACGAAATTAGTGGAAGAAATTCCAATACGTTCGTTCCATCGTTCATATTTAATTAGTTCTTGCTTTCCATTGCATTTTTTAAAACTGAAATGGATTTGAAACTTTGTGTTGAGGTTTAAAAAAACTATTCTTCTCTTGGAGACAATTAAGAAATTCCTTTCGCCTAAAAACACAAAGAAATTCTTGCTGTGTGTTCTTATTCTTACTGCCTGAGATTGATTGTCTTTATTACAGCGGAGTCCACTTCTACAAAGGTTTCTATGTCAGCATTTCTCAGACTGTGGTACTTATATTCCCATGTCTAAGCAAATGATCGGTGAGGAATTCCAGAGGAAGAATGAAAACCAGAGAAAAAGAAATGGCGTTTAGTATTTCTTGTGCAAATTCCTAATGAAGAATCGCATGGCGATTTCTCAAAGAAATTGATAGATTCAAAAACTTACTTGCATGGAATGAATAGATGAAAATTAAATACATTATTTACAGTAGAAAATGAGTTATTACCTGTAAATTCTGTTTCAAGTCAACATTTTTGTATAAATATATATATTTATCCCAAGCCTTGCTTAGATCATTTACATTATATCTACAGGTAATAAATTTCAAGTAATTGTTTGTTTGTTTCAAACGAGCTACAAAGCCATTTGCAGACACGGGAAATCTTCAAGAGGGGAAGCCATTTCATTGATGGTACCATCCAGTGGCGGCTTCCATTACCAAATTGTGTGACGTTTGAATTTTTATTCAATTCAAACTCTCGCGTCGGATGTTAAATATTGCGCGGTGATTTAATTTTACTAAGAGTACCACAGAGCCAAATTTATATTTAAGGGATCTTTCACATTCCACATAATCATATGACATGTATGCCTATGATTTTTGCATCCAGAAAATCTATCGACTCCAGCTGTATTCGAACCCTCAACCTTAGGCTTACAAAGAGGGCAAGTTACCTCTAAACCACCGAGCCGACCTTACATGTCATAGTACTCAGACTTTAGAAGATAAGCTATGGGAGGGAAAGGTATATTCCTTAGCAGTATAGTTACTCATCA
>BMAV01006310.1:1094143-1119619 GCA_019973955.1 Trichonephila inaurata madagascariensis
TTTTTTTTCTTGAAGATACCAGTCCGGTTGGAAAATGTGACATGTACAGACGAAAGGACAAGGTGTTAACTACATGTGTGGACAATGAATAGCACTGAAATATCGTAACACACTAATTTATCACGGTAGTATACAGGGCAATATGGTCTTCACGATGCAAAAGAATGACAGCACAGTACACCCACCGTGCTACTGTACGGTATGGTAAGGCATTATTTCCAAGGGCTTCCACTAATTCACTGTGATATACCATCGCATTTTTCCCTCGGAGAACGGCTATTTTGATGTTGCTCAACACGGGTTACTTCCATCACACGACACGACTGACTAATTTCATAGCCCTCGCTGCGCTACTACCAGCTATCACAGAGCCATCTGTTCCTTTGTATACACACATATACGTTTGTGATCCATTCACATATATACAAGAAAAAAATAGTTGCCATGACTTATGCCCCAACCCTCGTTGATTGAAAATCACTTATAGAATTGAATTATTAACTATAAAGTGACTATAAAGTGTATGTTTAAAAAGATAAACCCCCAAAAGAGTGAGAAAAGAAAGGGGTAATGGGAACTCGTTTTATACAATATCATTTAATCACAAATAATGTTCGTACACCAGCGTTTCTTAAACTGTGGGGCGCGACCATATTGAAAATTCGAAAACAAAAGATCATTTAAAAAATTTTTTAATTTACTGAAAGTAAACAAACAAAATTCATCCTTACATAATAAAGAATAGAATACACATTTACACTGATATAATATACTTACAAATGTATGAGTACTTATATGTATTTTACAATTAACATTACTAATAAAACAAGAACAAGTTTAATAATTAGCCTTGACCCTATGGTTTTGTCATGTATAAAATTATACACAAAAATTAACACTTATCTTGATAATTTGTATGGTTTATAACTAATCCCTTAAAAATCACTCGATTCGCACCGTAATGCCACCGCTTTCCACGTAGGCGGGCTTCTGTGACATATTAGGGGGGAGGGGAAAAAAGGTAAGCAAATCCTTCATAAACACTGTTATAGTCCTTTTATTGCATTCCAAAACCTACGGAATAATTGTATGAATAACAGTGCACAGAAAAGATCGTATTTCGGAAAAACGTATATATACGTCCGGGATGATTAATGCTCTGAGCGAGACGTTTATGTACCCATTGGCACTTAAGAGGGGCAATTCGTACTGTAGCTTTAGCTTCAAAGTATAGTATTATTGAATTCAGAATATTGTAATTTGCATGGTAGGGGGGCGCGAGGAAAATTATGATTGAATAATGGGTCGCAAATATTGAAAGTTTGAGAAACACTGTCATACACAATAATTATTTGAAAATCATAAGTGATTTTAAAAATAGTCTTCGGATGTGATTCAATAAAAGGCCTCTTAAACGTTTTGTAATATGATGTATTTAATACACAAACACGTTAATTCTCGTATCAAAATGTTTCATTAATATATCTGACATGTAAAACATATCCTATGTATCTTCTTGGATGCAATGAGACACATAATTTGCTTTTGTTATAAATATCGAATTCATTTCTATCAGAAGAGATATGTTCTTGTATTATTAGTACGAAATGAATTACTACTACTACAATACGGTTACGGTGTTCCGTGAGAATAAATCAAAAGGTATTTAATTAACATCCAAAAGCTGGAAGGTGCTCAAACAAGATAATGAAAAAGAGAAAAAAAATAGATCCAAAGGAGAATAGTAACAGTCAATATTCGCTGTAAATAAATACTTAAAATAAAAGCTCTCGCGGTTTCTAAGGGAACTTTTTCAAGTTCTCTCTTCCATCAACTTTCTAATAATCGATATAAGTTCCCATATCGATGCTGCTTATTAAAACAGCGAGAATATTATCAGACGATTTATTTCGATCGATATTTTTCTTGTTAGTCGTCTTTTAAGAAATTTCAATCATCCGTCATTTCTACTAATAAGATAAGAGCTTCTAAGCCTTTGTATTCGGAAAAGAATATTTATTAAAAGAAAACAAAATCGTGCTTTATAATCCTCAAGGAAAATTTGTTCATTCGAATAATTCGCTTTGTTAAGACTAATTCCTTTTATGTATTTTCCGAGTTTCTGGAACAAGTATGATGTAATATCTTCTTGGAAGGCCTAATTCCAAACGATAAAATCCTACCAATAAATTTAATTTCACAATTAACAATTTGATCGTTTTATCATATATAAGATGTATTGCATTCATTCTAATTTATATTTCCCGAGCCCTTAAGCTCACAAAATATAATTCAAAGATAATTAAATGCAAGTCTTAAGGGCTTACAGACTATAATCTTAAATTCAAAATGTACGAAGAAAATGAACAAAAAGCAACTCTAAAAATTTCGGGGAATACATGAAATTAGATAAAATATCAAAATTCCAAGATTATTTTTTGCTGCAATTTCTATAAACATAGTGGGCTTAAGACTGCTTTGTGGGGTTAAAATTATATATATTCATACATATAACGGGGAGGGGGGGATTGCACTTTCGCCTATTATTAGAAGTATGGTAATATAAGTATATGTTAGACTTAAATAAATTTAACGCTAACCATAGTTCGTATAATTCGACATTACAGTTCGCAACAGAAGCGAAACTCGAGCATGTTAAGGTATCCAACTACATTCGGAACCTTGATTTTTCAAAAGCTTATAAATGGGTAATATTTATGATATTTACTGTCACTTAGATTAGAAAACGTATATAAATTGTTTTAAGAATATTATTACAATAAAAAATTATTTAAGTACACTATTTTGACAAAAATTGAACATAGAATGACAAATTTTCAAAACATTCTCCTTTTGCTCCTTTTGTGAAAAATGCTTCTATTATAATAATATTTTGCCTGTACATAGCTCAAACCTCTGTACACAGGTTCAGCTAGAATTATTGAAGTTTATAATTTAGAAGTGGGTTTATCCATGTTTTACGACAACAGAGGGGAGAAATTTTAAGAAAAAAACGCCGATAATTATTTCAATCGGTGGTAACTCTGAAAATAATGTGAATTTTTCAAAATTCATAGTTGAGCCTCTGTACAGAAGTCTGAGCTATATACAGGCAAAATATTATTATAATAGAAGCATTTTTCACAAAAGGAGAACATTTTGAAAAAAAGGTTATTCTAGGTTAATTTTTTGCTAAAATATTGTATTTAAATAATTTTGTTTGTCGTAATGTCCTTAAAACAATTTTATACATGTATTCTAATCTAAGTGACACTAAATATCATGAAAATTATTCATTTATGCGCTTTTTTAAAATCACGATTCCGAACGTAGTCGGATACCTTAATACTGTATTTATAATATATTTTGCATTTGTGTGAAAAACCATAACAATAACAATATTGAATATGAGTAGTAATTCGCTTCAGAGTAACCACCTGACTGGAACATCTCATGCACCAAAACGCTCAAGGTCCCGAGATGGCCACAGTAGAGCTTGGCCCTCATGGGTTGCTGTGCCATTGAGTTTAGTTTCTGAGTATCAATAAGAATTATATTAATTTCTCTTGGGAAGAAACCACGATATCGAACCATTTTCAAGTTCCGTCAAGATCTGTTGTGTTCCTTCCTTTCTTTTTTTTTCTTTAAATAAAATCAAAGTAAAAATTGCATTTTTTTAAAAAAAAATTTCTCTAATTCGCATTTTTTTAAACAATCCTGTTTTCTCTCTTTTCAGAGGTATGCTTTTATCTTAACAGGTTCCAAATAAATATGTGGATATATGTATACTATAGGATACGGTTGAGGTGCCTTTTCAACAAAAATAAATTAGCTATAATATAGAATACATATTGATAAATGTTTGATCCGATAAAGCGGAACCAAAGAAACTAAAACTTCTGCAGTATATTTTTTCCCCCTTTATCTATTCATAAGCGAATGTGAATGCATAAAGGAATACGAAATAAATGTTTCAAGGAAAAGAAAATAAACATAATTAAATTTATTAAAACAAATAAAAAGTAATAGTGATATTATGATATATTGAAATGAAATATAATTTATAAAATTTTGCAAAAGGTATAAAATTTTACTATTTTCTAGGGAAAAAATCAATTGTATCCAACAAAAATATCAACAAGAACAAAAAGTAATCGAATAAAATTACTAAATTAATTGAATACTCGATAATATTTTTAGCAAGTTAATTAAAAATAGTTTTTTTTAGGTTACATGTTTCATATAGCACGTTTTTTCAAAACATACATTTTTTTCTCTTATCCTTTTTCTTCCGTAAGTAGATCTGTTAAACTTAAATATCCATTAAAGTGAAAAAAATGTTCTAGGGATAAAATAAAAAACAACTTTTAAATACTCACATTAAATGTGTATTGTCGACACGTAATATACAGATGAAAACTAAACATAATTTTTCTTCATTAAATCATTCAAATATATTTCAGGATTTAGATATTTGAGGAATTCCTAAGATGACATTACTGACAAAAAAAAATAAGAAAAAGAATTCTTCACGAGATTATAATGAAATAAATTCATGTGACATCATAGTCACATGATAAAGGCAGTCATGTGTTTCGAGCTGATTAATTCATGCGCTTCGCTGTTGTCAAAATTTGCTTTTTGCGGAAACTTTCTCTTAAAAAGTACATGTTTGTCAACAATAATAACACACATGAGTAAGCAAAATACACTCGATTTAGAAATACACGTGTAGTATAAGATTTTTTTAAAAAAATTTGAAAACTGTCACTACCCTGTGGTCGATGGTGAAGCTTGGGAAACCAAATGTTTAACCACTGTTATAAAAATAATTAAGTTTAATGATTTATCAATTTTTTTGTCAAGTAATATTATAAACCAAGGGAGAAGTCAAATGTAAATCTTATCCTAAATTCCGAAGACAAGTAATTATGCACTTAACAGCATGCGATCCGATGTAACTGCACTCTTCATGTCTTGCCCGGATCAACTGGATATCCTGGACTAAGGCTTCTTCTCAAGAACTCCATAGACTTCCAATAGTTGCTTCGCTAATCTCATTTTAATAGCAGCATAACGACTAACCCTAACACTCACTTTGCTAGAGTTGAAATAGCATTCAAATTAGTATAAAATCAAGCTCTCTCTCTACGGAAAGCGGTTTTAAATTCAGTTAAACAAAAAATTTCCCCCAAGAGGATTGGTAAAAAAGCACGAATAGGACACGTTACAACGTGCCGTCTTAAATTTAGCTCATTGAGGGGGGAAAAGTGCTTTTGGTAGAAATGAGATCACTTTTCTTCCTTTCCACCTCATAAATTTTAATACAGACATTTCAATACAACTTTAAAAAAAAATCCTTTTCCATTTAAGAAAAGGAAATTGAGTCGCAAAACTTAGAAATCGGTAGAAATAACAACAAACATAAATATTGGGGAAATTCTTCAAAAAGAAATGCTCTTATCAGTTTTCAAATATGCGATTTGGAAGCAAATGAATAGGTGTTTACAGTCCTATTGGTTGTTTACCGAACAATTTTTGCTTATGATCTCCACGTTGCATTTCGGAACCATCAAGAGATTTTTGACTAGACAAGGGGGGTGACTAGTTCTGATGGCGCCCACTTTATCTTTTACCTTATCTTTATAAGTCATCATCGTAAGGTGCGCTTTGTTCTTTCCAAAGAGAGTAATAATTCGGGAATTTGCTAGGCTATCATGGAAAGATTTAATAATCCTTGTTTTTTCGTGTGGATAATATACATATTTTTTCTCTAACATTATATCAAAAAAAATTACATTTTAAGTGTTCTTTCAGATGAAAGTACACACTAGAAAGTAGTTCACAAACTATCTAAAATTAAAGAAACATATTTTTTCGCCATGACAAGAATTTAGGGTTACGTATCGCTTAGAAAATATTTAAATCTAGTATAAATGTTTTTAAATATAGGAATCTTAATGAGAGTTTTTTTTAAGAAAACCCATAAATTAAAACAAATTCAAATGCAACTCCTAAGGCACTGTTTAATACTTCATTCAAACAGTAGTGACAAAGTGTTAAGAGAATAACACTTTGTCAATAGTAACCTTTTTCAATTCCTACTAATAGCTCACTCTCTCCCTATACATATTTATTTATATTATCTTTTTCTCAAATTTTCAATCGTTAATAAAATACTTTCTATTCATCCATTCAAGTTCAAATATATTTTTTTAAACTTTGAGACATAGCCATCCTGTGATGTCCATGTCTTGCCGGTTCCGCGTAAGCTAGAGGTGTGGGATTATCAAAATGAAGAGACATAATTCTTAATACAACTTTTATTAAGAATAACTTATATTACTTAAATTCTAATTTTGACAATTATTAATTAAAGTGAGAGTCAAGCCCGAATTAAATCACGTATTTAAGTCAGATCACGCAATTAGATCCTCTATCTCAATTATCCTAAATAATCCTGTTATCTAATTACTTATATCTAATATTACCTTTTCCAGTTCTGGTCCCTTGACCTAGAGAATATAATCTATAACTTTATCTATGAAGATTCTTGATCCGCAATGCAGCTAATTCTTGACTGCTTATTCTTGGTCCGCAAGATTTCACACTAAGCTTTGTCACGCTATTGATTAGAATGATTCCACACTACAACCTCTGAGCCTGCTACGCTATGCTATGCTATGCTATATCTAGGTTTGCCACGCTATCCTTTTATAGTATATCTCATTTACATGTTACATTCGTTTATCTTCTTGGTATTGGGTTGGAAAGGTTTTGCCATTAATCGTGGCCGTCAAAGAACATAGGAGTCATGTTAATCAGAAAGGCGCGAGAGACGTCACAACTTGTAGTGGATGACACTTGATGTTAATACAGTTTTTTCAAATATTAATTCATTAGTTAAATTTAATTAATGAATAAATAATAACAAACGAAAATAATAGTTCAGCAGCATATATAGAAAGGGAAGTAGCTCGTTGCGTCCTAGTGCAATGGATAGCGCTTTGCACTTCTAATCCTAAGGTCGTGGGTTCGAATCCCACCTGGGAGGGCATTATTTCTGGGAATGTGATTTCTTTCTTACTATACTATTTTATTGGAATAATTCAACTTAATAAACGAATAAATAGTAACACACACACACACAAAAAATAGTCCAACACCCTATATAGAAAGGAAAATTGAAAATCGTTTATTATTTTATCACTTAATATTGTGATTCTGTCGTATGTATCTACATATTTATATTAATTTTAATTATTTGATAAAAAGTAACTAAAATAAAATTTTTCTTTGTTGACCAAGTAGGAATTGACTTTTGAAATTTTTATATTACTTGTGTTTCTCTTCTTTTTTTTACATTTAAAAAAAAAAAACAGTTGGATGTTTTGACCTTCAAACTAAACCCTATAAGAGAATAAATTACGAATTGGTTTTCTAAAGAAAAATATTTTCCAAAATCTTTGTTATAATTGGAATTAACCTACATCCGGTACTGTTGTCGTGAGAGTTATATTAACGTCACCTAATAAAGCAACACGAGGGACTTCACAATTTTGAGCAGAACTTCGAAACGGAACTGAACCGAAAACCGGAGGAAAAAACCATTATTTTGGTCGGAACGAAAATCGGTAGTGAATCGAAAAAAATATCGGTTCATTTCGGTTCGATATATCTTCAGTCATTTTGTTATTGTAGCCAACTTATATCACAATATTTTCTATTTTCCATCAACCATATAATTATCATCATTACATGTAAATTGCTTCTCGATTTCCTGTTTTGATGTTCACTAGTATTTTTTTGTTTCAGTTTCGCTTGAAACTGCTTGTAAAAATATGATTTATTTCATTTGTATGAACTAGAAGTATAGATGATTTTTTAAGAAAAATATCCGTCCTAGGTATATTTTTCGTATCTCAGCATGCGATCATCCACGGATATTTGTATAGACTATTTAGACAGATAAACCAGATTCTCGAACCTAGTTGTCAAATACGATTTTGAATAATAGATAACAATGGCAATGTTCGCCGTTCTCTGCTTACTGGTTAATTGTATCAATTCCCATAGTGTACCAATTAAAAAAATGAATAAATTCTTCTAAATTTTAATAGAATTACATTTTCTTTTTTGCTTAAGATAGAATCTTATTTTTAGTACAAATACGAATATACATTAAATAAAATTAGTTATTCGGAACTGGATCGAAAACCATTACTTTTGGCAGAATGAAAACCAGAACTGAACCGATATTTTTTTTTAGTTGAACCGAAGCTAAAAAAATTACAGTTCTAAGCCCTGATTTTGAACCTTGATCAAGTGACAAAAAAGTTCTGCAAACTGCAAACAATTCTTGTATTACACGTGCATTTTTAAATCAAGAGCATTTTGCTTGGGCATTATTATTGTTGACTACCAGGTGCTTTTTAAAAGAAAGTTTCTACAAAAGCACAAGCTGTGAACAGCGAAATGCATGAACTAATTGGCTGGGAACACGTGATTGTATTCATCAACTATGACGTCACATGAGTTAATAAATTGATTGGCTGGAAGCGCGTGATTGCTGTTGTCATGTGACTAATGACGTCACATGAATTTAACCCATTAATCTAACTATAAATTTCAATAGCATTTATGAATTTTGTGTGATAGAACAAAACCATTAAAATATTTACAAAGTTTAATAAATTTTGAAACAAAAGGCTTTATTTGTTCTGGTTTTGCATATCGCAAAGTTATATGTTTACATTTGAAAATTAATTCGTTTTATAATATAAAAGAGATAAGACTGAATTTAACGAAAAAAAAATAGCATACAAATCAAAATGAAAACGTTGAAAGTAAATTAAAAAGTTGCTTTTTATTTTAGTTTTTCTGTACATCAAACATTTCTATGAAAAAAATATTAATGTAGTATTTTCAGGCTATTATAAAGACAAAGCTAAGCAAACATACTGTAATAGCTATATAAATTTGTGAATAGTTTTGGTTTTCTATCCTCTATTTATTTCTGCTTGCATTGACATTTGATATCTTAAAAGAATTTAAAATTTACATAAATTCTTTTAACAACAAGTTTTAAGATCATTTTGGAAATTATTAATAGGTTCGATTTTCATTCCGTTTTGTTGTTTATTTCAACGCACGTAATTACCAATGGCCAATATATTCTGATACACAGATTGTTGCCAAATGATAAACACAAATAAAGCCATTTCATGTAAGATAAATATATAGAACGATTATTTTAAAAGCTATTTATATCATGCATTTTTTTTTTAAAAATATCATAAAGAAAACTGATTACTCCAAAACGACCCTAGATAAACGATTCCAAGATAAAAAAAAGTCATATAAAAAAATATTATGAATATTCAAATTATTATTTATTCAAATTCATTTGATTTTCAACCAAAATAAAATTTCTACAAATAATTGTGACTTGCGAAATCAACATTAAAATATTTTGCTTACCTTAAAAATCTCAGGAATATTTCAGCGCGTCCAATTTTAAGTTCATTTTGAATTCCCTGTTCACGCGCCTAAGACACGCCTACTGCGTAACTTTTTTTCTTTATAAGTTAATTTATATTAATTTTTTTATTTATATTCATTTTCAGACTGTCTTTTTTTAAGATTAAAAGATTTTTGGTTTCAGTTAGGGGAGGGGTAATCGTACGTACCATCGAGATTTTCAACAATTTTCTAAAAATAAACTGATTTTTTTGTTTTTGTTTTTTTTTTTACCTCAAATATAAGGCCCGTTTTGAATTTAAGTTGTTCCGAATTCTGTTCACAATTCTGACTAATCCTCTAGGATAAATACTTTTTAGGACGTTATATGATTATAAAACCTCTTTTTGTAAAGGAACCGTGATTTATGTAAATGAGGGTTGCTATTTAAAGTCAAGTAAAAAGGGATTGATTGAATATTAACGTCGCACTATTCAGCTACACGAAGGCTTTTGGCGACGGTCCACGTAATTTTGAACCATGGTCAAATGACATGGACGACACCTGAGCTGACACCCCCTCTCCTAACTACCACACCACACCAACGGGAAGACGTTTGAGCTCTCGACAGATTTAACGTGCATCGCTTCCCTACACGGCGGGTCTTTAGTGGTACTGGGCTTGAACTCGTGACAAGGCAAGCCACGATCCGATACCTATACCACTCGGCTTTTGAGGCCACAAGTAAAGAGGGAAGTTGAGAGGATGGTGATTGTTGCCATATTGAGACTAAGAAGTTAATTAGAATATTAATACTAGAAGTCGCCGTGTGGTTCAAGTTGAAAGAATACGACGGGCCCTTTTAATACTTGCATTATCGTTGAGGATCTTCCATTGATAAGTATATTTAGATTCTAGATAGATTACTATTTAAGTTGACACGCTCCTATAGCATAGATCTAATTAAGATAGTGATTAAATAGTCATAATAAAGTGCATATATTTTCAGAAATGTTATCTTTTGTGGAGAACCCTTACAATTCAACGGGTGAGAATTTGAGACATAGTGGCTTTTCATGACAAAGTTGTCATGGTAGAGTCCGGCTATTTCTTGGATTAATTAAAAATTGTCCAGAATTTGGGCATCGAATTATATTTGGCAGTTAAGAACTAAATAGTTTTTTTTTTTTATTATTATTATTTTCACAAACAAACTATTTTATAAATGATAGGTTTGAGTTATGTAGCAAAAGTACGAGTAGATCGTAAAGGTTGTAAATTTAAGTAAAGCTGTAGAATGAAAGTAAAAGTAAAGCTGTAAAGTGAAAGTAAAAGTAAAGTTAAGTTGAGTGATGTAGCAAAAGTAATCTACGTGAAATAACAAGTAACTTCCTAGCTAATTATGAAATGAGTAATAAAAGTCTCTCTTGAGTTTTATCTCCACTTCAAACTCTTAAAATTAAAACTTTAACCAAATATACATTTATTCTAAGAAGTTATATAGAATACTGACAATATTAAGAAAATTTTCTTTAATGACAATTAGATCAGTCATTTTAATAAAAAAAAAGAAGTGCTATTATTTTTATTAAATGTTACAAAATTTGTCCCGAAAATTTGAAATATTTCATAAGTAAAGATATACAATAAGGCCAGTGACTGAATGTTTAGTGCATTGCGCTTCTACACCCCAGGTCCGAGGTTCAAACCCCCGGCTGGGCATGGTTGACTCAACCTTTCATTCCTTCAGTGGGTCGATAAATGAGCACCAAACTTGCTTGGGAACTGAACATTGGGGGTTTCGCGTCAGACTGACCACTCGACCGGAGCATCTGCTCATGCAACTCAAGGCCAAAGGTTGCGTATGCTGAGTTGAGCACAGTAGGCCTTGGCCCTCAGGGGCTGTTGCGCTACTGAGAATTAAGCTATAGATATATAATAGTCATACGGACTCTCAAAGTCCATTGCAATAATTCAAATTATAATCAATATTAATTTTAAAAGAGACGGACACAAAATATATTCGTAATCGGCAATGTTTTGTTAAGTAATGAACTTGGTCAAGATATTACTAAGATGATTGTGTGTAATAATGAAAAATCCTGTATTGAAATCTAGTTTAACTTCCAAGCACTCAGCGTAACGTAATGTAATGTTAAACTTGTGTGGTCAGTTTAAATATCTTCCTCAACATATGATTGTGCCTCACATATATGAAGAATACCACTAGTAGCCACCGGCGTAGCTTGTCCTGAGTGGGCCCTGTATCAAAAAATTCCTTGAACTCCCTCCTTGGGGGCCCCTTAGCATGTTAAAATTCTTTGCTTACATATGTTGGTGTACTTATGATAACACTAAAAGACCAAGAAGAATTCTTCTTGATTCTTATAATCCTCCTTAAACTTAATTTTTCATGCAATAAATTTTTTATTGAACCATAGTTAGCTAAAATTTTACTTGTTGACTACTGACTGAATTAATACTAAATGTTGACATTATTAATTTCTCTCTTCCCCTCTGGACAAGCGCCTGCCCATTTTCTAATTCTCAGTCCCCAGGGCAGCCAATTGGAGTCACTGTTCACTATACCTAGCATCCAATCAGAGAGCAGCCTCTAAGCTCTCAACCAAGCCAAAAACTGTTTGGCCCAGATGAAGCACCATAGCCACGCCTCCCGAATTCCATCGTTCGACCAATCGCCGTCATGCCACTCAGCAGAATGGAAAACACCACTTTCGTCAAATCCAGCATCAGACTTGTCACGATATGGGATTGAGGACTGTTTTACAGTCCAGATGCCCAAAGAATAACGCCATTCAACGCCCCTTGCAGCTTGGGGTAGTTGTAGCCGTATCAATCGTATCCCTGATACGATTGATACGGTACAGTAGCTACATCTCTGCTAATAGCTCTTTGTATTTCTCTAGATCAACGTGAATATGAAATACAAACGAGCAATTAATTTCAATATAAAAGAAAGAACTTTCGGTATATTTGGCATTTTTGATGTTTTTATGTGCTGTCACACACACTCGTCAGTTATATAATTCCTATTGTCAGACGCTGGATGGAATTATGCCAGCTATATTATTTTATGTGATTCAACAGATTTAAAATTAGGTTTTCTGTTGCTAATACAAATATCCATTCTCTTTTGAAAATCAAACCCGAATTCTTCCAATCGGAAGCTGTGATCGCATAAACCCAGTGGTCACACTCGTGAACTCGAGAGTTGCAAATCGTGGGTTCGAGTCCTGGTTCAACTGAAGACTCGTCGCCTATTAAATTTATCATGGCTCAAAAATCTCACGTTGAGGCTCACGTGGAGTGGAAGTCAGGAGATTGGGGTGCCAATTCAGGTGTCGCTCCCTTGACCAGGGTTCAGAATTACGAGAGATGTCCCCTACTGACCTCGCTTTGTTTTATAGTGCTACGTTCGTGTGAATACTCACTCGTAAGTGTACAGATAACTTCTCGTTACCATATTGATATTGTTGTTGTTAATTTCACCTGTCTGCTGATGCCAGATCCAGGCCCACGAAATTCATTGCTGAAAAGGGGTAGTTGTACGCCTGTCGTTATCCTTAGCTTTGAGCACCACGCAGGTGACAGTACGATTTGGCTCGGTTCCCCCTGAATTTTGAGGGAAAACACCTTAGGGGTGGTTAGGGGCCTCCCACCCCTCTCTCTTCCCCTTCCACCAACCTAAACGGTTATTTAGAGTACCCCATGCCGCAAAGGCACTATACATTTGAAAACATCCATGCCTTTTCCAGGATTCGAACCCAGGAACTACAACACAGCAGTCAGCGTCACTAACAACTATACCCAATGGGCAGCACCATAACGGTGTTTTTTCCCTTGTCACAGAGAGAGAAGTAAATTTTAAAAAAAAAGTATACTAAAAATAATTTATGTATTTAAAAATTAGTGATTGGCTTTATTTAAAAGCAGAAAGTTATTATATATAAAATTAATTTTACTGTTCAAACATATTTAATAGCTTATTCACTCAATTAAAAAAAGGTTAAACTAATTAAGAGATATGTTTTTATTATCGTTTATATCAAACACAGAGGAAAAAAGAATTACATATCACTCCAGATCATAAAATACACACATTTCAAGTTTCCATACTAAATTGAGTAGGTGGACAAGTTACAGTTTGTTTTCTTAAAATCCAGTCGGGGCGTTTTGAAAATTAGTTAAGCCTAGTTGAAGTGCGGTAAAAGTTAAATTTCATTTTCCATTCAACCAACTGACAGCACGTATACCTACGAAGAGGCAAAGCAAGGTGTGAGTGGACTGGATTTGCAAGAGTCTTAGCCTCAAGACAAAAGCGCAAGTGACGTTTTGAAGGTAAAATTATTACTATTAGTTACTTTCAATGGCGTTATTCCAGAAAGAGCGGATTCGTTCTTTTATTAATCTTTGCGACTGTGAATATGCGCGATGTCACAAAGTTATTTAATGAATCAGTAAGTACGCATTTAATTCAGTAATGGTCATTTTATCACGTACGAGTGACTAAATTATTTATTGTTTAGATTTCCTTTTTTTAAAGAATTTAAAGTTTAATGTTGAAATATATTGACGAATTTGTGTGTGCATGTATAATTCTTTTTTCAGAATTGAATATTATTTTATCAATCTACTTTGTGTATCACCATTTTCTCCGATGATCGCAATTTTTTTTATAATTCAAGAGTTTTTTTACTAAAATGAATATGAATTTAATTTCATTCAAATAGAAAAGAAACAAAACTGTCTTTGCTCGGTATAATGTTTCTTATATTCTGACATAAAAATATCCATTTTACTCTTCAAAGCTCAGAATTGAGTTTAAATTTTTTTAAATATTTTGTATAAGAGGTTAAAAAAATTTTTATATAAGACTTTGCCTTTTTATATATATATAGGAGGAATTTAGTTTAATTTATGTTATTCCAGTGGCGTAGCGTACACTTCACCATCGCGGGGGAGATAGATATGGCTTAGGGCTCAAAACTTGACATTGCAGGGGGGGCTAATTTTCTGTGTAACGCTACTGTGTTATTTCTTCGCTACTATACGTTTCTTCTCTACCATACGTTCTGATGTACAAGTTTAAAATTTGTCGCATTCCGAAGGTCGCTGGTGTGAGAGAGTTTGAGGAAGAAGCAGCCATGATAATAAAACAGCTAATTTTATTTATTCTTTAGCACTTTACGAAATACACTTTTATTACTTAACTCTGGAAGCAATATGAAATTTTGGCCCGTAACCAGATAACAAAATTTTGGAAGGTACTTAATTGGAGTGGCTATTCCTTGTATGATCCTTCTTGAAGCCCGATATTAAGGTCAGCTCCAAGTTTGGTAACTTAACCACTTCCTTATGGTTTCTCTATCGAATATTAATCTTAAGATGAGCGATTACCAGTCGCTGTTTACTAACATTTGGAATTCAGCTTAACGATCAACGTTTAACCATTAGCTCGCATACTCAACGACAGGCACTTAAATAGAATTTACATTTGCATAAAATCAAGTCATCTTGTGAGATATTCGCCCGTGGGTGATACCTTACTCCTAAGTTATCTTCGTGACCTAGAGGTGTTGGAGTGAATGAAGAATCAGGCGTCGCCGTGATCTTAAAATGTCTTTATTAAGATCTTAACTTAAACACTAACAATGATAATATTTATATTATAACTTATAGGGGATCTGAGGCGAGAAAACACAATACGTATTACCAAATAAGCGTGACTTTAATCCCTTTCTTCCCGCCTATTCCTAATCTCAACTTATACACAGTCCTAATAGATAACAGAATTATCCTACCTTAATCTCTTGTTTAACCGCAATCCTCTCGGATCCTAAATATCCTTTGTTTATCTCTAATGGAATAGCATGCACCTTGGCTTGATCGCTCTATCACGGATAGCTTCACACTCAATGCCGGCTTTTTTCTCTTCCTTCAGTTCACGCGCTTAAAATCAGACTAGCATAATCACTTCCCAATAGGTCATACGCTTACGTTAAACTTCTGCTATTTAAAAGGTTTCTAATTTGCATATTCAAGCTTCGCTTCTGGATTTGGTTGGAAAGAATTTACCTTTTTCGGCCCCAAAGAACCCAAGAGGAGTTTTTAGTAGAAAACGCGATGAGCCCGTCACAATCTCTAAGGAAAGCGGTTTTTAAACTAAAATCACAGTTAAAGGATATTTTCCCCAAGAGTATTCGTAGAAGACCCGAATAGAACCCCTTACAGATTGTCTGCTGGAGATTTTAAATTTCGACATTGGTGAACTTCTGCAAAAATTTTCACAGAAATTGTAGTCTTTCGCTCTTGTTCTAAATTCGTCAGAGCTTTAACACAGTCAAAGGAATCACATTTAGATATCAAAAAGTTATTCATTTATCGAACAACTAAAAGATTTTCTGAAACCAACAGCGCGTGATCCAGATCGTACTACGAATGGTCTTCCGTACTCAGTGAGAACACCAGCTCCCGTGAAAGAAGACGAGAAAGTAGTTGAAAGAAGCTCTTCTTGCTAAGCAGATAAACGTGACAAAAGAACTCATAGTAAACGAAGACCCAATGTCAGTGATTCCCAAAGTGGTGCATATTGACCCCCAGGGGTCTATGACGACCTGTAAAGGGGTTCATGTCTTCGAAGAAATAATTTGGGGGGGGGGCCATGAAGTGTAAATAGTGACTCTTATTAAACCAGAACGTGACATTAATTTTAAAAGAAAACTTAATCAAGCGGAAACCTATTTAGTAGATTTATTTACTAAATTTAATGAGGTTAATTTGCAGTTACAAGGTGGCAGCATAAATTTTATTAAAACAAGGACCATCCTTTCAGCGTTTCTTGCCAGAATAAAGCTAAAGGAGTATAATATTGGACGTCACGAATTTTTCCAATTTATCACCGTCCATCTGCCAGGAAATTGACGTTTTAACTTACGTTCAATATTAAAATGCCCTTTATTCAAATTTTGAAACTGCGTCTTGAGAGTGCTTTGCCTATGGTAATACTCGTACCAAAATAGGCAATGAATTCATATAGTATCAGTGAAAAAGCAGCACTAAATGTCAGATTAAAAGAGGAGCTGATCGGAATGGGCATTAACGAGGATCTTAAAGTAAAGTTTAGAAATGGATGTCACAGCAAATTTGATTGTAAAAATACACAAATGTTATTTATCCCGAATTATGAAATATCATGATAAAATGTTTTTGCTTTTCCTAGTGAGAAGGAATTTCAGCGCGGTTGTCAATCTCCAAAAGAAGAAGAAAGACTTCATAACATTACTGACCGAGGAGATTTATGGTTATACCTGACAAGATTGATGCCAAATGTTGAAAATTTATAATTGAAACTCCAGATTCATCTCTTTAATTAAAAACATTTGTTTGTTGCTCAGATATTTTATGTAACAGTTACAGTAGTGTACACAGGAATTTTTCAGGGGGCTGGGATGGGGGGGAGGGTCCAAGGTTGAAAGTCCATCATTCTTGTATCATGCTCCTTTTGATTTTGTCGATTTTCGGGAACAAAGAACAGTAAAAAACTAATTATTTAATAAATAATTTACATTAATTAATAAAATTAATCATTAATAACAAATATTTAATTAAATTTTACGTACTATATACTTATAATTATAATCAATCGGGGAAAAAAATCAATGGCTTTGGGAGGGGGGTCTGGACCCCTAGGACACCCCCCTTGTGTGCACCACTGAACAGCTATTTTAGGTATTAATTAAATTTTAATTTAATTAATTAACATATATTCTTAAGTTTTCAATACTATTCTTCATTACAGTTAGAAAGTTAAATCTTTTAAGGTAAGTAGCTCTGTACCAGCTGTCAAAAAGACATTTAAGTTAATAAATTTGCAAAAATTCAACATTAGGTAAGGAGGAATCTATCCAAAACTGAAAAACAAGGGGTCAAGAAACTTGAAAACCTCTGACCTAGACTCAGAGATTGTCAAGGGATAACAGTCCATTTTCTTACAAAATAATTAAAGCGCCAGAGATTTCTTAAAACAATAGCACTGATATTGCGGCATGCTCATAGCGACCACAGACGAATTATATTTACCGACAAGATCATGTTTTACAATGAAGAATCTTTCAAGCGCCAGAATGGCCGTGTACACGTAAAAAAAGCCCAATACGCTAAAGAGATTAAAAAATGCATGCTGTGTGAGAGCTAATCACCCGACTTCCGTAATGGTTTGGTGGGGTGACAGCTCTGAAGACGTTTCAGAGATATATTTTTACGAGAAAGACACGAAAATCAAGGCAAAAAATTATCAAGACATTATCGTAGAGCCAATGGCGAAGGCCCTGAACTTAAACCTGTTCATTGGAAACGATTGTATTTTTTAAAGAGTTGTTCCTGTTCATAATACAAAAACGATCCAGAGAAAAAAGAATGTGCCTGACCTCAGAGCATAAGGATTGGTCATCTAACTATCGGGATTTAAGTCCATGCATATATAAATCGTGAAGGAAAAGTTGTACTAAAAACGGCATCCCAATTTGAACAGTCTTAAACATTCTTTATGGAAGGCAGCGATGGAAATTCATGTGGAGGTAGTTCATGCATGCCTAGTTGAATGATTGGCCAAAGACACTTAAGGCTTTTGTAAAGTCAAAAGGTGATCATTTTAAATAAAAGGTGCAATATGTTACGCTTAAAGATAAAATAAAACTTTAAAATGATTTGGTTTTACGTTTGATTGCAAAGTTTTTTCGTTTTCTCTTTGTAATTATATCAGAATTTATGGCACGACCGTGCAGAATGGCAAACATAATTCTAAGAGAGTACTAAGAAACTGAAAGTCGGAATTCATGTATTTTCTTTTTGCTTTTTTTTAATCATATATTTTTATCTTTTTGTGTGATAACACACTTTCCTATTTTCAGAAACATGAAAAATGTGGTACAAACCGCATGCTTCTCACTTATCACTTTAATGTTTGTCTTGATAACACATACCATTTTCCTTTTACCGAAGTGTTTTTTACTAACTCATCAAATTTATGTTATATATATATATATATATTATTTTTAAGAAAAATCAAGTATAAAAGCACAATTTGCAATAATAAGTTTTTATTAAAATAAAAAATAAGCGTTTTGTTTCTACTGGAACAAAAAAAATCAATAAAATGATAGTCATTTTTACTCTCTGTAAATCAAAAATAATTTATGGTTCTCTTAAAAATGAATGCTTATAAAATAGAATAACAAATAATTTTTTAAAAAAATGATTTAAATATTTTTCCCAACAATCTTTCATTAACTATGAATCTATTATTTCCGCTCCCGGATAATGACTTGATAAAGCTATCATTTCCGAGTCAAAGAAAAAGAAGGTCGATTTTTTTTTAATCTCAATGTCGATAATTCAGTAGCCACTTTTTCTCAAACGAAACATCTCTCTTATCTTAAAACAAACACATGGGTCAACAGCCGACAGAGGAAATCTGTGGGAGTCGTAAAACCTTATGGTAACAAAACAATCTGGTGTAAGCGACCCTGCACTGTTATTTACAACATTGAAAATACGATATAAATATACCATATAAGAATCTGTGTATATTTATAATAGGTTCATGATCGTAGGCCACAAAAAAAGAGAGAGTGATCGTTGTAGTACATTTAGGTATAATTACATCTATTATTTTACAGAGAAAAAGACTAATACTTACACAGAATTCGAGAGTAAGAATTAAATTCTCAATACTTCATGAACTTCTTTACAAATGAAGTCGTATCATCCACTCTAGTTAACACATATTTTCTTCTGTAAACACTACTACAACAAAAGATCCAGATTATAAAATAATACTACAAGACAAAATTTGAACTGTAGAATTATTCTTTTTCACAGATACAGTTTTTAATCAGTTACAGAAACAGTTATCAGTTAAGCATTAAAGCAAACGATTTCTATATTCCCAAACAGATCTAGTATAATATTTATATAATTAAAATTACCAAACGATTGTTTAAAAGAAAAATAATCTTTGAAAATATATTTTAATGCAATGAAAAAAATCAATTTTCCGACAGCAGTATATTTATAACATTGTGAGTGATTAAGAATTGGAGATATTCTTAATTTGTATGCTTAATCTATATTATTCTAAACTGGTTTTTTTCCCCCGATTTGTCTTATATATTTTAAAAACGACATTTTCATAAGTAAATGCAATTATGCTTATTTTAAAAGAATTTTATTAAAATGAATCTGAAACGCAAGAAAAATTTGCATACACAAATTTAACAATTGTAATAACATAAATGAATTCTTAAGAATTATTAATAGAAATAATTATTTTTGGGATAAATTTCATTAAGACTTGCTGTTTGCTTTAAAATTACATTATTTACAAATAATAAAAAATGTTTTTTGGAACGAAAAATCTTTCAGGCTATTATTTAAATTTACAAAAAAATTTTTTATCAATAAAAAATTAGGAGAAGAATAGAAGCTGTGTGTTTATTAAGAAGTTACGAGACTCAAGAAGCTAAAACCACTTGTTTTCCTTCAATATTTTTTAATTCAAAATGTACAATCTTTAATAAATATTTATGTCATATGCAAATTTTTTGAAAAATATTCATAACTTTTTAGTTGTTAAAAGTTTTTGTCATATTTTTCATATATATTTAAATTTGTCTTTGTGGTTTAAAATTTAAACCACTTTTTAAAAAAAAATTCTTCTTATATTCTAACAAAAACTTGTGAATGGGCTAAATTCATGACTGTCACATGATAAATGCAATCACGTGCTCTCTATTGATTTCAAAACTGACATTAGACTTGAACTTATAATTCTACTTGCAAGATTTAGATGAAATTCCAAATTTGATGATTGGAAAAAAATATTAAAGTATCAAGCTTCTTCAAAAAATTTTCAAAATAAGAAAAATAATGCTTATATTATTCATGTGCTTTTAAATCAAGAGCATTCTGTTTACTTATGTGCGTTATTATTCTTGGCAAGTATGTACTTTTTACAGAAAGATTTTACAAAAAGCGAAAGTTGGTAATAGCGAGGAGTATGAAATGACTGAAAGGAAATGCATTATTACTTTTACCATGTGGCTATGATGTCATATGAATTTATGAACTGATTGCCTGGAGACACGTGATTGCAGTTATCATGTGACTAATGACGTGCCTTGAATTTAGCCCATTGTATCATTGGTAGAAAAGCTGCGAAAAAATTCAACTTTCGCAATTTTTATCAAAAAATAATTATAATTGTGAATTTTTAAATAAATTATGAAATTAATTGCTAAATTGTTTTTTAAATAATTAAAAAATCTATGAGAAATTTATACCTATATTAAAATACAGTTTTAAAGTATTTGAGCTTTTAAGTAAGATTTGAATTACATACAGAGTGTTTTAAATACAAAAAATAAATTTAGTTTGAATGAAATACATCCATTTAAAAAGAGCAGTCATTGATGCGACAGTACTAAATTTTTCGGCAGAAAAAGGCTGTATTAGACGGCTTAAATATATCCTGATTTATTATCAATGATATATAACTGTTTTTTAGCACTTTTTTCAAATAAAATATTTTTTTTAAAGAAAAAATTTACCTATTTTTTCCCCTATTTTTTTAAGTTATCCATTTTCTTTGAGAAGAAAATACGTAGCTTTGAATTTAAAACAATAGAATAAGGCATGGACTAACATACGTGTAAAATTTAAAATTCTCAAGAGGGATAACTAAGTACCAAGTAAGAAGAAAAAGTAAACAAAAAAGAATGCCGTGTTTTTAAAAAATATTCCGATTATGTTTGTGAAAATAGTTTGTTTGTTTCAAATGGGCTGCATTTTGACAGCTAAGCTATTTTGCAGACACGGTAAGGCCCTATGAGTGGAAGCCATTTCATTGGTCGTACCATCTAGTGGCGACTCTCGTTAACCAAATTTTGATGTTTTAATTTTGTTCAATTCCATTTCTTGCCGGATGCTAAATATTGTCTTGATTCAGTTTTGCCAAGAGTACCATTAGAAAATTAATTTTGAAATTAAAAATAGGGGAAATGTAAAAGTATACGGACAGTCGTTGACTTTTGTTAGCTATTTTTGAATGTTCGCTATTTATCGATATGCTGCAATATTTTTCAGATTTTGACAGTAAAGAGAAAAAGAAAGAAAGACTAGAACCGAGGAGTTCAGGGTTAAACCTGACAAGATTGATGCCAAATGATGAAAATGTATTGTTGAAGTACCAGATTCATCCCTTCTATTATAAACATTTGTTTGTTGATCAGTCATTTTATGTATTAATTAAATTTAATTAATTTAGAGATAACATGTATATTAATTAATTTAGATAACATGTGTATTAATTAATTTAGATAACATGTGTATTAATTAATTTAGATAACACGTGTTTCTTAAGTTTTGAACACTATACTTACTACAGTTAGAATTTTTTAAAGCTTTTACAGTAAGCAGCTCTATACTAACTGTCAAAAAGACATTTAAGTTGATAAATTTGTAAAAATTCAATATTTGGTAAGCAGGGGTCAATCCAAAACTGAAAAACATGGCAAGGGGTCAATGAGACAAAAAAGTTTGGGAACCTCTGTATTAAAGCCTATAGTATCGCAGAAAGACAAAGAAATATACCAAATTGCGCCAATTTGGCGACAAAATGCTTAGTATGGTCATAACGGAAAAGGAGTACCAAGGAATCTATTAGATACGAAAATCGAACAGACATAAAAAATTCGATAATATCCAACAGTAATTTGTTCTTCTGTTTTACATTTGATTTTAAAAATATAAGACTTACTAGTTCTTACGTATGATACTGTCAACCAATTTCGCCAAATCAAAAGACATTGTCAAATGGTGTGATATGCAGCCAACAGTAAAGACTGTTACCACACTTGTTCGAACACAATAATAATAACGATGAGAGCATTTGGGGACATTTTGAATTGACGATATCTTTTGATTTGGTGAAATTGTTCAACGGTTATATGTAATACGTAAATACCGAAATGTTTTTAAAAATGAGCATGCACTATAATTTTATTCTCCTAGACCAATGCTTCTCAAACTTTCAATATTTGCGACCCAATATTCAATCATAATTTTCATCATGCTCCCCCCCCCCTCCATACAATAACAATGTATTGAATTCAATAATACACTATAACGTTAAAGCTACAATACGACTTTATCCTCTTAAATGCCATCGGCGTATATAAAAGCCTCACTCAGCCCCAAAGCGTTTATTTCCCCAGACGTATATATACGTCTTTACGAAGTACGATCTTTTCTGTGCACTACATACTTAAAATTATTCCGAAGGCTTTAGAATACAATAAAAAGACCTTTTCCGAAGGATATACTTATTTTAGGGGATTTGCTTATGTATTCCTTTTCTTCCCTTCCCCAATACATCACATGCACGCGCTTACGTGGAAAACGGTGGCATTGGGGAGCGAATTGCTTAACTTTTAATCTACAGTTTAGGGATAACTTATAAATCGTACAAATTATCAAGTTGTGTTAATTTTTGTGTATAATTTTATACATAACAAGCCCATGAAGACACTGGTAGTTATTAAACTTGTTCTTAACTTAGTATTGCTAAATTAATTACAAAATACATTGTGTACAGTACTGCTACATTTATAAGTGTATTATATCTGTGTAAATGAGCATTTACTTTTTTATTATTATATCAAAAGGTATTTTGGATGTTTACTTTCAGTAAATTAAGAATTATAGTAAATAATCTTTTGTTTTGGAATTTTAAATGCGCTTACGTACCTCCTGGTAGAGTTAATAGGCCCCTCTATATATAGGGGGTGCGTCCCACAGTTTGAGAAACGCTGTCCTAGATATAAAACAACTTTTACATAATTTTTATTGTATTCTTCGCTTTAAAACAAGTAATATAAAAAAAAAATGTTCAGTCAATTCCTATTTAGGTCAACAATAAAAATTTTTCATTTTAGTTACTTTTCATTAAATAATTACAATTAATATAAATATGTATATACATATGACACAGAATCACAATATATTAAGTGGCAAAACACCATTTAAATTAACATTAAAAATTTTTTAACTACATTAAATTTGTAATTACATCTTTTAATAAAAGTTGAATACAGCAGATAAGAATTTATAATATCTTAAAACCAGTGTAAAAAAATCCTGACGTCTAACTAGCATATAATGTGTGTGATCAGGTTAAATCAAATCTTCATCACAAATTTAACAAAAGCTTGTTTTATCCAATGGTGCTGTCATCTAGAGCAGGGATACTCAACCTTTTTTCTGCCGGGCCGCACACATATGTGTCAGCCATCTCATGCGGGCTGCAAAATGAGGATGGGGGGAGGAGGGGGAGAGAAATGCTTTAAGATCAAGATAATATTAGAAATTTAAAATGTGGAAAATTGATCATAATATTATAATTCTTGTTTTGCTTTTTTTAATTATTATTTTTTTTATATTTTTTATTTGTTACTAACACACTAATTAGAAGAATTTAAGAAACACTCCTTCACATTTTATGCATCAGTAAACGGTTTCATATGATTACCAATAATATAACAAACTTCATGAAATGTCTTTGTTACCGCTGTGATATTACCACTGACAAAACATTTTGTTGTTGTTGCAACGATTATTCAAGAAAAAGCCTATTTATCATCTCTTGAAAGAGACCTTGGTGGAAAAATGTCATTGAATGATTCCTGTTTATTGGTATTTTTTAAATACAGTACTTTCGTGACAAATCGAACAATTAATGATCCATGTTTTTCACGACAAAATAGTCAACTTCCCAATCGTCTTGAAACGATACATATTCTCCGAATATTTTTCGCTTGCAAGATATGAAAGATAATTAAAAATTAATTCCATCCACTGTTCATTCCACTGGTGTCTGTTATAACAAACCGTAACTGCTCCTAATAGAAAAATAATATGAATTAGTACCCTTACGATACCGACAACAAAAAACAAAGTTGATGTGTTTTATTTCTTGACTAAGAATTTCCCACCAAATTTTTTATACAATGTTCTTAAATACGTGAATTTCTCAGAGCAATGGGGCTATGACCGAGCCACTTAAAAAGGCTCGACGGGCCACATGCGGCCCGTGGGCCGCAGATTAAGTATCGCTGATCCAGAGGAATAATATCGACTAAATTAATAATTCGAGATGAATAATATCGACTATAATTAATGAATTAAATTAAATTAATGAATTAATATTTGAAAAAATGTATTAATAATTAGTTTTATATACTACAAGTTTAAACAAATGTATATGAACTTGTGTGGATGAATAAAAAGTATTTTATTAACAACTTAAAATTCGAACAAGATAGATATAGATAGAGAGAGAGAGAGAACTAATAGTGGGAATTGAAAAAGGAAAATTATCGCCAAATTTTAACATGAACACTTCATGCATCTTAAAAATGTTCATTTACAAAAACTATTGGAAATACCTTTTTAACTGTTTTATGTGCGGTAATCTTTCCGTTTCATCGGGTTTAATTTAACGTGGCTCAGTTGCGGGAGCTTCGATGTCAGCGAAACGTGTTGAATGAAAACACAAATTCAAGGATTCCCAGAAATCATTTATTTCGTCATCACGTCAATCTATTTGCAATTATGCAAAGACCATTTTAAGGTGATAAAATATTTGCAGGATCGATAAATAACAGCATCCCCCCACCTCAAGGGATACATTTTTATTTCATTCATGGTTTTATTGGCGAGTTATTTTTGTAAAACTAATTGCTCATGCAAAAGCAGGGACATTTATTTTAAGTTAGTATGTCTAAAAGGGGGTATTTTTAAGTAAAAAGAAATCAAAACAAATACTTTGTACTGAAAATTTATGCTTTTGAGAAGTATCTGTTTATTTTGCAACGTTAAAAATACCACTTTCTTGAATTGTGGCATTAAAAATACTATTTTCATTTTTATTTATTGCAACAT
>BMAV01006311.1:7494-32518 GCA_019973955.1 Trichonephila inaurata madagascariensis
TTATAAATAAATTTTTTTGTCAAAATGTCCTTAAAACAATTTTATACATGTATTCTACTCTAAGTGACACTAAATATCATGAAAATTATCCATTTATGCACTTTTTTAAAATCACGGTTCCGAACGTAGTCGGATACCTTAAATATTTTTAAAGCTGTGTGTTTATTTTATTCAATTGTTATTTCTTTCGTTTTTTCAGCGTCACTTTTGATGTCGTTCTTTTAATCAATGCAGCGAAGCCGATCCATCGAAGCTTTCAACTCTCTTGTTGGCACGATGTGAAATTTGGTGAACAAAATGCCACTTTGGGGGTCATCATCGTTCCTTGACTGCACATAAAAATTACGAGGTGCGTCGTTAAAAACCTTCCATTTCCTCCTAAATGAGACGTTTATAAAATATCAAATCAATTCAACTCTTGATACCAAGCAGATAACATAGGTCAAATAAGATTTTATCAAAATAACGAAATTAAAATAAATGGGAATGTGCAATTTTTTTTAGGGTCACTATTGTATGTATTTATACATAATATATGCACACTTTCTATTTTTCATAAAATAAAACGAAACATTGAGATAAATTTATTGATGTTTATTTAATAAAAAAATTTCAAAAATAATTACCATAAAATCCGCCGTATAACATGCACTCACACTTTAGAGCTCCATTCTTTAATTTTACGGTACAGTTGCCATATAACGCGCACGCCCTTTTTACGAAGAAATTTGAAATGTACTTAAGCAATGCTCGTATGTTTTGTAGTTATTTATTCGAGGTATTATTGTAGGCTTTTGAAAAAATAGTAGACTTTTAGAAATACAACCGTTTAAGTTCATAAGAAAAGTCATTTTTTCAAAAAAAAAAAAATATTTTTATATATATAGAAGTCTTTTTTTTTTCTGTGCTCATCTTTTTTTATGTTTCTAACTTTCATTTTTATACCCGGCGTTTAACGCGCACCCATAAATTTCGATCTTATTTTTTGTGTTGAAAGTGCGTGTTATACGCCGAATTTTACGGTACAATTTAATAATACTTATAGTTAATGCTTATACTTATATAAAGAAGTTTTTATTTCACGTTGCAAAATTAATGATTTCAAATTGGTACGTTGACGATTGTAAGTAACGCATTCCATTGAATCATCCTTTGCTAATCTGTTTCTAACCTTTGACAATACATGATTTAGTACCGAAACAATTTTTTAGAAGAATAAGTAAACGTGAAAAGGGTTAACAATGAAATTACTAGTTTTTCAACCGAAGAGAAACCATCTGGCAGACTATTCCACCCTTTTCTAGAATTTTTTTCCAATGCAAAATTCAGACTCTGCATCTCTTTGAAAACGTTCCAGTTTTTTAATGTTTCTTCAATTATGTTTTGTGTTCAAATACATTTACATTGCATAGCAATTGTTTGCACATTTCTAAATTTAATATTTCCATCTAATGAATGAGGTTTTGTTTTCAAAATCCTTTATATCGAATAAATCAAGATATTTTTTTAATTTTCAGTAGTTTTCTAATCAATTCTTTTGAATTCCCTACATCTTTTTCATTAATGTGTGTTCTTTCAAAGAATAGAGTAGTTTTGAAAATTCATAGTTACAATTTCAATGAATACTTTTAAAAAGTGTTGGATTCATTCAAGAAAACTTTGGAGAATTACTTTCCAGATTCAATATCGTTAGAAAAAAATATATAATTTACATTTAAATTCCTTTATTTGCCAAAACACATCCTCAATTGTTTCTTCACAACCTTGTAATTTTTATTAAGATAATTTAAATATGGTGACATGCCTGTAAAAATATTATTTTGGTCAATCATTCTGTATTATATATTCTTTAAAATCGTCGCTGTTTTAACTCTTTAAACAAGGCATATTTCTTCCAGGCAATTCCGAAACCTTTCTAAAGACATAGCCGACGTATGTTATTGTACATTGAAAGAGTATCACATTCACAATCAACATTATTGAAATCTTTTAATTGTCTTTCATGCATGTCATGCTCCACTATAATGATTTGACTAACTTTTCCAGATATTTCTTTTGAAACCACTAACTCGGAATTTAAACATAACACTTGCTGGTGAAACATGAAATGAAAGCTTATTATTCGATGATTATTTTAAAATAGTTAAAAAAAAACATATTACTGGTCCAGTTGTAACGGAAAGATTTTTAAAAATCCGTTTTGAGTATTATCAGTTCATTGACTATAATATCACAATCATCAATACCTCTTGTTCTTTCTAGTATATCTTTTATTTTTAAAAGTTCCTTGTACATTTCATTCTCTTTCGGAAAACATGCCATAATTGCCATGTGGAAAATGATTTAATATTAGTTTTTTTTAGAATCAAAATGACATATAGTAACAGCTGTTAATATCATTGAAAATGGATAAAAAAAATATGCTAGCAGCTTATTTTAAAATCCTATCTTTAACAATATCAGTTCTTAAATTCTTTCAACAATCTTTTCTTTATCATTGAAATCTTAAAACCAACTTTAAACAGTTCATAACATAAGTCATTATAAATTTTCTGTGAGAAAATGCCTTTGATCATTAACTACAATTTTAGAAACTTCAAAAATTGCTACCATAATACTGTTACTGTTTTTTACAAGTTTTATGGTAAATTCATTTGAGTTTCACCTCCCTCTAATCGTTAAGAAATTTATTTATTTCTTTCCTCAATGTTTTCGAGAATTTCTTTATGATGAATTTCAAAATATCACCTGACACCTGAAGTTCAACACACAGTAATTTCGAAACACACGTCGTAATCGCTTTTATCTTCATGTTAAAAAAAGCCATAACCAATGATCTAGAAATTTATGAAGATTAGAGCACCCTTCTCTCTCTTTTTTTTTGTTAATGTAATTTGAACGCGGAAGTATTAATTTTTTACATTTAAACTAAAACTCCAATTTTGGCTATTCAAGACTTCACTCAAAGACAACTAGACACTAGAAAGCATTTGCTACTAGAACTAGTAGAGAACTTAATGGGGAAACTACATTTTCCTCGTTTATTAACAAAAAAATATTTCTATATACATAAAAAATGTTTTTCGTGGTGCTGTAATAAATTTATTTATACAGTAAGACCCCGCTTAACGCTGTTTCGTTTAGCACTGTTTCGGTTTAGCGCTCTTTTATTTCAACCCGGGGATTCCCTGAAATTGCTCGCAGCGCTACGGGGATTCCCTGAAATCGTAGGTTTCAAAATATGTACATAACATATCCGAAACAGTGTAGTTGTGTTTCTTGTTTGGTGCGGTGCTGTACGGATGCATTTTTATCATTTGAAACATTTGTTGACATTATTGTAAGTATAAATTTATATAATACTATAACGATTAATACAGTGACAAATATTATGATCTTTAGTTTTTATCATGGGTGATAATGAAAAACAAGAAAAGAAAGCAACCAGAAAAAGCATTTCACTGGCAACTAAAATGCAAGTGATTAGAAGATTAGATTCTGGTGAACTTCAATCTCAAATTAGTGCTGCATTGAATTTGGCAACTTCAACAAGATGCCTTCTTGACAAAAAGGCAGAAAATTGGAAACACAGAATAGATTGAATGATTTGACTGACCTAGAATTGTATTTGTTTTTATATGTATATATTCGTTTATATTGTTTTTATTTTTGTAAGAAATAAATGTTTGGTTTTATTTTTATTAAAAAAAAACGTAATTATTAAATGTAATACCTAACCAATTTTCTATCCATCTTCCCCTAACCACCATTATTTACATGTTAAGATAGCCTCGTTTAGCGCTGTTTCGCATTACGCTCTACTTTGATGGAACGTATCCTCCGCGTTAAGTGGGGTTTTACTGTACATAAGGTTGTGACGAATCTATACGCGACCTCTAAACTAATTCTCTTGGGGAATCTTTAGGCTAGCACTCCTGTTTAATTCGCAGCCATCCCTCTGAAGAAGAAACCTTGATATTTAGATTAGTTCGACTGTATAAAGTCAGAATTTTGTGATTGTAGTAGAAGGAGCTAAGAAGCTGTTATATTCGCTACACAGATGAGATTAAGTAAAGTTCATTTTCGCAGTTTAAGATAAAGAGTGGTGTTTGCCACTGTATTAAATTAGTGGATTGGGGGTTTGCAATCAATGATAGATTAGATTGAGTTAAATTAGTTACTTACGCCTATTTTCTTAAGACTCATTGCTTTCTCCTTCGACATTCACTTAGATATTAAAGTATTATTGGTTGGTGTGTTTGAGTAAATAAATAATTGTTAGTATGGGAGTTTTTGGTTCTGCTTTTATTCCTCTTACACCCTTAGGTAGGCAAGATGGTGAGGAAGCAACTTCAGGGGTAAGTCGCTCACAAGGTACAGTTAGTAAAAACGGATCGTAAAAAATTGAATTTCATTGGAGAAGAGCGCCAGGAACGATTTGCCTAGGAGTCCCCCTACCTCCCAACGTTTTCTCGAAAAGTCCGCTTACGTCATAGATCATGATGTAATATATTTCTCCCGAAATTTCCAGAAAACATCCATATGATCACCAAGTCACTAACATGGTCACGAAAAATGATGCCAACTGGAAGCCTTCTCTCTCGGCGGTGACGAAAGTGACCATTAACATAATGTTAAGCTACAGTATCCGCCTGGATATCCTATCATCATAAACTCCATAGGGCAGTGCTTTTCAAACTTTCAATACTGGCAACCCACTTTTCAATCATAATTTTCATCGCGCCCCCCTTATACAATAATAATGTATTGAATTAAATAGTAATGCACTTTGACGCTAAAGCTACAATACGATCTTAATTATAAACCGTACACATTAATAAGATAAGTATATTAAATTTTATATATGTTACTTTTTTAAGTAATGTATATTTCATTTTTCTTTCTCGAATTTTTAAATTGGAACAATTGCAAAATGCGGTAGTTGCTTTGAAGACAAAATATAGATCTCATCCAAATATAGAAAAAGTACTCAGAGTGTCAATTTCTATTCGTAAGCCTTCCTTTGAAAAACTTTCCTCTGCAAGAAAAGCTCATGGAAGTTGCTAATACTTATTAAGCTTGCTCTTAATTTAGAATTAATAAATTAGTTATAAAATACCTTATGCAGCACACTGATACATTAAAAGTGTACTGTCTAAATTACCCGCTCTTCGCACGAGTTCTTTTTTTTAAAAAAACTAAAACATTCTTGATATAATAGCTGAATTGTCAGGAGAGTAAACCCAAATGCGCGACAATGTTTTCGAAAATGTAAAATGATATTTTAAAATGAATGGTCATATTATAATTAGTTTTAAACCAACTGTGTAATTTCAAGCCTCACAGAATTAGCATTTAGAATTAATGTTAAATCTTGAAAAATAGTATAAAATTCAGATGAAGAATAATTGTGTTATTTTTAATATTTAAAACGAGAAGACTTCAAAATGTTTTATCCCGGTAGCAGGCACACACTCGATATTAACATTAATGATCACGCGGGGTGATTGAGTCATCTCAATCCTTTTTTTTATATAACTATTTTTATTGTACACGATACAAATCGTGATTCCAGTGAATAATTTAATTAAGAGAAAGTATACTTAGCTACTTTCAAGGACTTTTCAATTTTTCTTTTGTAACAAATAAACAGTTTTGCCAGAATTAACGATTTCGTGATCTGTGTGCCCCGCGTGACCACTTCCGGGTTAAAAGTGTATTCAATATAATAACATGGATGTTACTGCTAAAAAATTGTGTAAAACGTTTTTCACTATGCTTTATATGTTTGAGAATATTTGTAAAAATAAATCTTGGCCAAATAATCCTTCAAAGTGGTTTTCCATATATCACAAAACTCTTTTACATGGAAAACCTCCACAGAAATACATTATTTACAACTTCCCTAAATGAGAAACAGACACATGTGAGAGAGGGGTCATAACTAACTGTACCAATAACTTAGAAGGTCAAACAGAAGATCAGCAAATATATCCTACTGCCTACAGCTATAATGTACAGTATTTCAAAAATAATAACAGTGATGAAATTTTTATCTTCCTAAATTTTTTTGGGTTTGGATCTGGGTTTTGTTTTTTTTTCTTTGAAAGAATAGTATTTTAGATTTAAACAGAAAACGTAATAAAAAATCTCTCAACATGGGATTACAGCAAATCAAATAAAAGTTTTTTTATTTGGTTATAGGATCAAAGATAGCTATTTAGGTATTGATGAAGTTTTTATTTTTGATGACGTAATATCGCCAGACGATACATATAAATTATATCAGAGTAAAAGTGCATTTTTTATTATGTCTGAAAGTATTTTGTTTTCATTCATTTCAGTAAATTAATTATTTTTTAATTCTTTTATTTTCGATATGCTCGCCCCCCCCCAGGGGGAAGCGCCCCACAGTTTGAGAAAAGCTGCCATAGGGAATGCCATCCATTAAATTGAAATTCAAATTAGAACTACATAATACGTATAAATTACAGTTTTATAATTTATGAATTAGCATGAATAGTGTAATTTATACAATAGGGGTTAGTCAGCCGTTAGGTGGATAGGGGATACCTCCCTTAATTTAATTAAAATTCATTTTCGTTATAATTTCAAATCTTTTGGCTGCTATTTAATTGCTATACAGCAGAAAAAATCTCAACTAACGTTGAAACATTTCGTATGATTTTTCAATTCCTACTATTAGTTCACAATCTCCCTATATCTTGCTCAAATTTTCGATCGTTATAAAAAAATACAATTTAATACGCTCAGTTGAACTGAAATTTTATATTCACGATTATTTTGGATGACAATACGGTAATTTAATTATATTTAATAAAAATTAATTGATTAAAACTAATTATTCAAAGAACTACAAATACAGCCACGTTGGCATCATTTTTGGTGACGTAGCGACCATTTTGGTGACTTGTGTCAAAACTTTAAAAGTTTTTTTTTTCACGTTTTAAAACTCACATTTAGCTGAAATTTTCTATACACTATTGTTTTGAGTGACAATACGGCAATTTAATTATAGATAATTAAAATTAATTGACTGAAATTAATTATTTAAAGAATTGTAGAAGCAGAGTCACGTTGGCTTCATTTTTAGTGACTTAAGTGAAAACTTTAAATGATTTTTTTCTTACGTTTTAAAGCATTCAGTTGAACTGAAATTTTATATACACGATTGTTTTGGATGACAATACACGATACTTTAATGATAATTAACAAAAATTAATTGCCACTTAATATTGTGATTCTGTCATATGTACATATATACATATTTAAATTAATTGTAACTATTTAATAAAAAGTAACTAAAATTAAAATTTTCTTTGTTCACCTAAGTAGGAATTGACTTAAAAGTTTTTTTTATTTTACTTCTAACCCTTAAATAAGATAGAGACCACCGTCACAGTGAGCCACATTTTAAAAACAAATTACAAAACGTACACTTGACCATACTGTCGCAGGCCAAAGTACTTGATCTACGCATAATTAACTGATAGAAAGTCTAACTTAATTATTTTGTATTGTGTGTGCAATGTAAATGTATTTGAAACAATAATAAAAGATTAATTATTTGAATTCTGTAAAATATAAGCTGTTATAGGATTTTCCCCCCTAAGCTGTTAAGTAATTCTCCTATTAGATCTCTGCGCATACTTTGAAATTTGCATAAATTGGATACATTTTTTGTTCATATTTCTTTTTTAAATACTTTTCATGAGAGATACTTCTAATTATTCATGCCTAAGGTAAGGGTTTTTCCTTTTATTTTTATACGATATTTCATGATTTTTCTGAAAAAAAATTGTATTCAAACAGCTTAAAAATTTTTAATAAAATTGTAGATAAATCAAGTTTTTAATTGACTTTTTGAGTATAATGTGACGCTCTAAAATTAGATCAATTAAATTCTTTCGTATTTAAAAAGAAAGCTCATAATCATTTACTTATTTATCCGTGCTTGGCTTCTTGACCAGCTCATGATAATAGGAGAGTTATTATTTTATTGGTATTCTTTAACTAATAATGAAATAATTTTTTAATGGTAAAGGGGTAAAATAATCAAAATATTAGCTTTAGAAATACAATGCTAAAAATAGTGTATATTTTAGAACTTTTTTTGAAAGAATTTTATTTTCTTGCTCAAAAAATTTTTGAATATTGCTATTATTTTCCTTTATTAATATTTTGCTTTCTTATATCTTAATATTTTGCTAATATTTTCTTGCTGAACATTGCTTTTGAGAGAGAAAATTTATTACATAATTTTTCCTGTCCTCTTTTTCTTTACTATAAAAAATTTATAAAAATATCTTTAAATAAAGTTCATAGAGAAAAAAGATAAAAGAGTAGTAGAAATTATGAGATAATTATTCAAAAAGCAGAGAGAGAATATGAAGTACATAAATAAATAGGACAAATCAAAAATTATCAACACCTTCGTTATAACAGACCTTGAAATTTACCACGGTTCATCTTCGCCCACACGTACATGTGAGCCCCCATGAGGAATATTATCATGATCACAATAAATTTGCTTGCCAGTATAAGCATGTTAGCTATGCTATTAGTAAACGCCAAGGAGGAATAAACAGAGATTAAATTTTTGTGCTCAGAACGTGTAAATACATCTGGCTTTTATCACAATACGCAGTCATTTCCTCATCTTCGAAAATTGTTTTTCAAGGATCCAAAAGTTAAACAAGCATTACGCAAAAAAAGAAGGAGATGGACACCCATCAATCTCGAATACGTATGACAACATTCAACAACCTCCAAAAATGGTTTTGAAGGTTAAATGATTAACCGTAGATGGTATTGCTTATCCTTTGAACATCATTCATTTTTCTGCTTCTAAAGTTTGAAGGCAAACATAGATGTTCGGATTACTGCGCAAAAGTGTTCCAAGGCATGCAAAATCTTGTGACTCTCTGAACAAGAGTGCATTGTTAGAGAAGAAAATCACGTTGAAAAGGGACAATGTTGCATAACTACCATTGTTTAAATAAACTATTGAATGAAAAGTGTTGGTAATTTTTGATTTACTCTCTTATTTCACTTGTTGTTGTGACTAATGCCACCTGCCTGATGAAGTCAGATCGAGGCCCACGAAATTCATCGCGGCTAAGGGCTAGAATTTTTACGCCTGTCGTTAGCCTTAGCTTTGAGCACCATGCAAGTGACAGTACGATTTTGCTCGGTTCCACCCCAATTTAGAGGGAGAAACCCTGGGGGTGGTCAGGGGCCTCCCACCTTTCTTCCCCTTCCACCAATCACACGAGAGGACTTGCGGCTCGACGGCTATTTGGAGTACCCCCATGCCGCAAAGGCACTATACATTTACAAACATCCATGTCTTCTCCGGGATTCAAACCCACTCCCTACGGCACCATAGTCAGCATCTCTAACCACTATACCGGTTGGGCGACTTATTTCACTTATAATCCTTGAACACGATAAAAACGCACAATATTCAACAAAGCTACATATTTGCCAATAAAATCAATGGATTCCAGAAAAAAGGAAAAACTTAATTTTGTCTTAAAATAGAAAGAATTTGGCGGGTTATTTTTAGGGAGAAAATAGACTGTTTATTGCGAAATCTTGGGGAATTTTCGATTGTTTTCAATAAATCGAATCTTGTCTTCAAAAATGTTTATCGTAAAATGGAATAGACCGGTTTTTCCTGGTCAATTTCATGTATTGCGTTAGAGCTTGGAAAAAAAAGGGAGGAACAAAGACTTAAAAAAAAAAAAAAAACGAATTTCCAAAAGCTTTGTGGATCTTTCCATCTTTTATAAGTATTCTCTACTATAACAATGACGAAGACTTAAAGTAACAGTATTTAAGCTTTGATTGTGAAAGAAAGAATAACAATTTCTATAACGATCGTTTTGTTGTAACCAATTTCTAAATAAAATGTAACCTTTCCTTTTGTGCCTGTTTTTAGGTGTCTTGAGTTCTGTTTTTACTTTGGAGAATTCCAAACGAAATTAAAATCAGACACACTTTATTCTGTTAAAATGCTCCAACTGCGTTCCATAAATACTATTTTTATCAAAATTATTTATTAGCATCTATTGTATTATTAATTGGCACAAGTGTTAAAATGCTTATCTTCAAATTAAGTGGCTCGTTCAGTAGAGACACCTTTAAACGCCATCACTTTATAGTGTTAACTGTATGAAATTAATAATTTATATTAAATGTTTAAAATTTAAAATATTGCTTTTTTTAATCAATATTCAAATAATGATTATAAAAGAATTTTTATTCTGGTTTGTGTATATTCCTGACTATTAAAATTAAGTTTGTAAGCATTTTGATACTACTTTCATATGTTTTTTATGTTTTAAAAACCTTAGAAATATACCTACTGTAAGTTGAAATTTTATGAATTTAAATTCAAAGACTCACATGATCATAGACAAAGAGCCCTTAACATACGAGTCGTAAAATTCCTAAGCAATAGTAATTAAAGAATGTGTCAAAAACAAATTGATTATTCTTCATAGCTATTTTAAAAAACCATGTTTTAATATTATCCATTTAAAATAAGTCGGAAACCTCTATGCCGACAATGTTAAAATGGCTGTTTTTGATGTACCTTTTCTCAATTCTGTTCTATGTACCTGCTTGAAATTTTTCATGCAATTAAAGTACACCTTTCTCATTATACTGAAATGAGCTTTTAGCTAAATTTGAATTTTTCATAACTTATAAAATACTTCATAAAACATAGTGAAATTTAACCCATTTTTCACATAAAAATTTTTTTAAAAAATAAATTTTTTTTTTTACAAAAAGCTAATTTTATAACATATTTACCATCATTATAAATATGTCAGAAAAATCTTACATACCTGTGGACATTATTTTCGCAGAAAAGGTACATCGAACATTAAAAAGTTGCATTTGGAGATAAATGAACTTGAATGTATAATTTCTTCTTTATTAAAACATTCCTGCCCCATACTCCAAATGATCCACATTTTTTTGAAGCTCAACATCCTCTCTATTCTCTTAAAGTCTTTTATCTTTCCTAACTTCCTTTGTTTTTTTGTAAACGTGAGTATTTAGCCTTCAATAGCCTCTGTTTGTCGAGGCGATGCATTGTCTGTACCGTGTAATCACCAGGCTCAATATTAAGTTTTCTCAATATTTCTGGTTTTCATGCATTCTCCATATTAAATGCTGAAATTGCATCCTATGTATCCTATGATAATATTTCTATTTATACAAATATTTCCTTCGACACACGGGACCATATCACGTTGTTTACGCTTTCATTGGGATTTTGTGTCCCTCCATTTAAACACTTTTTTAGCAATTCTGCATTAAATGGTTTGATTATTTCCATCATTCATTCAACTTTTAAGCAAAACCAAAATACTTTGCTTACAGTTTTCGCCATTTAAATGGGCATGGCCCAGTTTCAATAAATAGTTAAAAATAGGTTTTAAGGGTTTCTAATTACCTAGGAGGTTTAGTAGTATTTTTAGAAAGGTAAAAATCTATACAGTTTGAAAACGTAAAAATCTCAAAATTGTCATAATAGATTTTAGGTTTCCAACACTTTTTAAGAATGCACACAAAATCCTGGAAAAAATAAGATCAAGAAATAGGAATAACACAATTCATTTAAAAGAAACAATGCATTCATTTTCAAAATCCATTTCACCTGAGGCTCAGAACAATGGATTTGGGAGAAAACCTCATTTCATTTGGTATGACCTTTAAGAAAGGACAATATGCATTCAAAGGAATATTACACTTCTGAAAACTAACCTGAGTCAAATCATGCTGCCTTATGTTAAAAATGCATTTAAACTTATGTTTCATCCTCTACACTCGATTATAAATAGGAATAATATAAACATATCTAATAAAGCCCTAGGAGAAAAACCTAATAATATATTTAAAGATACCCAATTAACATTAAAAGAAAATTTTAATTTCTACATTATTTTTTAATTTTCGATAATAAATAAAAAGAATAAAAAGTTGTTTTTCCACGAGCAAGAACCTAAAGTGTATATATAGTTTTTATATTAAATCAGTAAATAAATTAAATTAAATCAGCTAATTTTGCCAATTAATACTGTGATTCTGTCATATGTATATACATATTTATAATAATTGTAATTATTTAATAAAAAGTAACTAAAATAAAATTTTTCTTTTTTGACCCAAGAGGGAATTGACGTAAAATTTTTTTTATATATATTACTTGCTTCTGTACTATAATAATATTTTTGTTTGTTTGATAACTTTAAATATAGTTTGGCAACCTACATATAAGTCGTCAAAATTACCACAATCATTTTCACTTACCCTATACTTTATTTTAATCAAATTTGGATTCTGTTCTCAAAATAATTTTTTTTCTACCACGAAACTTGAATCATTACCGTTTGGCTTTCTAAGAAAAAAAAAATGAGCGAGCAATATTTTTCCAGTTAAAAAGAAATATATTAATATGAGAGACTGAACAAAATAAAAAAATACATTTTTAATATAATGCAAAAAGAAATTCATAACAAGTTATTCATCTGAAGTCAATTTCTATGAATATTTTCTGTTTGTAAAAGAAATTTCAAAAAATATATTAAAAACATTACTTGATCAAAAATACTATATAATTACTCACCCAAGTTAGCTTTCTATAAACTCCGCTTTGAAAGAATATTCTCATCTTCGAGCTAAAAATAGCTTTTTATTAAAATATATGGTCCCATTGCGTTGGCGTGAACATTTATTTTCTATCAGTGATTTTTTAAGAACCTCGGCTTATATCAAAGAATAAAAGAATATTTTTTAATATGCCCCTTTTAGAAATATGAGTTCGTAGAGTGTAATAAAATTATCTGCTTATCTGAGCACTTTCACTTTTGTTTATAAAAGTGAAAATGTGTTAATTCGAGTTTAAAATGTCCATATGGAATTCTTTTTAAACATCAATAAAAGTAAACACTCAAAGGAACTAATAAGAACTTTTTCGCTTTCAACACGTGGGAAATTTTCTTCAAAACTAACATTGGCGAAAATCGTACACAAAGTTATTAATAAGTTAGACGATGATTTTTGAAAACTTTATTAAGAATCTCCAAATATGCAGATAATTTCATCATGTTTATAATTACTTATGTACACACACTGCGTAGCCGAGAAAAAAGTAATTTAATGACTTTTCTGTTTGTGTAACAACACAAAGATAGGAGAAAAACTTCCTTTCATTCTTTTCGGTATCGATCAGTAAAAGGCATCCGAAAGAATTCAGAGAACCTTATTTTTCGTCTACGATGACGTATAAAACCACTTTGATATATTTTTCTGATAAACGTAGAATTAACTTCTAGTTCATAGCCTCGAACACATTTCTATACTTTTACAACAGATTAAATGTGGGAAATTTTGAAATTTTTTTTATTTAAAAAAAAGCAGCAGATAAAGATAATTTATTTAAAAATGTTAATTATGATATATTTGGTTCTTTCTTTAGGTTTGTACTAAAAGAGAACTGCAGTCGGACCTTTATATAACGAAGTCGCTAAATCCCGGAAAAAGTTCGTTATATAGAGGTTCATCTTGTAACTTACTTTATAAACCACATAAAACAAATCTTAATTTCATAAACACTATATATTAAAAAAAGTAATTATTCCTACCTTTTTAAAAATTAATATATGTTTATTTTATATATCTTACCCATCAAAAAAAAAAAAAAAACTGCAAGAGGAAAACAAGAGAAGAGAATGTCGAATGTCTGTATTTTCAATATTAAGAAAATTATTTTGTATCAAAATTAATGAATTTGAAGGACATTTTCTTATTTAAAGCATACTATTAATGTTAAACATATATTATTTTATAACTAGAACACGGGGGCACGGGACAACTACACTGAGTGTGAAAGGGGATATCGAAGATGTTTCTAGTGAACTGGACAACGAGGGTTAAAGTTTGCACTTCTTGGATGATACGTCTAGAATTCTATTGCTCTCAAAGAGTAAGGATCTTATAAAACCAGTTAAAATTTTATGACCACCATAAAATGTGTTAAAGAGAGAATAACTTGAAATGCTCAGAAGTACTTTAAAAATAGGGAGAAAAAAAACTGAGTCTCAAAAGAAAAAGTTCGTTATATAGAAAACTCTCTTCGCTATAGATAGATTATTTTACGAAGAAAATCGTGAAATGTTCAAGGTTCCAGGAAAAAGAGAGAGAGAGTTCGCTGTATAGAAAATTATAATATATTATAATATAATGGTAACTATTATATTATAATGGTAACTATATTATCAACAAATTAAAGGTTTGCCACAAGGTGGCCCAGCTAGTAACTGTCTTGCCAATTTGTATTTACATTTTTTTTGTTGAAAATAGTTTCATTGATAATTCTGAATATTACATTTTTCGTTATGTATATGATATTACCATTTTTGGCAAGCAAGACAATTTTAAACCTAACACTGTAACGAATGGCAAAAAGATTGTAACAGAGCGCCCACTCCTGGCCGTATGGATAAATAAACAGCCAGCCTGCCACCTCGGTGGAGGAAGGACATGCCAATGTCCACTGGTGCAAACCCCTTTGTATTTGTATTATATTAACTGTTTTTTATGTATTTGTAACTATGCTCAATCAGAATGTGCCACCAATTAAAATTATTTGAGCTAGCCGCCAGTGTTATTTTTGAGTACAGGTAATAAAATGTCGCCCGACGAATGTCACGAAGAGGAAGTTAATTTTAACAGGACTGCTAATCTAACAAAATTATCTTCAATATATTGAACTGCTAGTTCATAAAGAATTTCTAAAAATATGTGAAGTGTTAGCTGCCAGCTACAAAGAACGTATGAATTGTATCTTTCCTCCTGGGAATTTAGAAATTTTGGATAGCATTCACGGAGCGTCAGTTAAGTTTCTTTCGTTTTGTTTTCTGATTCATTTTGACTTTTTATTGAATTTTACTTGCGTTTTTATATTTTATGGAAAATATATATAACCATGATTTATTAGTCTATTTTATTTGAGTAATTCTTTTCCCTAGTTCGGAAACTCTTTCTACTTTTGTTCATTTTTTCTCCCTGCCTGTGATTTATGACTATTAGTGAACTTGATTGGGGAACTTTTACCCACACTTTTGACCTTGAGTTTTCACTGCTTGTTTCCGTTTACAAACTAGACGTTTTGTTACTAAGGGTCCCCTCCCCCCGATTTTCTGTTACTCGCCCCTTGCCTGGTGAAAATCAGACGTTCTTTTTTTTCCCTGTTCATTTTACTCGGAACTCAGAATATAGCACTCCCTGTTTGTTTTGTAAAATTTATTTATCATCGATACTTTTCACTTTTTCTACTGACTCATTAATTTACTTACGACGCCAGAGTGTCACTGAGATTGATATTTCCTGTTTAGTATTATATTGTGTATTATTTCTAACTATATCGAAGAATTTTGATCACATATAAAATGTATGTGAATTTAAAAGAAAAACAATTATTATTTTTTTGTTAAAAAAAAAGTATTTTATTCCTTCAAAAGATTCATTCATAGGTTTTGTTTCGACTTTGAATTTCATTAGAATTTCTTTTATATGTGAATTATTTTTATTTTCAAAACCAAAGTTTTGCATTCAGTCAAATATCTACAATATTTTAAATAGTATTTTTATTCCTTCAAAGGATTAATTTATATGTTGTTTTGACTAAGTTCATCAGAATTTCTTTTTACTTGAATTTTCATTTTGCTTTCAAAGTTTAGATTTTGTATCCTGTAAGATATCTATATTATATTTTTGAATGGTATTGTGTTCGAATATCCAATTCTTCTTCTAATGACTAGTTGATACTCAATTATAAAGGTTAACTATTTTAAAACTAAATTAACTGCATTTAATTTGTGGCTGAGATCATGGAGATCAAAACATGGATCAACTGGTGACTTTTCTCTTCGCTGATGAATGTTTCCTACAGGGAAATGGAGCCCAACGTAAAATTATCAATTCAATTTCTGAACACCTAGTTCATAAAGAATCTTAAAGTGGTTTCTGAAGTGTAGCTGCTGGCTACGAAGTAATTCTGGGATTGTATATTTCCTACCGGGAAATTTGATATTTTGAACTGTAAACTTCCTAACGGGAAATTTGATGTTTTTGGTTGTACATTTCCTACCGGGAAATTTGATGTTTTCGATTGTATATTTCCTACCGGGAAATTTGATATTTTAGATTGCATCCGTCTTCATGGTGCATCAGATAAGTTACTCCATCTTCGAAGTAGGGGGAGAAGCCATTTCAATGATGCCTCTCAGAGAAAAAGGGAAGACCCAGGAAAGACAATTCTGCTGGTCCTTCTTCGAGGATGATGTTTAGGAACCAGAGGGGGAGTGTAACGAATAGCAAAAAGATAGTAATAGAGCCCTTTCTTTTGGCCTTATGGATAAGTAACCAGTCAACCTGCCACCTCGGTGGAGGAAGGACATGCCAATGTCCGCCCGTGCAAACCCCTTAGTATTTGTATTGTATTAACTGTTTTTTATGTATTTGTAACTGTGCTCAATCAGAATGTGCCACCAATTAAAATTATTTGAACCAGCCGCCGGTGTTATTTTTGAGTACAGGTTATAACACTAATTTCTATACACAATATCTTAATTTAATACAGACAAGTAGTAACAAATATGAAGCAAATTTTCTTGATATAGAAATTAAGTTAAAAGATAATGCTATAGCTAATAATAATAATATATATGATAAAACAGACGAATTTAAATTCAATATTATAAAAGAATCTCATTGGGTGAGTAATATACATGTTTCTATATTCAGAAATATTGTTATTCATGAAATACACTGCAATAAATTTCTAGAAAAATCAGAAAAAGTAAAAAAAAAAAAAAAAACTATAAACATTTCACAAAATATTGCTTAATTCAAAAATACCCAATTAATTTTATTAATAGTTATTTGAATAAAGAAATTCTAAATGATAAGGAATAAAATTACTTAAAATATTAATAGTATATTAAGTATGTTTGCGCTATTGTTTGTTTGTGCAATATTCATAAACTTTCACTTATTTCATTGCGTTTGGAAGCCGATTTTCAAGTGTATTTTTCAGGTTGCACAAAAGAATAAAGAAGAGAAAAAAAAATCTTTAGGGATACATGACTCCACGAAAAAAAGGAGAAGCAAATACTTGTTGTAGACGTGTAAATAAATATTTTAATTAAATAAATTCCTCTGAGGAGACTAACGCTAACAATCAACATGATCTCTCTGTTATATATAGTTTTTCATATATATTTATTATCTTATATTTTGATTTTATATTATATTTATAGATATTTATTCCCTTGGAGATTTACGCTAATTATCAGCGTTATCTCTCTGTTAAATATACTTTGTCATATTTTGAATTAACTGACTGGGTGGCGTAATTGGCGCTGGCCTTGTACGCCCAAGTTTGCGGGTTCGAGTCCGGCAAATTTGGTGGATTTTTATGGTGCAAAAAATTGACAGGATCAATCTCATATGATAATAAGGCGTGTAAAAGATTCTTTAAGTGCCTGTTTGGTTTGAGTGCTCTCGATAAAATTAAATTCCTAGTTCGGTTTCGCATTGTTAAAACATAGGTACTTCTCTCTGGAGAAGAAACTGAGCGTTAAAATTACTAGCGGTGGTTAGTATACCACATATATGGTGTTACACTAAAATAGATACTAACTTTCGGAGAATGTTTTTGGCCTGAATTAGTAAAATAATGATCCACACAGCCACATTAGGAATAAAAAATATTTTGAATTTAAATTCTAACTAGTTCTAGGTTGTTACAACTGCTAAGGGGTTAAGCTGTGAACCTGGGGCCAGCGACGTTTCGGTCATATCTAGTGTTTGAGCCTTAATTCGATTAAGGACTTGCCACTTAGAATGGTTGTTGTAAGTTAAATCGGTTGGAAAACAAAGTCCTTGCATTAGCGTGATGTGGAATTTAAGAGAATGGAGTTGCACTTCAACAGTCATTCTTGCCATTTGAACGTAGTTCGATATGGCGAAGACTTACTTCGAGAGTTCTTTTGATTGTATGTGTGATGTTAACAAACAACCAATTAAATTGAACGTGGAATCCACGGGAGACTAGCTCTAATTTTATTCAAGATATTGTAGAAAGAATTCCCCAATGGAGTACGAAGCTGATAACCAAGATATTTCTAGTTATAACAGTTATATATATATATTGCAATCTCACACAAACGTATGTGTTTATTGTCAGAAAGTGCCAACAAATAAAATGTTTTTAATTGTAAATCCCATAAAATTTTGCCTAATTTTTGTGTTCATGAGTGAGGAACATGTTTTTTTCATTTTTAAATGATTATTTATTTGAATATAAAATCCTTGCGAAATAATATGTATAACAGGGGTGGCCATACTTTTGGTATCCGTGGTCTACTCCACATTTAAAAAATCGAAGGTGGTCTACCAATGACAGAGCTAAATTAACGTAATGTACATGTTTATATATTTATTTTCGATAACAAGAAAAAATGGTAAATTATCTAATTTTTCTAAAAAAACTTAATATTAATATTTACAAAATAAAAATTTACTGACGAAAATAATCAAAGTATTCCTACATCAAAAATTGACCATCCTATTCACTTCGTTTAGTTGAAATTTGGATATAATCTAAGCATCCCACTTTGTCAAGTAATTTCTATTTAATTCTCCACTGTAAGACGACAAATTCATTGTATTACTTTGCGCAGTTTGTTTTAGGTTTTAAAGCGTAAACTGTAGTACATTTTTATTTTAAATAATTCATTAATTCATAGTCATAAGTCATAAATTAAATTGTTAATATCCGAGGTCATTATCGGGATTTTCGTGCGGACTACCCAAAATAACTTCGCGGTCGACGTCTTGGCCCCCCCTGATGTATAAGATCCTATCGTGAAAATTCATGATTTATTGCATTATCTTTGCTAATCTCTTATCACACACACTGGATCCAATCTTTCATTTTTCCATAGATGCAATATATATTTCTACACGTATTCTTCTAGAAATATGTGTGTGTGTGGATATATATATATATATCATGCAACAACAGAATTAAGTGCACACAATTAAAATGGTTTGATCAGCAGTCGATATCTTAGAGATACGTTAGCAATCTAATTAGGTTTCAGAAAACATGTGATTTCATTATAAAATATTTAAAATCAAATTATTAATTTCAAATTACGGCTACACTCAGATAAATGATATATATATATATATGTTGAAAATTACTTAAACTCACATAATTCAAATTCATGAACACCAGATGAAACTAGAATCACCAACGAGATGAAAATCTACAAAAATCCTGTTAAATTTAAATATTTTTGTTTTTCTATAAGAACGAATCTTATAAATTTTTAGAATATATTCAATTAAAGAGAATCATTCAGTAATAAATACAGATTGTAATCAAATAAATTAGAGTTGGAAGATAAACTATTAAAACTTTGCAGACGGTAACAAAATTTTTACACTTTTTGAGATTGTTTCAGTAAATCTAGTTACATATTAATAATAAATGTGTATTCTTAATGCATTAACAAGAAAACTTTTCTATAATGTGCATACAGAATGCGGGAAACTATTACTCTAGTAATGAATATATATATGATTTAATTCTAGTTATGTTACAGGTCTCCAATTTTTGGAGATGCAAATTGACAGTTGCGGTTGTACTTAAGTATTTTTTAAATATTAAAAAACGTTATTTTTCTGAAAATCATTATTTATTTGAATGAAAAAAAATATTTTTTTTAAAAAACCAAAACATCCTAATGTAACGTACAAATCTTTTTAAGTAGTATTACATTACGAATTCTTATCTTTTCTCTTTTTTTTTTCTTAGGTTGCAGAAATATACGTCTTTTTCTGATATCAGTTTTTTTAAGTTAGAAATAAAAAAAATAATCCTCGTTCTGTGTTTTGAGAAAGCAAAAAGTAAAATAAAAGAGATGGCTCTTAAAAAGGAAAAGCTTTTCAAAAATTTAAGCTATGGCCAAAAGAGGACGTCTCAGTATCATTTATTCAGACTATTCTGTGGAATCTATATGTCAACACAAGACGACAACATATCTGGAGTCTTGGTATTGAATTTATCTATTCTAAGATGTAAATTCTTCCAAGTTATTCTATAATATGTTTATACAGAATATAGATGGTTATATTAAATTCATTGGAAACTTTTACTTTTGAATTTATTCTTTGAAAGGGCAAAGTGTGATTGGAATCTTTGATAATACTATAACATTTTATATAGCATGCATTAAATTATTAACATTAATAATATTTTTTTTCTAATAATTTATTCATGTCACCATATATTAAAGTGAGAAAATGATTTTTGTATTTATCTTAAATTTTGTTGCATATTTTGCTTAACATTATCGTACTTATATATTTATGTATTAATTTACATTTAAAAAATATGGTGCGTTTTTAACAGAAAATACACGTTTGTAAACTTAGAAAATAAGAAACTCTTTAAAAAAACTGTTTATACCTAACGCTTGTATATTGTTTCTTAAAAATTCTTTCTATTGATGATAATATGATTTAAAATAACTTTTTTTTCAAATAATGTTAGATGAAATATGTTACTTATATTTTTCACATTATTATGAGCAGGGCCGTAGCTACCGCCGTATCAGCCATTTCAATGATACGGGGCCCCCAAGCTACAGGGGCCCCAGCATGTATAGCTACAGACCCACTAACAGAGCTCCCATATCTAAAAAATAGGCCCTGCAGGAATTTTGATACAGGGAGCTAGCCACACCAGTGATTATGAAAGTAAACAAAGTTTTTTAAAAGTATCTAGTGTGTGCATTTAACAGTAGCGCACACAGGAATTTTTCAAGGGGGTTGTCCAGGGTCGAAGTCCATTCTTGTATCATGCTCCTTTTGATTTCGTCGATTTTGGGGAACAAAAAACAGTAAGAAACTAATTATTGAATAAATAATTAGCATTAACTAATAAAATTAATCATTAATAACAAATAATTAATTAAATTTTACGTACTATATACTTAGAATTATAGTCAATCGGAAAAAAATTCTCGGGCTTGGGGGGGGGGGGGGCCCGGACCCCTAGGACACCCCCCTGTGTGCGCCACTGGCATTTAATAATCATGTAAATATGTTTTTAAATACGAGAAATATAGTTATGAAACACGTTTAAGATACACACAAAAAATAATAATAAATAAAATTATATAAAAACTGGTTTAGTTAAGTTTACAAAACTCTGGCTTTTAAGTTTAGAGAGGTGGCAACTTGTTACATTATCGTTTGGTAATTAGGGATATCGTCGCTGTACTATCGATAGTTTAACTTATTCCGTAATAACGTCTGGTTTTAGAATAGAGCTTTGTTCCTTTTCTGATTTTTAACCTAAAATATATATATTTCCTCAATTTTGAAAATGATTTCCCGATTGATTATAAAGGATTAAACTTCTGCTGAGATTATCGCATTTTCAACTTAATGTGTGTACTGTGAAATTCCACGAGCTGAGAAATTTGTTGTAATACATAAGGGTTATAATCATATTACAACCCTTAAGCAGAAACTAAGAAGACAAGTCCTTTTCAAACGGTCATGCAAAAATTCATATGTTTCATGTAAAAAGTACAAGTTTTATACATTAAATTAACTTTTTATGCCAAAACCTTTACTGAAACAGAAAGGTTTTGAGGAAGTTTGAAAGCTTTTATCGCAGATTTGTTGTCTAGCACATAATAAAACACACATTATACGATCGTTTATGTCTTAGAGTTATAGAAATGCATTTGTGAAACATGACTATGTAAGATTGTAATTATATACAAAAATTAATGCAAACTTTTTAAGGCGCTAAACATGGGAAACTGAAATTAAGCAGCTATTTCTTTTTGCAATTGTTTTACATTTAGCTTAGAGTATCTGATTCATTGGTGTCTTGTTACTAAAGAAATATAAATTAGTATTTTCATCACAGAATTTTGTTCGGTATTAAGCAAGCTAACTGCCTTAGCCTAGTATTTGTAATCACTAACTTGTGACCGGCATTGTCCAGTCGCAGGTTACAGTCCTAATGACACTAAAGACTCGCCTTGTAGAGGGGTTGTTGCACGTAAAATCTTCCGAGGATAAAATTCCTCTTTTCGGCTTGGCGTGGAAATTAGAAGAGTGGAGAATCGGCTAAGGTGTTGTCCTCGTCACTTGACCAAGGTTTATGATTACGGTGTTTGTAGACAATTGCTTTCACTTGGCATCATAGTGTGACGTTAATAATCGCTCTCTCACTAGGTATTAAGCAAAAAATAATCCCTGTCTGGATAGGTGGCCGTGGTAGCCGAGTGGTATAGGTTTCGGATCGTGGCTGGCTTTGTCACGAGTTCAAGCTCAGTACCACTAAAGACCCGCCGTGTAGGGCAAGCGATGCACGCTAAATCTGTCGAGAGCTGAAACGTCCTCCCTTTGGTGTGGTAGTTAGGAGAGGGGGGGGTGCCAACTCATGTGTCGTCCACGTCACTTGACCTTGGTTCAAAATTACGTGGTCCGTCGTCAAAAGCCCTCGTGTCGCTGAACAGTGCGAAGTTAATATTCACTCACTGTCTGGATAGAAATAGATACATATTTTTGAATATTGCTAGAATAAACTTGGGACAAGACTGTAACTACGGATCTTACAACGTGTTTGGAAATCGACTTTGAGTGAAAAAATATATTCCGGAATAAATTTCCTCTAACTTAGAATGACTAACTTAGTGACGAATGAATTATTTATATAAAAGATCTCTTTAATTTAAAAGAAGAATATCGTATACTTTGTTTTTATTTATCTTTACTGTGTGAGGCTGATGCGTGTTGCTCTTAACAAATGTATAAAAGAGTTTTGTGAAAGTTTCTATTGTGTTTTATTCATTGAGTTAGTTACCTAATGTTATAGTAATTTATTTCTTTAGTTCTTATTTTAAATCACTCTATTTTTAAGAAATACTTTATTTTCTCTCTTCCTTCCATAGGCACGAATTTATTTCCTAAAGTGATATTTAAGTAAGTTTCTTAAGATATCCGCGACTATATATATATATACGTTCGGATAATATTTATGATAATATTTATGATGGATAATATTTATATGGATAATATTTATGATGTTTAGTGTCACTTAGATTAGAAAATGTATATAAAATTGTTTTAAGAATAGTATTACAATAAAAAAATTATTTAAGTGCAATATTTTGACAAAAAATGAACATAGAATGGCCCATTTTCAAAATATTCTCCTTTTGTGAAAAATGCTTCTATTATAATAATATTTTGCCTGTCTATAGCTCAGACCTCTGTACAGAGGCTCAACAAGAGTTTTTGAAATATATAATTTAGATGTTACACATAAAAAAAAAATACTCCATGTGATGCAAGGAATTGTTGCAGAACCTTCTCCATCTTATTATTGCTTTGGAAGAATTTTTTCTCTCTGATAAATTAGGATGCTTCCATGCCATTAACGCAGCTTCGGTTTATGAGATAAAGTTGTGGACACAGGTCTCACCGTCTGTGGTGATTCTGAACAGAAATTCATTTCCCTCTCACGCGCTTAATGCATCAAGTAATCGCGGTTGATTATCATTCTTCTACTTTCGTGACTCAAGGTCAAGTTTCTCGCCAAGCATCTTGCAGACACTTTTTAGCAGCCGAATACATCATGAGCGTGTGATAGACCTGAGCACGACCAGTACGCAATGTGAATACCTTTCTGACTCCATGGAAGTGGAGGGACGCTCACGTCGGTCTTCATCTTCAACACTTTGCTTTCTTTCACTGAACATGCAACACCAGCGGCCAGCCATTTGACGAGACATGACTCTTTCACCGAACACGATCTGGATGACGACGGACACATTGTTCATGGATAACGGACACACAAGTCGCATCTGTCCATTCATATCGAATAGCAGCACTTACTTCCATTTTGGTAATCCCATAGTCAGCACACGTCTGTCTGCCATCGTTCTTTGTACTACAATGACCTCGCTCACGCCGATCTACTGCTACTCTTCTTAGGCACTCTTCGCATGTTATCTTTTCCTGCGCTGACGCTCCTTCAGTCGTTTATTCAGAAATGGATGCAGTTTCTCATCGTGAATGTTGGATGCACCTGATGTAGTATCTTCTTTTTTAAAAAATGACGAAACTTATTTTCGGGACGTCTCTCGTACATCCTTACACACGTTTGAAAGAATTTTATGCGCAAACTTTAAAATATGTTCAGACTTGAAAATATATTTACAAGAATTCCATTTAGTCGTCTTAGTGTGGATTAGATTTTTAATTGACATTTAAGAAGTAATTATTCTAACTAGTTTGTTAGCAGTAGAGGAAATTTTTAGTATCCAAATGGAGATCAGTTGTTAGTATCAAAATCCAGATATAACTTTTTTAACTTGTACGTTTCAACACACTTTTTAAACTAAATTTAGAAAGCTTCTAGTAATAATATTGGCCTCATATAAGTAAAGTTTAGAAAAAAAATGATTATAAGGAGAAATTTCCAAAAACTTTTTCAAGAATTTAATGTTTTTATTTTGATTGCAGAAATTTATGTAAAACTAGCTTAAATATTAAAAGATTAAGCAAAATATATAGATTCCAGTGTGTTGATAGAACGAAAATAATTATATATACTTATTGAATGCATTTTTTAATGGAGATCTCCTTCAGATTAAAAAAAAATAACAAATTAAAACAGAGGAAATTTAACAAAGTCTTGCAAAGAACAATTTTAGCCTTCACACAATATTCACAAACTGTGTTGGATTCTTTGATTCAAGATTACGTAAATAACAATCAATGTTTGAAATAACATACCATTGACAAAACTAATATTTTGTTGCCGAATAGGAACATTCTTTAAATTTATCAGAAACAAATAAACACATAAAACAACCTATTTAGT
>BMAV01006311.1:35210-59932 GCA_019973955.1 Trichonephila inaurata madagascariensis
GTATATTGTCGATGTGAAGAGTAGGATGCCAATTCAGGAGCAGCTGCTCAACATTATAAGTAATGTTGTTTATGTCAAGCAGGCTTTTTTAAAATCAATCAGAAATGTGTTGCTTAATACGTTCTAAAAACAAAAGAACGACACAAATTTGTGAAGGCAAATAACTTGAAAATCGACTCATATATTCCGCTACTGATTTTTCCAAAGTAAAATATCGTAAGTTCTCTAATACAAGCTGAACAATGTATTAGACTTAAGTTAGTTTTTTCTTAGAAAGTTAATCTAAAATTTGAAACTCGTATATACGCCAAATTAAAAATAATAACTCTTGTAATTTTCAGATGTGTTGCAACGATAAAGATAACGAGAAATAGTTTGAAATTTTGTGACTAAACTGCTGTAAAGTAAAACACCAGACGCCAACGAAAACAATTATATTTCTGGTAACCCTTCCTAAATCTAACTCATCTATTCCATTTATTTGCTACTTTGCACATTCTCTTTAAGATATTTTCTGAGCCATTTTTTTTTTTCTTTCCTTTTTTTTGTTTGTTTCGAAAATGAGTTGGAATAGAAATTCGTACTTGGTACGTGATCACCGAGCTATGTTCCATGATTTAATATTAAGTAAACAAAACTTAATTTATTAAATAGTCAGTAATCTTTTAAAGATTTGGAATTTAAATTTTTTTTAATGACTTTGTCGAGAATGGAATTAGTTGTAATTATCTGTAATATTCTTTACCATCTTAAAACTTCCTACTTATAAAATTTTATTTCATTCTAAATTTATGCTAATGTTGAATGCTGTAGAACTCAAGATAAAAATGTAAAACAAATTGTTCTGTTAGTATAAAACATATGACTAGTAGGCATGCCTAATTTTTAAAACATTTTAGAAAGATTTAAGATGGAAGAATTAAATTTCAGCAATGCTTTTTTTGAAACAATGTAAATGTTGTTTTCCATCTTCTTTGCAGTTTCAACTTTTTATTTGAACTATTCTAAAAATTCTCTACCAATTAGCTTCTTAAATTTAAGTACTAAAAGAATTTTATTACTATAAATTCCTCAATTAAGGTTAGAAAATTTAAAACTTGCGTGACACGGAAGATTTATTAAGTAATGAAAGAGATTAATCAAATTTTTTAGTGTCATAATTTAATACAATGAAAATTAAAGAAAAATATTGGTTGTTCCTTTCTAGCTAATGTACTGAAAACAAAATTTATTCAATTTTGAATAATATTTTTAAATTCTCAGTGCTTAATTAATTTTTTATACAACTAATTGATTTTTTGGGGGCTTTTATCAATATTTTCGTTAGATATTTTATACTTCTTAATTAAAAAAAGAACAAATTTTATTTAATTATATTTTTGGAAGCTTCGCCTTCATCTCGCTTGAAAAATGAAGAAAAATCTTTAAAGAAAAGGGGAAGGATATTTAAAACCAAAGTTAACTTTTTATGTTTCATGGATTTTTATATTGGACATAAAAATTAATGATTTTCAAATATTGTTTAATGAGATTCTCTGTACATAAATACTTAAATTATACAGTTTCATTTTGCTTAAAATCAAATATTCATTTATATTAAAAAATTATTTTGTTAAAATTGCTTTGGTGTGCTAAATTAAAAATTTTTTTCTGCTAGTTTGTTTTGAATTTTTTGATACAGTTTGTGATGGGACTAATAGAATATTAATTTAATTGCTGAAAGTATTAAGTTTTAAATGGAATGCGCCTCCATATTCTGATTACAATACAATTAACTAATTTCAACTCATTTAATTCAGTCCTTTTTTCAAGTATACATACTTTTAAAAATATAAAAATACCGTTATTGAGCTTCATGATACAACTACCAGTATACGTTGGTATTATGAATTAAATTTTAACTTATAATTTCATTAATTTTGAAATTATAAAAAAACTTGAAGTTTGAGGATATAAAGAAAATTATATTATATTTGAAGATATTCAGTGTTATTTTTTTTGCCTGTGTCACGAAAGAGAAAAATTTTTATTCACAGGAATTGATTACATTGTGGTATTTTTTCCGAATTTTATTCCGTTATGTCATCGATACTGTAATAATTTTCTAGATTACCAAAACTGTTTTAAACATGAATTGTACAATATCACATTTAATGAGAACCATAATAGTAAATACCAATAAATAATGAAAATAGGCCAATTAATCATTAGTTTTGAGCTATTAATAAATAAACACAAGTCTCCTTAAAAAACGAATTTATTTATTTATTTAAATAGAAATAAATTACACACATTCAACTGATAAATGACAAATAAGAAATATAACCTTATTATTTAACGGGTAAAACTTTAAAAATATTATAAAATTAAATTAAAATATATTTTAAAAATAAAAAAAAATACATCACAGTTTATTTCACAATCCCCATATATTCACAATATTGGATGAAGTCAGCATTATTAATGCTGCAAGAGATTTAAAACTAGAAAGAATGTGAGCATTTATATAGTCATTGCAGTTTACAATTTGCAGGATGATGTTGGCACTATTCGTTGTTCAACCGAATCCGAAACCGACCAGAAAGTTAATGATGAATTTATATTCCCTATTTCACCATTGTAGTTTTAAATCTTGGATATAAATAATCATCGTAATCATTCAATGCTAACAAATCGTCTTTCATTGAATGAAATCTGTTCTCAGCATCAGTTATTCCTTTTCTATTTTGTTCTATGCTAGATTTTAGAGAACCAATATCCAAATAGTCCAGAGTCATAAACTGATCTAGACCAGGAGTTAATTTAGGAATTTCTGAGATTTTCTTTCTTTTCTTCATTTCATCTACGGGTATTGATTTTATTGGTTTTATAGCAGACTCTGAATCATTGTTATTGTCTGCCATAACTTCTTGATCTGTGGATTCATCAAAATGAATTCCTGGATGTGTTTCAGGATTGCTTACTTGGGCATATAAGTTATCGTAATTCTTTCCACCAATAAAACCAATGGTATGTAAACCATTTTCTACAAATCCTTGAATTAAATCGCTAAATGGTATCTTTCCTGGAGCATCCTGTATGATATTCTTAAAAGGGATATCAGGACTTAAAGAACTTAGGTTTCTTTCATTTTTAATATTTGGCCTGGGGCTGCTATATTTTATTTCTTCAAAAGAAATGTTTTTGTTATCCTCTGGAATGCTATTTTCAATTCCGGAGTTGGCAGTATATATATTGCTGCCATCCCCTTTATCAAAAATGATTTCTTGAATATGTTGAGGAAGATCTTTGAGAGTGAGTTTTTCAGGATGTATGTAACTACCTTCTTTTAACCCAGAAGCAGTGGATATTTCAAGATTTTGAAGAACATGGCTGTTGCTAGAATTTTGAGCATTCATACTTTGGAATTCTTTCTCATTGCTAAAATCTAATTTTTGGAGATGATTCTTAGGGGTTTCTTGTAAGAAATTAGGTGATAAATCTGAAAGGGTATATTGTGAGGGATTTCTATTCTTAACGTTCTGAGAGAGCATCTTTTTCGATTTAGAGCTAAAATCGAGTATTTGATTATAGTTTTCAAAAGCCTTTCGGTGTAAGGCATCTGGGTAAGAGTTGGTACTTAAAATGGGAGGAAATTTCTCATAATTTAAAGTTTCAGCAGTTCCTGGATGAGCTCTGATGACACCATTGCCAATGAGTGGTTCATGGAATTTTTTCTCTTTCTGTGAATTGGCTAAACTACTTGGAAGTGCATATTGACTGAAAATGTTTGAATCATTCCATTGAATTTCATCAGTGTTATGACGATGCTTGACATTAGTTTCATTTTTGACATTAATAACTGGTACATCTTGGTTGTTAGGTATGTTTTCAAAAAACATTGGGGCAAATGATGTGCCTGAAAGAATAGTTTTGGGAAAAGCCTCAAAATCATACTCCACGGAAGGTAACGCATTTTTCTTGAATTTAGAACTATATTTGGGAAATTTCGTGTCTCTTCGATTTTCTTCTGGTGTTTCGAGATTCTGTATATCAAAATAAAGCGGAACTAAATGCTGTGGTAAGTCTGTAGCAGTGGGTTCGAAATGTGCAGGTGATTCCAATTTCAATGATACATGGGAAAATTCTTTGGACACATTTGGCTTAAGTACTTGGTAAGTCTCCATAATGCTCAATACTTTTTCAAGAGGTTTTTCCCCATGTTGTGACTTTGGGACATTCAATTGGGTCTGTTTTTCAAAATATGAAGAATGTTTAGTGAAGGTATTTTGAGTAGAATCGATTACTTTTCCTAATGAATTTTCTTCTTCAGTTTTGATTTCGAAATGAGGATTCATGACAACAGATTCTGAAACTGAAAATTGAATGTCGCTGTCACTGTAGTTTGACATTGTTGTAGGAGCTAAGAAATCTATTAACAAAGAGAGTTCGTCAATGATCTCATCATCTTCTTGTAAATTTAGAAGATCAATTTCTTTCTCTTTGGAATCTTCATAAGTGGAGCTTTCCTCCATGCTCTTAATAAGAAAATCTTTTAAATCATCTATGTTCATTAAATCATTTTCTGATTTTGAAGGCAAAGCAGTAATTTCATGCACATTACTCGAAGCAGCATCAAATAAATCTGATTCAAATGATTCTGTAGACTTATCCAAGTCCATTATTTTATCTTCTAAATTCTGATAAAACATGTGAAATTTATCATTATTTTGACTGGATGCATTTTGAATTTTATCTGAATTTTTAACTGGTCTTTCATTTAAAAACTCTGCGTTTTGAGATTTTACACCTGGTTTTGAATCGTTTTTAGTTATCTGACTTTTACCTATTGAAACTATTTCTGATGTATCAATCTTAAACGAGTTTGTTTGGGGAAGCATATTAAAATAGGCTTGATTTGTATAAGGATAGTTTGAATTAATTAATTTTGCTTCTGATTCCGAGGAAGACATAAACTTAGTTTCGTTCTTATTTTCATCTTTTAAATCTCGATCTTCCTTCATACTATTAATTAGAAGTTGTCTTAAATCATCTATATTTATTAATTTCTTTTCTGGTGGAGGGTTTTCAGTAAATTTCTTTGAAATAACGTTAGCCGTACCAAGTTCAAAAGATTCAGTTGGTGAAAAAGTATCCAGGTAGTCATTGTTCTTAAGGGGCTTATTTGAATGAAGGAATTCCTCTTCTGTTTCCAGGGGAGACATAAATTTAGTTTGGTCCTTATTTTCACCTTTTGAATCTCGATCTTCCTTCATACTATTAATTAGAAATTGTTTTAAATCATCTATATTTACTAATTTCCTTTCTGGATCAGGTTTTTCAGTAACTGTCTTCGTAATGCTTGGAATAAGGTTAGGCATACCAAATTCAAAAGATTCTGTTGATGAAAAACCATCGAAGTAGTTACTATTTTTAAGGGGCTTATTTAAATGAAGTAATTTATCTTCTGATTTCAGGGGAGACATAAATTTAGTTTGACTCTTATTTTCATCTTTTGAATCTTGATCTCCCTTCATACTGTTAATTAGAAGATGTTTTAAATCATTTATATTTACTAATTTCCTTCCTGGTTCAGGTTTTTTAATAATTGTCTTGGTAGTGCTTGGAATAAGTTTAGGCATACCAAATTCAAAAGATTCTGTTGATGAAAAAACATCAAGGTAGTTGCTATTTTTAAGGGGCGTATTTGAATGAAGGAATTCATTTTCTAATTCTAGGGGAGACATAAATTTAGTTTGGTTCTTATTTTCAACTTTTGAATATGGATCTTCCTTCATACTATTAATTATGACTTGTTTTAAATCATCTACATTTACTAATTTTCTTTTGGGATCAGGTTTTTCTGTAACTGTAGAACTTGAAATAACGTTAGGCATACCAAATTCAAAAGATTCAGTTGATGAAAAAATATCAAGGTACTTATTGTTTTTAAGGGACTTATTTGGCTGAAGGAATTTATCTACAGATTCAAGTGGTGATACAAATTTTTTCTGCTTGTTAATTTCATCCTGTAAATTTTTATTTTCTTCCATAACATTAATGAGTAATTCTCTTAAATCTTCTAATTTTATTAATTTTTCTTCAGGAAGTAAAGGCCTTTCTACAAACTGATGTGCAGGACTTGAAATATTATTAGGCAGATCAAGTCCGAATGGTTTAGTTTGTGAAAACACATCAAGATAGTTATTATTTTCAGAAAACTTATTTGAATAAGTTAACTTATTTTCTGATTTCTCGAAAGTTTTATATGTCTTGAAATCATTGTCTTCTTTTTTAAAATTTTGATTTTCTAGCCTATTTTTGATGAATAATTCTTTTAAATCTTTTATACTTATTAAATTTCTGTCAAAGCTCGATGATATTTTGGTAACTTTATACTTATCACTTGAATTGTTATTTGATGCATCAGATTCAAGTGAAGCAGTTAATGGAAAAATATTAAGATAATTATCGTTTTTAGAAGATAGACCTGTTTCGGTTGGTTCAGTGGCTACTGATTCCTCTGGAAATAGTGCAATGCTCTGATTATTAGTATTTTCCTTTTCAAACTCCGATTTGTTGTACGTATGGTTTGGCAACGCATTAGTTGAAGCAGAGTTCTCTTTGCCTATTTTTGTTTCCACCTTAGAAATATTATCATCTGGTTTTATTAAAATTGAGTGATACGTTTGTGTTTTAGGATTAAATAACCTAACAGTGACTGACTTATCACTTATTTTTGATATAAAATCATGTGCATCTGAGTTCTGGACAACAAGTTCAAGCATTGGATGAGTTGTTGTAACTTTCTTCTCATTTTTAAATTTTTCTCCATTTTCTATATTATATCCTTGAGTATCGGTTGAAGCATCTTTTAACTGACCATTTCTTGTCATAGCAAAATGCATCCCAGTTTCTTCGTCTTTCGTATTGTTATACTCTGGGAGAAACTCACTGACAATAAGATGTAATTCTTTTTCATTTACTGGAATAAGAGAGGTAGATTTGGCAGAAGCATCGTGACTATCTAAAACTATTTGGCTTAGATCATCTGAATCTGGTTTTAATGCAGTAGATCCTCTATGGAATGTGAGAGAATCACTGACATTTGATTCGGAAAAGAGGCGTTCTATCGGATGTAATTCCCGTACATCCACAACATCATTAGTTTTTTGTATATTAACTTGATTTTGTTGAGTAAAATTAACATTGGTGAGCATAAAATTCATTGGAACTTCTGTCGCTGTTATTAGGGCTATTCTGGTTTCACTACTTTCAAAATCTTGGCTGTTTGGGAGAAGAAATTGTGCTAAAGAATTCTCAGTTGATATTGGATAGACTTCTAAAGTAGAATCATTCAAATATACTGGAACAGAGGCTATTGTACGTAAATCTGGATGTGGAGTTTCAGTTGAAAATTCTGAAATTGAGGAATAATTACTAAAATCATCTACTGGGAAAGGTGATAGTGAGTTTACATTAAATTTATCATTTGAAGAAATTAATTCATTTTTTGATGGAACAATATTTGAAATATGTTCATCAGTCGAATCTTCTACTTTGAAATTTAATAACTGAGTATTACTACTGTTAAAATTATTCAAATTTTCTACTTTGCCTTTTGATTTTTCTTGCAGATCTTCTGTGACTCCAGTTGAATTATATAAAGTATTTATTTGTAAAACATTACTCAGATCTTCACTGCTTGTATTGAATAAGACCTCAGTCTGCTTTTTCTTCGATATATCAGGTAGAGAGATTGACGACAAAGCAGTTTTTTCGAAACTATTGTATAATTCTTGAGGTATATTTTTAGTAGAATGCGCCTGAAGATCTGTCTTCTCTCGTGGAGTTTTATATTGGTCATCTATTGTAGGATACAGGGTTGTTCTGTTTCTTTCCTTTGATGTTGGCTTTTGACCTAAGTTCATCGAATAAAGGTAGTACTGACCATTTTCTTGCTTTGAATCGTATACTTTCGACAAAGGAGAGGAAATAATTGGCTTTGAAAATGATGAATAATCATAAGCTCCATCAATTTTAGAAGAGTAGGGCAAATTTGATGCAAAATCTGGTCGGGAATATATTTGCTTGAGTGAGTCTGGTTTCATTGCTGAAGAATAAAAGTAATATTTTGCTTCGTCACTTGGGACAAGTAAAGTAGGATTTTTGGAAGAAGGATAGTGCATATATTCCTGATTTATAGTTTCAATGGGAGCTTTTTGGGATTCAGTATTTTCCATTGTTGGAGACATCCCCTTCGAATTCGATCTTGAACCTGGTGATGTATCAGCTGCTTTTAAATTGAGTTCTGAAATAGAAGAAGGCATTTTTATTCTTGAATCGACTTGAGACCAATCTTTAGTATTACTGATCGACATTTTTGGCATATTTTGCACGTATTCCGATGAAGTAAAATGATAAGGGAAGTTTTGAGCTTTGGGTTTCGATTTAGAACTGTGATAAAATGTCAAATATGGTGATTCAGAGATAATTTGCATGGGGGAAGAGAACAATTTAGAATCGAAACTGGAATGTCTTTCCTTATAAGAACCAGCTGGTCGAGTAACCTTCCTCCATTGCAGATTGTTGCCACTAAAGGAAGTATTATCTATAAATTGAGATTCCTTTTGCTTTTCCGATAAATGTATTCCTGACGCATCTAAATTCGGCTCCTCTAAGGCACTCATAACATTATGATGTTTTTGTGTAACTTTTGAAAACCGTTTTTCATCTCCAAAACTGGGAAATTCATCATCATATTCAGGAAATCTGTAATTTTCTGTTTCATCGAAAGCTTTCGTTGGAATTTCTTTCATTAAAGGATAGTCTTCATCATAATATTTTGAAAATTTATTTTTTTCAATTGTCTTTTGTCCAGTTTTGTTAGTATACCGGGAATTATAATACACAAAGGATGGATTAAGTGTTTCTTCAGGCGTATGATGAGACAAAATCTCGATGTTTTCTATACGTGAAGAATTACTCTGACCATATGGTGAAGAATGTGGGGAATTTGACTGCTTTGGTTTCATTTCAGTTTTTTCATCTTCGTTATATTTATCACTAACCTTGTCCGATTGTGACAATTCAACATTTACTGGATATTGTGGGCCTCTAAATGAAGCAATAGTTTCAGGGAGCTTCTCAACTGGGTATAATTTAGTTTCTTCAGAGCTAGCATTGTCTTCGTCTTTTGTTAAGGAAGCTTCAGCTGTGGTACGAAAAACAGGGTTTGATTTTCTGTAATTCAGTATAGAGCTTTCTGATCTGCTTGAATGATACTGTTTGGGTATTACAGAAGAGATAGACTTCTTTTTATCAGAAATATTTGACACTTGCATGTCAAAGTTAGAAGATTGAGATATTTTTAAAGGAATCCATCTTTCAGATCCAGTTTGAGGTGCCTCCAATATGTTAAATGGAGGATGATTTGATTTAGTAGAAGTTGTACCCTGTCTAATATTGCTTTTAGTGCTTGATGGTCTTCTGGTTAACCTAATACTTTTATGTTTGGGAAAGGGAGAGGTATATTTGTTATTTGAATCAAACTCACCTAGTGTAGTACTGAGGTGCATTTCATCTTCTGAGATAAACTTTTGTGTGTGAAGCTCCTTTTGATTGTATTTCTTCTCGACATTAAAACCATCGTTTGACTCTGCAAATGTTGTATTTATATTGTTGATATTTTCCATATCATGTAGTTGCTCATCAGCTAGAAATTCTGCAGTTTTGATGGGAACTAATTTATTAGATTCATTGCGAAGAGAAAATAGTGGTTTGACATCTTCGTTTGCAGTGTCTTTTGTATCTGGTGTTGGTAAGGGTACAGTTATGTCTTTGGTAAATGAATTGTGTTTCCCATTTATCTCAGTACCGATGGATGATTTATTTTCTGTTGTACGATTCAGTTTGTGTAATCTTTTTCTGTTGATTCTTTTTCTCTTTTTAGTGGATGGCTCACTTGAATTACTTGATGCTGCATTTTGTTCATCAGCAGATTCTCTATTATATAATTGTACATCGACAGGAACAGGGTTTGGTTTATGATCAACGAATTGCTCTTGTTCATCTCCAAGTGATGATGCAGTATTATCATTTGTGTTGATGAAGTAATGAGTTTTGTCCAGTTGCTTGAGCAAAGTTGCTGTTTCAACAGACGTTTGGATTTGATTTCTCTGTTTAGAAGATTGGGTATTACTAGGAGAATTATTCCTTGAAGTTGAACTCGACTTCTTAAATTTTCGTTTATGCGTTACATTTCTATTTCTCTTTCTATTGGATAAGACCTTAGATTCCAAAGGTGTATCATTTTGTTCGTAGGAGCCCCGTGCACTTTTTAACTCATCGTGATAAGAGGGAATATCTTCTTCATTTGAATTATCATATTCTTCGTTATTATGAATTTTTGAAGCTATTTCCGTGCTTTGATCATTGGAATTCTGTTTTTCGGAAGGCTGGAAATTAATAGAAGATTCATCAAGTGAAAAGAGTTTCTTATCATCGAATTTTTTTCGGACGAATTTATTTTTCTTACGTTTGAAGGAAACTCTTTCAAATTCAGTTTCTTGCTTTTTGAAGTCTTCTATTTCTTGAACTTGTGGGTTATTGGTATTTTTCACAGGCCTGGAAGGTTCCGATTGCTCAAATTCCTCAACGGGAGAGGGTATTCTTTCTTCTTTACTCTCAGCAAAACCTTCCCTATTATGTGTTTTAGGAATCGATGAATGCTTTCGATCGTCTGAGGCTGCCCGAGTGTTAAAAGAAGATACATTTGAGGAAGAACTAAATTTGTTATTTCTTTTTCTATTGAATTTGGTTCTTCTATTTTTCGAAGTTCTAACAGAATCAGCTGATATTGATAAATTGTCATCTTCAACATTATGAGGGTTGGTGTTTTGTAAATTTTGTGCTTGTGTGTGTTGCTCGGTAACATATTGTTCATTTGTAGCAATAAAATCAGCTCCAAGGCTTTTCATATAATCTATTTCCAAGGTTTCTGCTTTCTTTTGAACAACCGAGTTTCGTTTGTTAGAAAGTCCAGAATTCCTAGAAGAATTTTTCTGGTTTTTAAAATTTCTTCTGTTAAATTTCCTTCTATTGAGTTTACTTCTTGCAGGTTGTTCAGTTGAACCTGAGAATATAGATGTATTTTCACTGTCGACACCTTCAGTTTCTGTTAACTGATCTTTAAATAGATTTTGTACCATTATATGAAGATCTAAGTGTTTTGTTTCATTTTTAACGGATGGCTCGGTTCTTTGATTTACTGCTGCCAAGTCCTCTGAGCTATCTACTGGTGGAATAACAGATACCGTTTCTTTATATCTCCTTTTAGGTAGCTGACTATTGATGGATGATTCATTTGTCACAGAATAATTAACTTGATTAAATTTCCTTCGGTTGAATCTATTTCTGTTGCGGTTGAATGATGAACCTGAATCTTTAACAGCAGTATTTTTGTTGTAGCCATCTTCTAATATGGATAATTTGGTTTGAAGTTTATCTGACGTCGTTCTGAAAGGAACAACTTGTTCTGCTACGTTTGTAGAGGAAGTAATTAGTTCATCGTTTGTATTTAAAACATCCTCTGTGTTTGGATTTTGTAAATTTTCAGTAACTCTCTTATCAATAAGATTCTTGTTCTTAGATAGTTTGCTAGGAAATTTTCTACGACTTAACAAACTTTTCTTTAGAGTTAATCGCTGTTTGGACTTGACAGTTGATTCTGGGCTTTCGGGGGTAAGTTCAGAATTTGATAATTGTGCATTAATTGGATTCTCAGTCGATTTTAAATTAACAATTACTTCATATTCCTTTTTAGGGGATAGTTTATTTCCCACATTTGTAATGGAAATACCTTCATGACTTAAATCAGCATGGTCTTTTAAAGAATAAGCTAATTGACTATCTTCTTTAGGGACACTTGAATGTTGTTTTTTAGATGATTTACTCTCACTTGAAGATATGTGACGATAAACATGATTGAGCTTGTTTAATCTTATTCTGGCTATGTTGGCTCTTTTCGTAGAGGAGAATTTGTTTGAATCTTTTTGTACTCCATTTGGTTTGTTAATATGTTTTACATCATGGGACTGTTCCTGAACAGGTATTTGTGTTGTTGGAGGAGAAAGCGACTGGTCATACCTTTGGGTAAGTGGTGATATATTTTCATTTGCTATACCACTAAGATCTGATGAATTATCCTCCGAAATTGTTTGAGTTCCTTTTCGTATTACTGGTCTTTTAATTGGTCTTTTGCCCCTTCTATAACCGGTTTTTCTGTTTCCAGTCGAAATAAATGGACTTTGAGCGGTTTCTGCAAAAACTAATTCCTCTTTTTCATCAGCAATACTCTTTGCGTTAAATTTCGATGCAACGTTTCTTACAACTGCTGGAAAATTATTCTTCTTTCTTTCAGAAGCTAAAGAGTTCGCTCGTTTTCTAGATTTTATTGATCGCCGAGGACTTAATGGCGATAATTCCTCAACTAGGGTAGTGGGTTTTGGTTCTGGGCTGTCAGGATTAGGTATAGATTCTGAAATTTTATTATCTGTTCCCATCTTGGCTGATTTTTCTCCTGAAGTTTCCTTTCCTAATGCGACTATGTCTTCGGTTTCATGTGTTGGTAAAGTTATAGTTACATCTTGACCAATCAGATTTCTCTCTGCTGACTGTTGGCGTGATTTTAAAGAGTCATTTTGTGAAGTTATTTTTGGGTTGTTGAATTTTCTTCTGGTTAGTTTAAATTTTCTAGAATTCTCTGATGAGTTCACCTTTGTAGTCAGTAGGCTGCTTTTTGAGGTCGATTCTTTTCCCTGCATATCTGTTTCAAGAGATTCTGTTGGTACTATGGGAACTGAGGTAGGTAAGAGCAGCTCAACGGTTTCTTTTAGAGGTGAATTGGTTTCTAATTCGGGGCTTTCAGTATCCATTAAGTCATACGATAATGTAACTGCTTGAACGTTTTGATTTTTGAACTGTCTTCTGGTGTTTCTAAATATTTTTCTCTTACTTTCAGGCGAAATGGTTGAAGTAAAGGCGCTTCCGGTAAAAATGGATTTTTCTCTTGTAGCATGTGCAAGATCTGATGCATTGTATTTTGATGGTGTTATAGTTATTGATTTTTTTGAAAAATTTGGTTTGTAAGAGGTTTTTCCTTTGAATGGCTCGACTTTTGTAAGCATATTTAATCCAGATAATGGTTGTTCCAACAGTTTATTGTTTTCTGTTTTTAAATTTTTCACTTGAGGAATATTAGTTATAGCTTTTGAGTCATGTCTTCTTTTTCCGGATTCGAGTCCTTTAGATCGAACAGCAGTCCCTCGAAAAGAAGATACTCGTTCTTCTGGTCTTGTGGTTTCTACTTTCGGCGTAAGTGTCGTGATTTGGGAAGGAATTGTTTTTATTTCTTTTTCCATGATGTACGATTTCGGCTTAAAAGTTGATATTTTCTTTCCAGGTCGTCTTCTTTCTGATACTGCATTATTTGATTCGTTTTTAACAGAAGCTTCGAATGGTCTACTCTGTACGGTTGAAGGATGACTTCCAAATCGCGGTTTAAATAATTTCGGTCGCTCTGCTCGACTGTTTCGAGATCTCACAAAATCAGATGAGGATCTTACATCGTCTTGTGCTTGGAGAGTAACATTACGAATTTCTTGAAAATTGCCAGGTTCACTTCCTTTTTCCAAGGTAGTATCGTCACCAGATTTGAAACTGTTTTTTGGAAATAAATCACCCCGACGGAATTTTGCATTCTGAAAGAAAATTGCGACGATTTAGTAAGAAAAACCAAGTTAAACTGGTTTCAAAATACATAAAGCACCGTAGAATGAAAAAAAGTTAATTTTTAGAATATCTGGTACTTACGTATTATACCATCGACCAGGTTCGTCAAATTAAAAGGCGCCGCTAAATGCTGCGATATACAGCCAATAGTGAAAACAATTTCTTCCCGTTTTGGAACACAGTAATTATAAGGATGGCATTATTTGGTGACATTTTTTGAATTTGTGATGCTTTTTCGTTTGGCGATATTGGTTGATGGTATAATACGTAAGTACAAAATATCTAAGAAATTCATATATTGCTAATTTGGTTCTACAATATTAATTATAAAATGGAGTGCTAAGATAGAATGAATGATATCATGTGTTCACTTAGAATTATGAAAAAAGTAGCAGTGAAACAACTAAAGATGACGGTATTTATTTAAATTGAAAATTAATAATGAGTGAAAAATTGATAAGTATTTCAGTGCTTCTCAAACTTCCAATGTTCGCGACCCAATTTTCAATCATAATTTTCATCGCGTCCTGTTCCGTACAATAACATTGTACTGAATGCAATAAGCATGTACTATAAAGCTAAAGCTACAATACGACTTTAATTACAAACCGTACAAATTGTCAAGATAAGTATTAACCCTCTAAGAGGTCTGCACTTAAAGTCTTGCCATTCTGGAGATGCTTCAAAAATGCACCGCACATATTTTTTTGCTTTCAGGTGGGGCTCTCAAAAGCGATTGAGCCGTATTTTTAAGAATGCGACTCGGTCGCTTTTGGGAATCTTGCTTGAAGGCAGAAAAAACATCTCTGGAATGGCGGAATTTTACGTGCAGACCGCTTGGAGGGTAAAGTTTTGTATATGACATGAATCTGAAAATCTACCAGTAATTATTTAACGAGTTCTTAACTTACAATTGATAAATTAATTAATACATACTGCAGTACTGATAATTTTATCAGTGTAAATGTGTCATAATGTATTTCGTTTTGCTTTTTTTCCAGTAAATTAATAACTTTTTTAGTTATCTTTTATTTTCGATATTTCGGTATGCTCGCGCCCTCCATGCAGGGTTATCATGTCCCTTAGGGGGTACGTCCAACTGTTTGAGAAACGCTGAAGTAATGAAATAAATAAATAAGAATACGAAATCTGTACATTTCAAAAGCAAGAATTACGCGTTTTATTTTTTCAAATTTAAAAACATTTAATTAAGAAAGAGTATGATCAAAACGGTGCTTTATTTAAAGTAAAATAGGAGTTATCTTTCTCTCTTTGTTTAAGCCAGTTAATTTTATTTTTAAATTCCTCTTTATAATCTTCACCTTTTAGCAAATATCTCGTCTCATTAATAAGAAATGATGGGAAGTAATGCTTACTTTAACAAAACTCCTGTTTCAATTCCATTTGAGAACAAAGTGTTATCCCCTGATAATTTTTTTAAAATAAAATGTGCTGAATCATTAAGGCTAATTCACTTTAATCTAGTGTATTTAATAAGAATATCTCGTCTCTCTGATAGATTGAAAATTTAATCCGGTTGCATACTAAGTATTAATGTTTGAAGACAATTTTTAATTTAAGTATTTGAAAGATTCTTTAGAATATTTGTATACTGAGAAGAATATTTTATAAGTTAATTTGTTTAGAATTTTGTAATTGGTTTTATTTTAGAATAATGAAGCAAACATTCTTACATTGTTTCTTTTGCTGTAGAGTTTCTCTGCCGTACTTAGTTCATTGCTTAGAAGAAACAGACAACAGCAGAGCTGAAAGAGAGAAAAAAAAATGCGTTAGAGATTAATGCACAAAATGTTTTTCCCCCAAAATATTTTTTCAATTCTGTTAATTTGTTTTTAATTTGATTGAATTAATATATATAAAATTTAACTCGCATGCATATGTCTCATTGAAAAGGTAAATCACCTTAAATGTTTTTTAAGAAATGAAACACGTATATTCTAAATATTCTTCACGCATTTTGATAGATAAATATATAGTTGCAAAACACAATGGCAGAATGCGCTAATAAATTCCTTTTTTATTCATAATTCAAAAAAATTTTCATTTTAATAATTGAAGGGTTGTTCAGTTTTAATTAATAAAATTCGCTTTTTGTAAAAATTTTATTGATCTTATAATTTTTACTCTATTTGCTGCTTTGTGACTTTTTTTGTGTGTGAAATGTAATAAAATCTCACTTAATGACTAGAGACAGCAATTAGAGGCTTCTTAGTTAAACAAAAAAGCATAAATATACATTTTATACCATTTTACACAATTTATATTCTATATACTTTAGAATTACTCTTACAGCGCAGAGATTTTATTAAAGAACAACTTTTTGCTTTCGTTAGGTAACACTTATTCATTATTTAACAGTTACAAGGGGATATTATTTAAAATTTTCACAATCTTTAAACCTATTTAGAGGAAAAAATCATATAAAACATTTGTTTAGTTAAGTCTTTGAAAATTATTATCCTCAGAAAATAATTAGAGTATTTAGATGTTGAGTTTTATTAGTTTGGGATAATTAAAAGCAATTACCTGCCTCATAATGTTATCAACTTCCCGTTATTGAAGTTCTTAATTTTGTAAAGATATTCTATAAGTTTTATTAAGGTTTAATTTTTTAAAAATTAGGATATGCAATTTACTGCAAAATGGCAATATTATTATTTAATATAAAGTTATTGAAATAATGCAGTAACATTCTTATGAAATCTTAATCAAATTTCTAACTTTCTTGTTGTATTACGTAGTTTTAATGTAATATTTTACAGCACGAATTATCAGAATACTCTCTTTATGAATTACTTGGCAAGTGACATCATAGCCTTGTAGCCGTATATCATTTTAACACTAAATGAACGAAGTAATTAGATCTTCCTCAAATTCAAGTGTAAATTTAGTTTAATAATGTAGCAGCGACGCAAAATTATACAGTTATTTATACGATGGCAACGGAAATTCTTGTGTGTGATCAGCATAATGAAGATGCATGTGTTTTAAATTATTTTAAATGAATTTTGCGAACACGTTGAATTAAAACGATTGCATTGCACAAAAGAAAATTTAATTCCTGTATAAAAACAAGACTAGTAAAAAGATAAACAAATAAGTAAATTGCATAAATTCATTCCAAAATGGATCGAGGAAATACATTTTTTGCTGAAATTTGTTTATTTGCTTGGCAATACGAAAACCATCGGCAATGGACTTCATAATTTTAAAATATGATCAAATTATTAGGTCCAATTTCTGAATAACTACAGAACGCAGACATGAGGGCTTTGAGAATCGAAAGATTTAAACCAGCTCATAAACCTTTCTACTTTAGAGGAATCAGAATTCGAACCCTTGGCTCGACAGAAACATTCCCTGTTACGAGTTCACGACCCTGACCTCTTGGCTATCAGGGCCGTTGAAGCAATTAATTTTGAAAAAGTGTTGAAGTTAGTGCTTATGTTTAGTTTCTTGTAAGCTAATAAGATAACACGAACTTTCATCAAACCCATTTAAAATAAACTTCAAAACATTAACCGGATAAAATAAAAATTGTAGATTCATTTGCAAAATATTTACTAATCAATTCTATTTCTTTTACGGAAGTCTACAGATAAGCTTGAACAGAGCTTGATTAACAGGAATTGCACATCTTGGCGGGGAGTTTTCAGTCCTTTAATATTTATGTAAGACTATTATAAGATAAAATTTGAATAAAATTAAATTTGGATTGAATGAGAATCCTGATGCCGCTAATTTCTTGCGTCTTTAATGCAGTGGATTTTTGTACCAAAAATATTTTACATGCATTGATAAATTCCCTTATTTAACCACAAACTTTTTATTTGATATACATTTGTCAGTTTTATTTGTTGAATTATTTCCCTGTTCTCATTTAACTGTACAATAAACTAGAATGATTATCTTTAACAAACGATAACTTCTAACTTTCAATTCATTTGACATTTCTGAAGAGGATTTATTTTAATTACGATGGTTAAATGAAGTAGAATCAAGTTTAACAAACTATAAATGATGTAGAACTATAACAAATATTAAATATTACATAAGCGGATTTTAATTATCTTTTATTTAATTTTTTAATTATATCTTTCTAATCCTCGGTAGAGGTATGCTATGTACTAAATTCAAAATCACGTTTCTAAGCTAAAACTAATACTAAGTTTTCCATGGAACTATAAATATTATATATCATGAGAGGCAATCTTTAATTTGTAATTTTAGTCTTAAAATCTTCAATCATAATACTTAAAAGACTATTATAATAATATTTAGAGAGTATACTTTTGATATAATACCATAATAATTTACTTTACTTTTTACTTTACTTTAATACTTTTCATCCCGTACAAATATCAAGGTGTTGCAAAAAATAGAAAGTGAGAAAGAAATTAAATATTTCCTTTGCAATAATTTCTCCCTCATTTTAGGGTTTCTGTTATCATTCTCCAATATTTTTCTCTTTTCAATATTAGTATACTGTTACTTTTTAATTAAATTTTGTAAAGATTTCATTAACTCGGTAGCATAATTACCGTTTTATTCAATGACTATGCAGTTTTCATTTCAGTGAAAGAACTTATAAAAATTATTTAATTATTCATTAAAATGGAATTCGGTATTATATTTAGTTAAATAAACTAATAATATCTGAAGGGAATCTAAACTATACAAAAATAAGAGAATTTTGTTGAATGGAATTAAATTTTTTTTTAATTCATAGAAACCTGATATTTTTTTTTATGAGAGGGATATCTAAAAAAATTCCTAAAAAAAAATTAACTTTCAAAACTAACTAAAAATATTTTTTTTTCAATGTAAAATTTTTTAGAAACAGTCAAAATATTTTTTATGACTTTGAGATAGTTAAGAAAGTAATTAAAATACATTTACGTTTATATTCTGTACTATTCAATACTAAATTTTAAAAAAAATTGTGTTAATATTATGGCTAAAATTAAAATTTTTGTACTTTAAATGTTAATGAATTTTTTTCAACAGACTGTGTCTCTTTTTTAGTTATACTATTTTTAATTGTTTATACAGAAGCAAATCTATTTTATATGAAAACAAATATATCTTATTATTTTGTATCTAAGATCTTTGATATCGTTTATAAATGAGAACATTGCTATATGTAAGGAATTAAACTTTTATTAGATATAAATAAACAACAAAAAAAGAGTTCGGAAATGAATCTGATGTTGGAATTTATTATTTATTAATTTAAAAAAAATTGTTTTACCCTTATAATGCAGTATGATTAAACGCTTATGTATTTTAGTACGTTTTTAATTTGGAATGAAAATAGTACAAGCATTAATAATATTTTAAAATAATTAATTTAAATGCTTACTTTCAATTTCAACAAATTTTTAATACAGATTCAGGATTTATATCATGACTAAAATTGAAACCATTAAGACGAAATTATTGTCAAAGCTTTTTTGCGTTTGATACATAGTACAGAAGATTCATTAAGAGCCCGCTGATGACATAAATATTCATGAATTACCCAAATAAAACTGTGATTAATTTTCCACGTAAATAAAAATGACACATTGCATTTCCTTTGAGTATAGATAAAAGCAATTTAAAATGTTTGCATGTTTTTTTAACATTATTTTGTTACTGTAGTTAGTTACAAAACTCTTTTTAATACTTTCGAAATGACTAAAAACTTATGAAATTAGATTGCTTCTTATGATTAAAAAATATATATATTTAAAGAATTAAAATTGTAAAAAGCTATAAAATAATAAATTTTTAATTGAAGTTACTAGTACATTGAAAATTGCTTTCTAAATTTTCAAAATTAGATTGAATTTTAGTGATTAAAGAAGATATATAGCATTATCAAATTTTCCCAATATAAATTGCTTACACATTAAAAATTATTTTCCTAAATTCCTTTCGTTACACATTAATAATTACACATTACATCTCTTAAGTGGCATATTATTAAATGTTTCATTCAGTAAATTTAAATTAATATTTTATTGAAAATTTTAATCTCCGGTGTGAAATTTAAATACGAACAGTACCTTCATTCGATGAACAGTACCTTCATTTTATTCTATTCTATCTTTAAGCAAACAACATAAATTGCTATCATGAGAATAACGGTTTTTACTTTTGTGTAAAACGAGCAAGAATTTAATTTTTTTAAACAGTTTTTTTTCAAATTACACAAATGCTGCTTCATTTTTCTACATTTGAAATCTTTTTTGCAATTTATAAAAAAACAAACAACAGAATATTAACAATAATAATAATGATAAAACAAATTTATAAAATGGCCATTAAATTTAATGAGAAGTTTGAAATTGATACTTCTGTTAATTGTTCTAATTCAACTAAACAAAAAGTGCATAATAGGCATTTATCTAACAGAAGCAATAAAGTTTTACCGAAGCAAAAAGCATCATAAAGCTATATAATAAATTACGAAAAGGGGCGTTCTTTCTAAGGAGGTGAAGTGAAAAGTGTTCTAGGAGGGAAAATTGCTTTTCAATGGTTTTTTAAAGGTTTTTTTGTGATAAATTAAAATATGTATTTTAATTTATGGCATTTTATCTCAAAATTTTAGAAATTGAAACCTTGTCATATTTTCGTCTTATTTTGAGAAAAAGTATATTTTTTGGTCAATATTCCTGTCAAATAATTCGATAAATTGTTTTTTTTTAAATGAAACATTTATAACTATTAATTAGTAATGGAAGATATTCCTGACTCACTCTTCTATCTTTTTGAATATTGATGTTAAGGATCTATGTACTTACCAAAAGTGAAGACCTACTCAAGTAATCCATTAGGAGACGGAGGAACTTCACCGAATGCTGATTTTTTCTGCTGCCTGTGAGCTTTTATACATCAATCGACGCTTCACGCCTTTCAGTTATTTTGAGAATGCTGGGTGTGATACTTTTTTCATACTTAGTTTGCTCACTAATTTGCAAGATCTTGAAGGATCAATTTCTTTTTTATATTTTGCTTGAGCAAATATTTAAATCCGTTTTCTATAGATTGCTTAGATATTTGGCTCGTATTAATTATTATATTATTGTTATAATAATTTAATGAAAATTAAGTATTTATACGTATAATTATTATTGTGAAATTAAAAAAAAATTTGTATTTCGATACGGCGTCTTTCTGATATCATATTGTTCAAGCTATAAATTTGCTCTCATAATTATTCCCTAAATGCGTAATTATTTCATAAACGGTTTTATAATTTTCAAAATAAAAGGTGAAGTGTTGCTTACTAATTTGTTAAAACTGAACTGGCTAAAAATTTCCAATTCTGCAAACTTTTGTTTTTACGCATAACATAAAAAAAAATGTCGAATACTTTTCAGAAACAATGCAACATTTTATTAAATATTTTGTTGGAAATGTTTATTATTTCAATTTCATGCAACATTCTATGTTATTTGTAAAATTTACTGTGCACTTTTATTACTAAATAAACTGTTTAAATGAAGCAAATTATCTTTATTTGCATATAAATGCTTAGAATAAGTTCTTTTGCAGTGATTCGAACAATTCAAAATATTATATGTTAAGAAATTTATTTTATTTTGAACAAACTGTGAAACCATTCTTGAGAATGTGTTCTTTTATGCTACCAGATAGATAATTTTTAATTTCTAAGAAGCTATGTTTTTCAATTCTAGAAAACAACAAATAATTCTTAACTTCTTTTAAAGAAGTTAATAATATCTTAACCACACAAACGATATAACTCACTTTTGATTTGATGAAAACCCCACTAAAACTATTTTTTCCTTAGAGAACATATTTACTGTTGCAGAATAAATCAAAAGATTTAGAAAAGTGGGAAAGTTACACAATTTGATAATTGTGAATTGATATACACAAAGAGCTTTATAATTGTTTTCGCATGAATGTACTCCCAAACTATTGGTGAAAAGTACTCTTTGTACTGCTTAAACACAAAAAAACATTGTTTACACTAATCAGATATAGGGGCAAAAACGAAATGAAACTTAAATTCGATTGATAGAGTTTTAAATAAAATTTTAATTAACATTCGATTGATAGTTTTAAATAGGAAACAAATTAACTTAATTATGAATTGCTGAATTTTAAGTATTTATGAAATTTAGTTTTTTTGAAGGACGTGTTGTTGACGATATTTCAAAGAATACATTATTGTCGAAAATTGTTTTGTTAACTTCTTATCATTATTTAATTTTGAAATTCTGAATAATCAAATAAATCACGTAGTATATAAATTTATCTTGAACTGCTGAATTCCAAAAAAAAAATTACTAAACATGTGCGATAATTTATTAAATTCCTTACTGTTAAATTTGTTATTATGAATATAATAAAAACTGTTCATGAACTGAGTGCAGTTCTGTTTCATTTTGGTTTCTACCTTCAGTAGAAAATTATTCTTTTTAACAATTTAATTCTTTTGGCCAGTTAACACTTATTTCCCAAAGTTTCTTGTAAAAATATTATAAGAAAGAAATATAACTTCATTTTATATATTTTAATGCATGATTAAGTTCTTAGATTTAGTCTACTGGAGAACTTAGTGTTTAGAGTTGCAATTTTTTTTTTCAAAAGTGGAATATAATGCTGTAAGTTGAGAGATTAATGTTGTTGATTAAAGGTTGTCGTTTATATCGAAAGTATTCCCAACAATCTCACACGGATTACATTGATTTGAGACTAAGGATAAGTTTCGGTATACTTTCTGGTTATAGAGGTCACGTAAAGCCAAACTGGTGGAAAACATCCCAAATTCTCGTCTAGACCGGTTCATAATAATATATTTGGCATCTTTTTTAAATAGTGTCAATCTGTATATAAGTTGAAGATAAGACTCATTATGAGATCTACTGAACTTATGATAAGTGAATCACAGACCTTAAATTTGACAGGAAAGATTCTGCAGTTAAGGTATCCGACTACGTTCGGAACCATGGTTTTAAAAAGCACATAAAGGGATAATTTTCATGTTATTTAGTGTCATTTAGGTTACAATACATGTATAAAATTGTTTTAAGGACACTTTGTCAAAAATAAATTATTTAAATGCAATATTTTGGCAAAAAATTAACTTAGAATAATCTTTATTCAAAATGTTCTCCTTTTGTGAAAAATGCTTCTATTATAATAGTATTTTGCCTGTATATGGCTCAGACCTCTCTACAGAGGCTCAACTAGAATTTTTTAAATATATAACTTAGAAGTGGGTTTATCCATATTTTACAACAACAGAGGGGAGCAATTTTAAGAAAAAAAACGCCGATAATTATTTCAATCGGTTGTAACTCTGAAAATAATGTGAATTTTTCAAAACTTCTAATTGAGCCTCTGTAGAGAGGTATGAGCTATATACAGGCAAAATATTATTATAATAGAAGCATTTTTCACAAAAGGAGAACATTTTGAAAAAAGATTATTCTAAGTTAACTTTTTGCCAAAATATTGTATTTAAATATTTTTTTTTGTCAAAATGTCCTTAAAATAATTTTATACATGTATTCTAATCTAAGTGACACTAAATATCATGAAAATTATCCATTTAAATGCTTTTGCAAAATCACGGTTCCCAAAGTAGTCGGATACCTTAAGTACAGACCGAGTAAAAACAGACTTAGCGAAATTTACTAGCAAGAGCAGTGGTAAAGGCGTTATATGTAAAAATTCCCGTTTTTGAACCTAAGACCTACAGATGAAATTTGGCAGAAATACTTTTCTTGAAAAGAGATCCGCGAAAACTGGTTTTATGGATACCGATTCCCAAATGGGTTTCAGGGACGTAAGAGATAATTTATCTGTCTTTATATATAGGTGGAAAAAGAAACTTAATTCATTTACTCATGACGAGATATCCTGTAATATTGGATTTACAAACTTGAAATTTAACAACGATGTCTCTTTCGTTGAATAGATGTTCGTTAAGAATGAATTTTGTTGAAATTTATTCTCAAAAGGGTTATTTATGTATATTAAGTTTTTCTTAAGAATTTTAGTTTCATCTTTACATGCATTTAAACACTCAAAAACACACCCATAAATATACGATATATCCGGAACTATTTGTCCTTTAAACTTTAAATTTAGAAGATACGCTTGTTTTGTTAAGTAGAAATCATCTAAGAGCTGAGTTTGGGGAAATAGACTCTCAAATGGGTAGCTGGGGAAATTATGGATAAAAAATATTTTTTTTTGAGCTAAAATGCCTGCAGATTTGTAATTTGGCATCCATGCTTCTTTTGTTGTGTATGGATCCACTAAGAATTGATTTTACAAGATTCCTCTTCCACAGCGGCGTAAAAAATATTATTTTTTTACTGGAGTAATATTTGTCAGTTGAATGGCAGATCCACTTGTGAAATTCCGGTTGATTCAGCTGTATTTTTTATCGGAATTTTTTTAAAAAAAATTTCTGAATCATTCTTTTCTTGGAATTAAATTTACGTATTCTTTTAAATTATTCAAAATATTAATTAAATGCTTATCTCATGAACTTTTTTTTATCCTTCTATCTTTATTGTTATGTTTTTCGATTAAACTGTGTGTAGAACGGGTAGACCTATTAGTATATTAATAATAAATGTGGTTTTAATTTAGTGACCCTTTCAGCTGTACACAGTTAGATTATAAGCTATAGGAATCTTGAAATAAAACACTGCACAACACGTGGAAAATACTCTATATTGTAGCTTTTACCAATTACTAATATAGTAAATAGTTAAAGTCGATGAAATTACACTATAAAATTTAATCAATGAATTAAAATTTGAAAAAACTGTATTAACATCAAGTGTCATCCACTACAAGTTTCAAAAATGTATTTGAACTTGATTGGATGAATAGAAAGTATTTTGTTAACGATTGAAAATTTGCACAAGATATATATATATATATATATATATATA
>BMAV01006311.1:62015-112075 GCA_019973955.1 Trichonephila inaurata madagascariensis
TTTTTTAAAAAAAATTCGCCTAGTTTCTCTGAGGTACTATCGGAATGTTTTATTACACCAGAAGTTAGATAATATATCAAAGTTTTTTTTTTGTACTTAAGTTGTACCTAACAAAGATTTAACATGGGGTGCCCTTCGTGACATGGCAGATATCTAGGCGATACTTCATTTCCTTTTATACTCGCACCAACATATCTCTTGTAACGGAAGCAAATCCATTTCTGATCCACCCTCGCAGCTCCAACAAATATCGAGGTAATGGTGGGACTAAGAAAAAGTCCGAAAAAGAATATATCCTTTTTCTCCATTTTTCTTTGCAGAAAAATCTGTAAGGGGTCATGCGTATTTGACGTGCTCCAGAATTGGTTGATGCCACAACTTGAAGAAGATTTCCAAGATTTAATTTTCCAGCTGGATGGAGCTTTTCCTCATTTCTATAATGACGTGAGAAGGTATCTGAAAGAACATCTCTCGCAACGTTGGATAGGTCGAACTGTTCGTGATGATAAAGTGTCGTTGAAATGGCCTCCGAAGTCATCGGACATGACACCCTTTGATTTCTTTTTGTGGGGCTTTATCAAAGACAAAGTCTTTGTCCCACCATTACCTGGAGATCTGGTGGAGTTGCGAGGGGGGATCAGAAAGGAATTTGCTGCCATTACAAGAGACATGTTGGTGCAAGTATGGACGGAAAAGGAGTATCACCTAGATATCTGCCTGTATTAAATCTTTGTAAAGTACAACTTTGGTACAAAAAATGCGTATTACTTAACTTTTGGTATAATAAAACATTTCAATAGTTTCTCAGAAAAACTAGAGAAATTTTTTTAAAAAAAGTACAATTTTTTTCGGAAATGCTGTGTATATTGTTCTTATCAATACTGATCGTGATTCAAAATTACAAGGGACGTATTCACTAACCCTCTCGTAGTATTAGAACATAGATTCTCAAACTTTTTGCGAATTCAAGAGATGAAAAAAAAAAAAAAAAATTATAAAATTATGCTTTCTTGACTTATTTTACTGATACGTGAATCTAGTTAATAATAAAGAAGTTATTTTGGTAAGGGTTGGTAGATTTATTTAGTCAGTTTTATTATCTATAAATCAACCCATTCTTTGAAAAATTACGAAGAAAAATAACCAAATAGGATCAAAAGGTATTTTATCTTTTATCTTTCTTTCTTCAAATAAATGTGTTCATTGAAAGTGTTGATATTTCAAAAGTTAGAGACTGAAAGGTGTTTTCCTTCATTTGAAATAAAAAAAAAGTGCCAAAAGTATGCTTCAGGTTGATTTTAAAAATTGAAAAAAAAAAAAAAAAAAAAACCTTGAATTTAAGTATTTAAAAAAATAAGAACGTTTTTTTCTTAAATTTCCATGCACTTATTTTGACGGTCACGGGATTGCCTTTCAAACATTCTTGAAGGTTCATGCTATGTTGAATAAATGAGCAAGGTGATTTTCTTTTAGAAAATAAAATAATCTTCATAGTATTTTGGAATTTTACAATACCGGTAGCACATGACCCGGACAAACAGACTGGTTATGAAAAGAAAATATTTAGTTAAAATACAAAAGATATAAATTTTATTATTTTTATTTAACGTAACCATAAATGTCTCACATTTTCCATTGTGATGTCAAATGTAGTCAGGCATCTTCTTTTGTGCATTATACATTAGTACAATACAATGTTTTGGAAATCCTTTAATCCATATAGATAAGTCTGGTCTCTACGGATAGTATTAGTTTGGGGAAAAGAAATCCATTAGTTTGGCATCAAATTCAAGACTTCAATGTTTCGGATTGTCAAATTTGGGTCAAATATGCACCGTTTTGCTGTATAATTTGTTGCCATTTTAATAGTAGCTTCATATTTTCCTCTCTCATAGAAGACTTGGTCCTTATTGGCGAAAACCTCTAGTGATCGATTTTCACAATCTTCTCTTGGTCCCAATTTCTTATCACTCAGGAAGTTTTGCAATGCGAGAAAAAGGTGGTAATCACTTGGTGCCAGGTCTGGACTATATAGTGAATGCATTAAAACTTCCCAACCAAGCTCCCAGAGTTTCTTGCGAGTTACTACAGACGTGTGTGGCCGGGCATTGTTCTGATGGAACACACCTCTTCTTTCAGCCAATTCTGGTCATTTCTGGTCAATCGTTAGCTTCAAACGGCCCAGTTGTTGACAGTAGATATCTGAATTTAGTGTTTGACCATACGGAAGCAACTCATAATAAATTATTCCTTTTCAGTCCCACCAAATACACAATAGAACCTTCCTGGCCGTTAGTCCTGGTTTGACCACCGTTTGAGCTGCTTCACCACATTTTGACCACGATCGATTTCGCCCAATATGGTCGCATTTGACCCATTCCTTAATTTCCAGTCACCATCCGCTTAAGAAATGGGTCGATTTCATTCCCTTTCGCCAAGGCTTCACAGAAAATTGGATCCATCATGATTTTTGGTGTTAAATGGTGTGGCACCCAAACATCGAGCTTCTTTTTGATTGCAACTTCGGGTAAATGGTTTAAAACTTTTTATGGTTGATTTTTAGCTCATGGGCGATGCTAAAACTACTAAAGAGCAGGTTAACATCGATTATTTCTGTGATTTTATCGACATTTTCAACCACGGGCCTGCCTGAATGAGGTACACCTTTAACATCAAAAATGCCTGAACGGAATCGACGAAACCAAAATTGCACGTAATTAGCTGTTACAGTATAGGCACCATAAACACCATCCACAATTTCAGCCATCTGTCTTGCATTTCCCCCTTTATCAAAGAAAAACTGTAAAATGTACCGAATTTTCTCTATGTTGACTTCCATTTTTAACATCCTATAACTCACAACTGAAAGGACCAAAAAAAAAAAAGCAAAAGAATTTTTTTAGTGATAAATTTCACTTTGACAACGAGTATAAATTTGAAATTGTTTGATCGATACTTCACGAGATATCAACACTACAACCATCCACCGTAAAAATATTGGATTTCTTTTTCCCCAACCTAATATTTATCGACATGTATCTAATTTTTTATGGTTATCTCATCGCTTAGACGATGTTTGACCAGTATTTAATTGGGTTAGTTTGAGTTTTGAAATACTAAAATAGTGTAAAGCGAAGAAGATCAACTCGGAAGAAGTACTTTTGAATTTCAAATAGTAAAAAATTGCGATAATTAAGTTAAGAGAAAATTTATATTTATCAATTGATTCAATTTAAATAAGTTTTCTCAAAATTCTTGAGTAAAAGGCTAGAAAAAAAAAAGAATGTTCACCAGAAAAGTTATTTCACGGAGTTATTATCCAAGTCTATCCTCTCTAACTAGGTTTCTTTTCCGTACAGCGAAATCGGCACTTTGAGCCAGAATAATTCCACTACGCTATTAGATATAAAAATGTTACTTGTGAGCGAGTTTCAGAGGTTGCATTTCAGTTAATACAACCATACTTTCTTTAGTGTTAAGTGTCTTGTACATACATCGCATCCTTAGTTTTAATACTTAAATGAATAGAAGTGAATTATTGGGAATATCTATTGGTTATCTTTTCGTGTCTGATTTGGCTTCACAACACTGCCGCGTTCAGATCTTCCCGGAAATCTCAACGATCAGCGAGATCAATTCAACCAACACGAGGAGGAGGAGGTTCCACTAAAGTTTCTTTGGTCAACTATGGCTATGAAGATTACAATTTTATTTCCTTGCTATTAGATATGTGCACAGGAAAGAGTGGGTAGTATAATTAAAACTTACAGAAAATATAATTAGAGGTAGTAGTGTGTGATATTTCCATTCAGATCCCATTTAGTGGAAGAAGTTGATTTATTTCGTTTGAAAATTTTGGTTGAACACTACAACAGTCCTCCAGCTTATTTATCGCCAGATTTGAAAGTTAAATTTTTGTCGCTTATGAGGTATATAAGTACAGTCATTGTAGTCACTGCTATGATCAAAGTCGATAATCTAATATAGAATAGTGCGCTTTTTTTTCTTTACCAAGAGATAAAATTAACTGATTTTACTGAATTTGTTTTAAAATGTCATAAAACGTATTTAAGATACACTAATAAAGGAGAAACATAATTTTAAAACATAATTTATAAGATCCAATTACATCTGCCTATTTTAAGTTGTGTGATCTATTATTTGAATAACACCTTTATACAATTCTTAACTTTGATTTTTAATTATTTGTTTTACTTTATTATTTTGCCTATTTGATTGTCGCCCAACCGGTATAGTGGTTAGCGATGCTGACTGCGATGCCGTAGGGACTGGGTTCGAATCCCGGAGAAGACATGGATGTTTGTAAATATATAGTGCCTTTGCGGCATGGGAGTACTCTAAATAGCCGTCGAGCCGCAAGTCCTCTCGTGTGGATGGTGGAAGGGGAAGAGACGTGGGAGGCCCCTGACCACACCCAGGGTTTTCTTCCTCTAAATTGGGGTGGAACCGATCCAAATCGTACTGTCACCTGCATGGTGCTCAAAGCTAAGGCGAACGACAGGCGTAAAAATTCTATGCCTTAGCCGCGATGAATTTCGCGGGCCTCGATCTGACTTCGTCAGACAGGTGGCATTAGTTACAACAACAACTATTTGATTTGCTTCATTATTTATTTATTTATAATTTATATATAATTTTTATTACAGGGCTTCCCAATCTTTTTTTTTTTTTTGAACACATCCTATTCATGAATGCAATATTTATTTATAGGTTACTTATAATTGATAACTAAAGTTAAGTAAATTATGAAAAAAAACCTATATGTAAAACTAGTTAAAAATAATAGTTGAATCATTCCAAAATAATATTAAAAGTATAATTTACAAACATTGAACATTTTCATTTTCAGGAAATTGACATGCATTTGCTTACAAAGATATTATTAAAGAATTAAATGTACAATTTCTAAAACACAAAGTTTGTAAATTTATTTCTAAGGAAAGATTTTTGTTAATTAGATCCTTTAGGACTGAATAATTAATATTCGCATATTAATAACTAATTAATACTTTATAGAATCAGACGAAGGTCATTTCCTTGAAGTGCTAGTTGTGTATGTATAGAAAACTTCTGTAACTTTTCTTATAGTTCGGGGTTCGTGGTCAAAATTCCACAAGAAGTCATCCTACTTACTATCCCTGAAATTATCGTTCACTTTAAACATCAAAGGTTGAATCCCGAAAAAGAAACAGTAAAATAAAAACTGTATAAAAATCAAAACTCGATTTAAAATTAATATTTATCATTTTATTTTTCGGAAAAGGTTCAATTGCACCTTTGCCTGTAGGTATTTTTGGAAAACGCATTAATTGGCACAACTTTGGCTTTGCTGTTCACCTGGTATAGTGGTTAGTGACGCTGGCTGCTGTGTCATAAAGGCTAGTTTCGAATCGCGGAGAAGGCTTGGGTTTTTGTAAGTGTATAGTGCCAGCGAGACATGGGGCGCTTTAAATATTCATCGAGCCGAAAGTCTTCTCGAGAGGTTGGTGGAAAGGGAATAGAGGTGGGATTTGACTAACCTCCATATGGCCCTTCCTCAGAATGAAATGACCACTTTTGAAAGAATGACTTTTCCTGGATTATTTAATGTGCTTGGATAGTTATCTTTACTTCCAGAATTTTCTAAGGACAAAAATTTTCTTTTTGTATTAAATTAAGAAAGTACCAGAAAAATACGAGTAACTTCTATTATCGTGAATCTCTCTATATTTTTCTATGATGTTATTTTATTTTATTATTATTATTGCACCATTTTATTGATATCATTTTATTATGTGCAACTTAATTTATATTTTGCGAAAAGTAATGCAATTGTTTTCATATGGACAATGCAATGCTCTCGAAATGCAATTATTTTCATACGGACCCCTTCGAAGGTATAAATCTATTCAACGCCTGGTAAAAAAATGCTTGTTTATTAATAAATAACCTTAACTGAAGGCTAAGCGAATAATACGGATGAGACATTTACATCATCATCTTATTCTTTCAGTTATGCTTGAGGAAAAAAAGGAACTTGAGGAAATACTGAAAATCAATTGGATGTGCTTTTAATTTACGTAGCCCTCCAAAGCAATACGAGAGCTATGGGGGAATGGAGTTCGTAATTTTGGATCACGATCAAGCGACGAGAATGATACGTGAGGTTGTATTCCGCTTTCCAGACTCTGAATGGTCATGATTGTGCGTTTGTGGCAAACACTTGTTTCAGTATTGAATTTTCAAGCCCTGATTCTGCCACGGACTGATCGAGTAACATGCCTGATATTCAATAAATTTGTCCAAACTCAAAGCTTTTGAGTAAGTGTGAACTGGAATGTTGGATAGTGAGGAGGATGGTGTGTTTCAGAAGTCGTTCATTGAATGTAGTTTAAAATTACGAGGTCCGTCATCGACACATAACCAATCAATCACATGATGGAACGTTTTCAATCATTTATATATGGGGTGGCCAGATCGCAGAATCAGTCTTTAACCCCCTTAAGTATTTAATTTTTTTTGACCAAAATGTTTAAAAAAAGGCACATTTTTTTATTGCATATAGCTACTGACTTAACAGAATGCGAAAATGTAATAATTTAAATTTAATTTTCAATTTTAACGTTTTCACACTATTTTTTATTTTATAATTGGGAATCACAAAACCCCCTAAATGTTTGCTTTTTATAAGTACACTCCGCATGTAATGAAGGATATTTTATGTGTCTTAAAAGAATTTCTCTCATACTTACAAAAACATTTCACGTTCATACCTCTTTTTCAAAGGAATAAGGCATATATGTAAATGCACGCACAATTTGCAGCAAGTGTAATACTGTCTTACATTACAATGGGGACAGAGATAATATCGGCTTTTTTGAATAATTTTTCCTTCTTCATTTCTTTTCAAGCAACAAATTGCTTATTGCCTTGCCAATCCCTGTTCTTTATCGAATATTTTCAAAAATCTAAATTCCTGCCTTCAATGAAATATTCTCCCCTTCACCCCAAAGAAAATCCCTGGGGAGAAGTATCTCAGTACCACAGACAAACTATACCTCCTAAAAATACTAGTACCAACAATCTCACTATAAGAATTAAAAAATATGTACATATCAAAAAGTTAAAAAGAAGAAAAATATCAGTGGCGGTACAGCGTACGGGCAAACTTTTGCGGCCAGCGTTCGGCAGCCCTTACGGTATACGAGCAAACGAGTTAAGGGGTCAAATCTTCTAAATCTCATTATTCTCTCACTTTGGTGGCTCTTCAGTAAAACCAAAATATTTGTTTTTTTGACCTTTTCACAAGTCACAAAGTATAGTTACAGGCCTCAGTTCTCAGTTACAGGTCGCAGGTCTCAGTTACACAATGGGTGTGATAGATCTACTATAGGTAAAGATGTGTTAGCTTCCATTAATATTTTCAGCATCCATTTGGATACTGTTGTTTAATAAAAATGTATAAAATGATGTAGAACTTATTATGAATTACATTGTATTTTCTAACGCAAGGCACTAAGTAATATTCGTTATATAATACAAAATAGTCATACAAAATGAATTTCTTTTTTCACTGCCCACACTTTAAGGCTATCGGTTTATAAGTTATGATACTATCAGGAACTTAAACTCTTTTTGTTACCCAAACCTTTGTGGATTTTTGCATATTCTAGTCAATTCTGTTGCACAGGAATGGAACGGTAGTTGACCTAGATTGCGAACTCGGGGCCAGCGTAACCGAGAAGGAACTTCGAGTTCAGAAGTAACTGAAGACTATGCGTGCAGAGGAGGGACCGATGCACGTTAAATCTGTCGAGCCTCAAAGTCCTCCCGTTGGCTTGGTGGGTAATTTAGGATCGAAGATGCCAAATCAGTTGTCATCCTCGTCATTTGACTGTGGCTCAGAATTATTTCAGTAGCTCTTGTGTGTTGCTTTACAATGAGAAATAAATTAAAATCAAAACTGTTACACAGAAGATCTTTCAACTAATCCACAAAGTCCATGTGCCTGACGCGTGGAAGTTAAAACTAATACTTTCTATGCTAATGTTGATCTTTTGAATAATTGGAATCATATATTGGCTATGACTTAACATCCGCTATGTTGATCTAGATCAGCCTATCCTTAATGAGATCCTTAATAAATCAGGGAGGTAAAATATAATTCTGGATTACTATACATAATATAAATTAAAAGGCTCATAATTAACATTAATTCTAAAGTAACTCAATGATATAATAAAATAAGTTAATGCTATGGAAAAGTTAAGAAATTCATGATTGGAATATGATCGTACATTTTGGAATAAATTCTAATTGAAGAGAAAAAAATTTCCATGGAAAATTTTGTTAAAAATATTTTTATTGAAGCACTAACTAACCTAGAAAAATATGTATACATCAGAAGTAGTAATTTCCTTTTAAAATAAGTAATAGGTATCGTGGTGAAATTTGATATTTGTGTTATTGTTTCAGTAAACTCTATATTTCCATACGTACGAGTACTTACAAGCAATCTATGACTCCAGATGTTAGCAGTGTTGAACCCAATCCTAAAACAATACTGATTTTCAATCCATTTTTGTTTTTATAGTTTTTAAAATTTATATAATTTTAAATTTTGCATTGCACTGAAGTAAGTTGTAGTCAAAATTGATAAAATAATAATTAATAATTATAATAAAAAGTATATCATTTAGAAATTTGTTTAACTGTTTAATTGGTAGCTTATAGTATCTAAAAATATACACCTTTAATTCGGAAATATTACATGTGTGCATACATGGCTCCATATTCTCAAACTTATAAAATAGTTGGGAACCTACTAAAAATAAAACGCCAATTTTTTTTTTTTTTTTCATTTTGCAATTTTTTTCATTCCCACTGGTAAACTTTTAAAAAAAAGTCGTCGTCTTTTCTTATCAGTAGCGTCTTTTTCATAATACACCAGAATTGGATGAAAAACTAATGAGACTAATAACTAATATTTATTAATATTTTTTATTTTTATATTATGTGTCACAAAAATAACGCCAATTTGGAGGGAATTGCGCTAGCGAAATGGAAAAGTGCCGAAGTAAGAAGAACTTCCAAGTCTTTGCTGAATTTTCATGTTATAAGTATTTTAGCTGTTTAAATGTTTATATTGTACCCACTGTATCAGTTACTTTGTTTGTTTTTTGCTAAAAATGTTTGACATTCTTATAAATATAAAATGCATTTCAAGTTAACCCTCTTTTTTTTCTTTGAATAAACCATTAAGATAATTGCACAATACGATTAAGATCCCAAAATTTTTTAAAGAAAAAACTAATTTAAAATGTCATTATTTCGATGGTTATAAAGGAAAAGCTAAAAATACAAGTAGCTTTCCAACATACTATATTTGCGACAAATCTATTTTTTTTTACGATTTAAAACATATTCGTTACAGAAAAAACTCATCAACAGAATAATAATTTTTATTACAAAGGAGATCTTTTTAAAATTAATTTATAACGAAGAGCATAATAAAATTCGATACTTTTGTTCTACTCTGTTAGAAAAGTGAACCATTTTCACATTTTCCACTTTCAGAAGCAATTTCAAATCAATTGAACTGCTTCATTAAGGCAATTGAAAGTGGATGAATCAGGAATATTAACTGTTCGAGTTTTTATTGATGTAGAGGCAATTCAAAATTCTAAAAAAAAAATACTTTTACTTGGTACTCGTTTTAGTGAAACATTATATTTATAACGTAAAATGTTTCGATTGTTTGATAAGTATCTTTTTTATGGTTAATTTTTTAAAAAATTATCCTCATACTTTTTGATGAATATTTTCTCTCATCTATGTTATAGTTTAAATCTCTGCTCAATACATTTTAATTATTTCTTTTATTCTATATTCATAAAATATTGCTGCTTTCTTGAATTGAGTTATAAATTTTTTTTTTCTCCGAAAGTTAATTTTAATTAAATAAATTGCTAGCTAACATGAGCGTTAATGTTTAAAGTGTTGTCTAGACTTCATTTTTTAAATTATTTTCTAAGCGAATAATATTTTAAAGTACATCCAGATTTCTAACGAAATGAGATTTCTTAATTTATGAATGAGCCAATACTATATGCATATAATTAAACATAAGAACTGGAAAAATTATTTGTACTTAGAAACGACAAGAAGCTACGCCTTTGAATTGAAAATACTTTCGTGCAAAAATTTTTAAAAAATTATAAAATTTTTTTTACATTACCAAAATGTGTGTTAGTTGGCTTACAAAATCAAGAACATTATTTTATGAAATAAGCTCTGAATTCCATTTTCAAGTAATAACTTTTTTTTGTCTGTTATTTACATAATTTTATTACTTATTATCATCCATATGTTTAACCAGCTTTACGAAAAAATATTAAAGTTTATTCAAAACTATATAATACTTCATCAAATATATTATTCAAGAGTTTCTTTTTAAAACCTTGTACGTATTTATATTTTTCATTTATAATTTTTTAAAGAATACCATGAAAACGAATTATTACTACATCAGTGGTTGAATATAATTGGACATCGGTTCCTGTTTCAGTAGATGAACAACAATAAAATAATGGCAACATTCCTTCCACAATTATATTACGCAAATATAGAAGCTGAGAAATACAAACCAGACAATTACATTGCATACAACAATCGATTCAATTAAAATGAATCAGAACAAGAATTATCGTTGCCACCAGACATCCAACAAAATATTTTATAACTTCATTTTGAATTGTTAAACTGAAATACTTCTCTTTCGGCACAACAACATTATCTTTATTTATAAGAAATTGCAACAAAGCTAATGATTTATAATTCCAAATAATTTAATTTCTAACTTTGTTAAATTATGAATATTTCCCAAAGTAAACTTTCGTAAGTATCTGCATTCCAGTTTTCTTTTTTATTTTTAACTGACTTAATTTTCTCTCTAATTTCATTTTTAATTAAATTGGTAAGTAAACTACCTACAGTTAACTGATCAGCATGCATTTCTTCATTATCTTTGGAGAATAGTGTTTTTCTGTTTTAATCAATAGTTAAAATTCTGTGTTTCATTTTATCTGAAAATGTAATTAGCAATTTTTTCTCTCTCGAAAGTATTTGAATCTTATAGAATTATTTTATGAATAACAAATAAATACATTTTGCTATGTACATGGTAATAAATAAATACTCATCCTCTTTTTCTTAAATGTATCAGGAGAAAAGATGTCATGCACCATTTTTAATTAACTAATTAAATATCAAAATGCTCTATTTTCATCTCTTTCCTTTGATGTCTCTTTATCGGAAACGAACTAAATATCTGATTTCTTTTATAAGCCTTTGCTTTGAATAAAGTTTTTTTTTAACACACAAAAAGGACTCTAAATCAAACGTGCGTTGATTCAAATTCAATAACCCTATTAAATGTCCCCCTTTTTTAATTTTTAAAAAGAGTCTTGTAAAATTTGAATCTGAATTTGAAAAAGAGTATTCCCTTTTTATATGCAGAAATCTTTACATTCTTTCATGGTCATCGCGTTTTCATTCGATTAATTTTATTAGATTTAATTAACCCAGAAATATTTGTACATATTATTCTATATTCCTTAGAATATGAATATATAAAACAAATTCGTCTATAGCGTGTTCTATTTGTATAAAATGAAGAACGTTGTTGCAGTATTTTGCTTAATATTCTGTAATTAAATATTCTTAAAGCACAAAACTCAGTTCTTTGTAGCAAACAGATATTAATTCATTTTTTACAGTTTTTAATCCCCGATTATTAACTAGACAAGATCAGCAGATTTCTCTTTTTATATTGATTGTAAAATTGAAGATTTAAATTACGTTGAATTTTTTGTACTCCTAAGACGAATATTTAATGTAAATTTCTTTCTTCAGTATTCTGAATTTTTATTCACTTATTTATATTTTATTTGAATTTACACAATTCTTCTAATTTATATGTAGATGTAATTTTTATGTTTGTTAATTTTGTATTACATACGGCTTAATATCTTTCCCCGTGTAATGATACGAGATGTTTAGCTATAAATTGTGAATAAATAAATCCTTGGTAATTCAACGACTTTTCTTAAATTTTAATAATGTGTGAAAGCATTTAATAAACATAAAATAATAAGGGAATTAACCACCAATGAATGAAAAACCATTGAACAGAATATTTATTTTGAGTCCAAATCTTCAGATACAATGTAAAAGAATAAAAAGCAATTTCTAAATTAATAAATGTCGACATTGCTTTACCATTCATATAATAAAATTATCATAAGTTGCAATAGAAGAAGCTACTAATATGAAATAAAACATAAACGTTAATAAGTCGAGCTAGATATAAAATTAATTTTAACCATTTTGTTTATATAATCAAATATTTTCGTGACGTTCTTAAGTTTCAAACAATTTAAAAATAAGAGTCAGAACTATATTAATACTTATTCTTGGATTAATTATTATATTAAACTTAAGTTAGTATATTTTTTCCTGCATTCTACAACTAGTGACATTTTACTTTGCATAATTTAAATTTTGAAGCTAAATAAGGTTAAAATGAATTAAACACTTCCTCTATTTTTCATAATTGATTAAAATAGTAAAAAATACGAAATATTACCCTTCTGCTATTATTGGAAAACTGTGTGTGTGTTTCTAATCTCAAGAATAATATTTACCTAGAGAAATACATTACTTTGTATTAATCAACCAAAATATCAATGTTAATAATACCATGCTGTCTTAATTTAAATTTTCAGTTGTGTTGCATTTATTAATCATAAACATTACATTTAATTTCATTTAATAAATTATTGCCAAGTTAAAAAAGTACTATGCTTAAGGTGAATGATTACTACGTCAGATTTATTTAAATTATATGTCACATTTGTGTTAGTAACTCAATTGATTTTTTAAGTTGTTAGAGAACTATTGAATGTAAGAAAAGAAATTAAATTTTGTTCCTTAAATTATTAGTACATAAATTAATTTGTTTATTTAATGAAAATAATGAATTCATAAATAATAAGACTAAAATTTAGTTTTGTCCCTCCATTTTTATAATTCAATATAAAGCAATTCACATTTGCATATATACAATTCGGCATACACATTCAGAGCATTTTTACTCATTGGTGCTATAAGCACAAATTTTAAATTTAATGGAATAATTATGTCAACAAAATTTTTTACACTTATAAAACTTTATACAGTAATAATGAAATGGTCTCACAGCTCTAACACAAAAATGAGCATTCAAAATATTAAATGCAGTATAGAGAATGACGTAGGCAGTATCATTGCTGAAGAGGAGTTTTCCAATATTAAATCAATCGTCTGCCATACCTTTCCAAAGATGTCTTAAACTTTGGATACAAATCATTCTCTGTTTCAGTCGATGGTGAATTGTTCTGGAGTTCTTGGGGTAAATCAATGCTGTCTTCTTCTCTACTTACTGAGCTTCTCTTTTGTTGGACTTGAGACCTAAGAATTTCTGTCTTCATGTCATCTAGCAAAATAAATTTATCTGGAGGAGGAGTAATTTTGGAATTCAGTATTGTTGGTATCATTCTTTTCGGTTCAACGTAAGGGATTTCTTTTATATACTTTACTGCAGATTCTGAATCATCACTTTTGTCATTTTTAGATTCATTAATTTGACTATCAGAGGATAATTCTGAACTCATGCGCTGGGAGAAGATTTTTACATATTGATTATATAAATCATCCATGTTGCTTCTTTTATTGCTATCTAATGATTGAAAATCATCGCTCGAAAGTTCTTTATGTAGAACATCTGGGGATTCTTCTGGAACGATATATTGTGGTATAGTTCTAAATTTGGGTTTTCCAGTGTGTATAACATTCACTTTTCTATCCTTATTATTCTCTGGAGCTTGATAGATGTTATGTTCAGCTGTTTGAGGAGGTATGCTGCTTTGAATACGCTGAGGAGTAAAAATTTCAGTAAGCTTATCACTAATCATAACTTCACTATTAGCAATTGGAAATTGATAATTTTCTCTCAGATCCTTTTCGAAAGTAGATTCTTGTGCAACCTTTTTACCTTCTTTTTCTATTTTTGAATCAGGAATTTCATGATTATGTTCATGAGCATCTCTATTAATGGGCTCTTGAATATACTTATTTTTATATACCTTTTCATCTTTTACATCTATAACTTGATCAATATGTCTTGGAATATCTCCGAAAATAAATTCTTCGTTATATTTGTCTTTAGTTTCTTTATCCTTGGATTCAAGAACTTGATCAGGTCTTTGGGGATTTGCATAAGTAATCTCAGGAGTGTATTTATTGTTGATTTTACTTTCCTCTTCATCATTTATTTGATGATTATGTGTTAAGGTATCTTTATTAAGTCTCGGAGCATCTCTGTACGTAAACTGTTGAAGATGTGGATTATTGGCTTCTGTTTCAGTAGGAAGAATGTATACTTGATGGTTATTACTTGAAGCTTCCTGCAACAAAACGTCCGATGATAAATCTGAACGTGTATATTGAGGGATATTTCCATGTCTCAACTTTTGAGTACGTCGCCTCTTGTTTTTCCTTCTTCTGTTTGATTTAGGCTTTTTATATTCTTTATTTATAGCATCTGGATTCTGACGTTCAGGTAACGAGCTTGAATAAAAGGACCGTGATAACTCTTTATGATTTAAGTATTGATCATGAGATGTTTGGGGGTTAATATCTTGGTTATACGAAGATTTATGGTGGTGGTTACCAGTGGTGTAAGATTGGGTATTTGGCCGTTCAACCCGGATATCTGGTCGAGAATATTGTTGAAAAGTACCATGATTGACCCATTTATGATCTCCGAAATCTTGAATGGTTTGTCTATCAGACTTCATATTGCTATTAATCCGCGGTTTGTTACTATCAAAGTTTATATCCTTGTGAACGGAAACATCAGAAGGAAAGCTTGAAGGAGGTATTCTGGAAGCTCCATGATTGAGCCACTTGAGATTTTCAAAATTCTGAGTGTGTTTGATATCAGTTCTGCTGTTGTCAATGCTTTCAGTATTGTAGTTTGAAGTTTCAGAAGCACTTGAATAAGGTTTTTGTGGAGCTCCATGATTGAACCACCTTAGATCCCCAAAATCTTGAATGCGTTGGATATCCGTTCTGATGTTGCTATTCGTTAAATGCTTGATATTATCGATACTTTCAGTCTCATGGATTAAAATATCAGAAGAAGGATCTGAAGTAGAAATTCGAGGAGAAGTTCTAGAATCATATTTTTCTGAGAAGTGATTGTGTGCCAATGAACTATCTGGATTTCGGAAACTTTGAATTCTTTGACTTTCTTCAGTTGTCTCATAATCATCTGTTTCGAAATAAATTGGGATCAAATGCAACGGCTTCTCAGTCAAAGGTTCTACTTTTAAGGATGATTCTGTTTTAAGAGGCGCAACAAAAGATTCTTTTTCCTGTTCGCTTAAATTTGGCTTAGGAGATCGATAATTCTCCATAATATTCAGCAGCGTTTTTATGGGGTCATCAGATTCGCTAGAAAGAGGGCTAATTAGTTGAGGTTCCTCCAAAACTTCTGTCTTTGGTTCGATGAAAGCAGTTTGACCGTCACCAGTTGCATCTTCGAGTTTATCATCGCCATTATTATTTTCAGATTCTTCGCTTATTACAACAGATTCTGAAACTGAAAATGGAATATTCTCAAGGGAGTAATTTGGTGTTGCTTCATCACTTGAAGATATATCTGTCAAAAATGACAGTTTGTCAACTATGTTTCCTTTTTCTGAATTAGGTATTTCAATTGTTGATTCGGTTGTATACTTCCGATTAGGCAAATTCTCTACATTTTTATTTTTATCTATGCTTTTTAAAAGTAGTTCTTTTAAATCATTTATATTTATTAAATTCCCTTCAGGTTTCGAATGTATTTTTGTAATTTGATGTGTCCCTGTTGAAGTTGGGTTGGATGCATCAAGTTCAAAAGATCCGCTTGGTGAAAAAATATCAAAGTATTTATCGTCTTTGGGAGATTTTTCTGAAACAATGAAATCTTTTCCAGACTCGTGAAAATTTTTTGTTTCCCGTTCTTCATTATTTCCTACTATTTCGGATTCAAAAATATCGGAAGTGTGGTTAGGCGTTTCCTTGGGTGGAGTAGAATTTTCGGAATGCGCTGTAGAGTTTGAAGAGCTAGCGAATTTTTTCTTTTTGCCTTCAGGTGTTATGAGAACTGAATGGTATCTTTGAGTTTTCGGATTGAAAATTTTAATTACAACGGGCATGTCGTTCATTTTTGTTATGAAATCATTCACATCTGAATTTTGTATCACAAGTTCCATCACTGGGTGTGACGTCACGCCTCTGTGTTCACTCTGAAACATGTTTTGCTTTTCAATGCTATATGTTCCAGTATTATCAGAATTGTGTCTCGTTGTATCTTGTTGGATCCCTTGATTTAAAATAGAGTTATGACCTTTATTTCTCATAATTTGGGTGTCTGTATTGAGAGCCTTATTTGTTGTTGGAATGTTTGATATAGTAGAGGACTTGAAATCAGCTGCTTCAAAAGGTTTTGAAGTGGAATTTGGGAACTGAGTAACATTTATAATTTCTTCATTTCTGTTGGTATCCTTATTGATATCTGCTGAGTCAATACGATGAAGATCTGTTTTCTGTTTATCTGTAACAATAGGATTTGGTGTAGCCATTAAACTAAAAATATCGTAATCCACTGAAATGGGAGTTGTTTCGGATTGTTCCGCTGCATTTGGTTTCAAGGTTGTTGACTCATTTTTTGATATGTTTAGGAAGTTACCAGTGTCTAATTTGATGAAAGCGTTGTCAGTTAAAATTGACTCAGGTATATTTTCATTTATCTGAAGAATAGTTTCATTAAAATAAGTTAGATTATAGGAATCTGTAAACACATTTACAGGAATTTCAGTCACATTTATTTCTGTGCCCATAAAAGTTATACTTGTTGTTTCGTCAAGAAAATCCACTGGTGATGAGTTATTGTTACTTGTTTTATTGAGGAAAATTTTCGAAAGCGAAGATGATATTGTTGTTGTTTCTGAAAAAACAACTGGAGTTGGTGATTCCTTTAGTTTTAAACTATCATCACCTATAGTTTCTGAAGTAGATAGTGTTGTGTAAGATTCAGAGTAAATAATTTCCTTTGATGATTCATTCAGTAAAGAATCATTGAAAACATCTGTAAAAGAAGATGGTGTTGAGTACGCTTCTGATTCTTCGTTCGATGATGATTCCGAGGTAGTAGGTTGGATAATGAATGCATGGTTATTCGTTTCACTCCCATTCTTAAGTATTGTTATGTTTGAATTTTCTGTAAGATCTGAAATGATTTCAGTTACATCATTTACATCATTTTTTACACTTAGACCTTCAGTGTGATTATTGATTGAATCTCCCTTATTAATATCTTTTACCGTACTAATCAGAAATAGAGATGGCATTTCTGTTACTTTGAAACTGTTATCTAATACATATTGCGCATCTTCAGTAGATGAGGTATAAAAAGAAAGTCCAGTTTCGTTTAAAATTTTATACAGAGCATTCCCTGCAGAATATATTTTTGTCTTCCTTTTCTTATTGGTTGGTGGGTTTTGACCCATATTCATGACGTAGTGATAATACTGGCCGTTTTCCTTTGAGGTATCAAAGACTGTAGATAAAGGAGACTTTATTAACGGTTTCGATAAGGGCACCGTCTTGTGCCATTGCTTTGTTGTAAGGGATTCAGGTTTAGTGACATATGGAAAGTTTGTAATATTGGGTTGCGATAGTGAGATCTGTATAGAAGAATTTTGGTTGTTATCTGAAGAATAAAAATATAGGCCGGGGCCAATCGTAGAGGCAATTGCATGCATTTGAACTTCAAGTTCCCTTGAGAGTGTTACATTCTTATCTTCCTTTGAAGTTTGTTTTTCAGATTCCTGTGACTCAATGTGTTCAATGTTCGGGATTATTTCGGACAGATTTGGCGTCCAACTTGATGTTGAGGAGGCTATATTGTAATCGAAATGTGAGGGAGAAGTTGGTTTTCTCGTACTTAAATCAATTACTTGCGAATCATTATTGCTGTTATAAAATACTCTAGGAGAGGTTTGTCTGTTTTCAGAAGAAACAATGCGATTGGATTCACTTGGTTTAACTATTCGCTTCGATTCAGGTCGGTGATAAACTGAGAAGAAAGGCGACTCAGAAAGGATTTCTATTGAGGAAGGAAATGAATCAGCATCGAATTCCGTTGGTCTGGGGTTCCAAGAATTAGTCTGTGAATAATTACGAGTTCTTTGCAATTTCTTGTTATCAAATGAGGTTTGCTCTTTAAATTCTAACTTATTTGGTTTTTCTGTCGAAAATAATGGGGAGAGGGAAGTATCATAGCTTTCTTCACTGAAAGTACTCACCCAGTTCTGGTGTCCTTCAGTAGAGGTTACAAATTTATCTTCATCTTCAAAACTGAGAAATTCATTTGATTCTTGGTGTCCATAATTTTCTGTGTTTGTCAATAAAATTTCTGGTGTTGGTGTTGATAAGAAAGCAATTCCTTCAGAATATTTTGCAGATACAGCTTTTGATCTTATACCAGGATTGGTGTATATCCTCTTGGTGTAGCTGATGTGGCTGTAACTGTTCGGTGAATTTGGTATTTCGCCATTTTTACTCAGCATAGGAGACTCAGTCTGATCTGATTGCGTTGTACTTTTTTCTTCATAAGAAGAAGAAATATCAATAGCAGACGAAAATGGAGTTTGATGAACTTCATATCCTTCATATTGATGATTTTGCTTTTTATCGTAATTTATGTAAGAGGGTTGTTCATTCATTAGAAATTGTGTGGGCTCAGTTGGAACAGAAGGTTCTATCAATTTTTCAGATGGTAAAAATGCAGCTTCTGTGTGGCTATATGCATTGTCAACTATTGTAGTAGCTTTGGAAGGATGTTCAACAAATGAATCATAACTACTTGATTTTCTTTTGGTGTAATCTGATTCATGCGATTTATAAGAATTGAACTGTGCAGGGAAATTCGAAGAAGACGCGGGTCTTCTAGTAGTAATGCTTGGATTTTGGCGCTTGTTGTTAAATGAAAAATGAGAAGGCTTAAATGTTGTTACCCGGTCAGATAAACCTTTAGACGGATTTATATGCCTTGAGTGAAAATCTTTCGTTGTGATACGAGTTGGTTGAATGACAGTTGCATTTTGTTGGGTGTGATTTAAATAGTTTGATGGCCTCCTAGTGAATCTATTTCCTTTTTGTCTAAAAGAAACAAATGAGGTTGTTGGCTTCATTTGCCTCTCATTGAAGCGAATTCTCGGGATCTCTGTCACTTTTTTAAGAGATTCATTTTGAGAAGTAAAATTCAGTTTATTAAACCTCCTTCTATTTAGATTGGTTCTCAAAGAACTGAATGTGGTGTCTGATTTTACGGGTTCTGTTATTTGTGAGCTGGTATCTTCTTCAGTAGGTGCGTGTTGCACCTGTGTATTATCTTGCGTCTGTGTATCGGAAGCGAAAGCTTCAAACTCGTTTTTAAATGTATTTTGTGTTTCTTTTATGTTGTGTTTCCACAATGACTCTTCTGTTTTTTGAATACTCGAATATGGTGCTCTAGTTGGCCTGTTGTTTTTAAAAGATTCATTTTGGGATGTAAAATTTAGCTTATTAAACTTTCTTTTGGGAAATGAAGTTCTCATTGAGCTGAATGATGCATTTGAATCTGTAGAAAATGCATTTTGATGTTCAGTATGACCATTTCTACGTAACTCCATATTTTCAGGAGATGAAGCTGGTTTGGATGAAACAAAGCTTTCAAATTCATTTGTAACAGAAGATGTTTTTTCTTTTTCTGAAACTTCAAAGTTTGTTGCTTGTTTTGGGGACGCCACAGCTACCTTCCTATTAATTGGACTGTGAGGTAGCAATGGTCTGCTGGTACTGAATGTTTTATACTTAGAGGTAAAATTCAACTTATTGAATCTTCTTCTGTTAGGACTATTTTTCATAAAATTAAAAGGTTCTTCCGATTCTGTGGAGGGGAGATCTGGTTTATCAGTAGAGGAAACATCATATAAATCAACTTCGGTTGGTGACTGAGATAGTTCAGAAGTATTAGCCTGTTCAAATTCCTTTTTAGGTTCGTTGTCTTTCTCTGAAATTTGTGGTGGTTCGGTTACAGAAACTTGTTGCGAAGTTCTGTTTTTTACTCTTCTTCTGGTACCTCTGAATCCTTTTCTTCTGACCTCAGATGAAACAGAGCTGACAGAACTATCTTCATGCGAAATGAATTTGTCTTTGTCTTCTGCATGATTGCGTGTATTGTATTCAATATTTTCTGGAGCTGAATTTAATTTGTTAACATTACCTACGAATCCGGATCTTTTAGAGGTATCAGTGATAGATGCTGTAGATGACTCTTGAGATGACTTTAGGTTTTCTTGTTCCTTTTCATGGATTTTAGGTCTAACGGTTGTAATTCGAGAAGTAGCAATTCTCCTGCTTGTATCTGCACTATGACCATTTGGTCTTATAGTTGTAGTTTGAGAACTTGTATTTGGTTTTGGTGATGAACGACTGCTAAGTCTGGAACCAAATGGTACTGACCTTGGATTTCGAATTTTGTGAGCTGTAGTAATGTTTTTATCGTCACCGTTAGCTGTTTCGTGCTCAAACTTTATATCGAGTATTCTCTGTTTGTCACCTGAGTTTGTTTCGTTGGAGGGAAAGTTATATGAATCCGGTTTAACATTGTCAAATCCTTCTTCAATCAAGTCGATTTGAATACTAGTTACATTCTGAAAAAAAAATTCGTAATTAATTGCCTATTTGAAAAAATAATTTATTAAATTCTATTCTGTAAATTGACTAGTAATGTTGAGAATAATTTTTAATAATTATGATATATAGCGTGAAATAGTTATTGCAACAGTTTAATATAACATTAAAAAAAAACTAAGTTCATAAAATTAGACAGTAAAAAAAGAGTAAATGCTATAGTAATTGTGAATACCTCATAATAAAAAATAATAACACTTCATAATCAAAAATGATTCAATAAAAGGATTATTCATTATAGGAATAATTAGTTTTATATATATATTTAAAATATTTGTTAAGAACGAAAATATTATAAATTATATTAAAGGGAAATTTCCAGCAGCAGGAAAATATCAATCAGTTGAAATTTAAATATTGTGTAAGAATAAAACAAATGCAACAATTATTTTGTTAGTTTAATGCCGCGCCCCCAACACTGTGGGGCGCCCCCCATTGCTGGCCCGGGGGGGCCCCCCCAACCCCCCCCCGGGGGGCACGAACATATCGTGAAGTCGAAAACAAAAATATATTTTAAAAATTATTAATTTACTGAAAATAAGCAAACCACATACTTTCTGATATAATAAAATATAAAATGCATATTTACACTGATATAATACACTCATAAATGTATCAATACTTTATGTATACTTTATTCAATGTACTTTATTATTAATTTAACAATACTAAATTAAGAGCAAGTTTGATAATTACCATTGACCCCACGGGCTTGTGTTAACATTTATCTTGATAATTTGTACAGTTTATGATTAATTCCTTAACTGTTAATTAAAAGTTGCGTGATTCGCTCTCCAATGCCACCATTTTCCACGTACGCGCGCGTATTTTCATGTATTTGTGTGGGGGTATGGGGAAGAAAAAGAGTAATTAAGCAAAAATCCTATGAAATAAGTAAATCCTTCGCAAACACTCTTAAGGTCCTTTTATTGCATTCCAAAACCTTCGGAATATTTTTATAAATAGCAGTACACAGAAAAGATCATACTCCGGAAATATGCTTATGTATGTCCAGAAAAATTAACGCCTTAGTTCAGCGAGAAGTTTATATACGTCGGTGGGACATAAGAGGTCAAAGTCGTATTATAGCTTTAGTGTCAAAGTAAAGTATTATTGCATTCAATACATTGTAATTGTAAGATGAGGGGAGCGATGAAAATGATGATTGAATATTGAAAGTTTGAGAGGCACTAGTTTAATGTCATCTGTTTTTGACTAAATGTATAATTTCTTTAAAATAAGACAAATAACATTATTATATTATGAGAAATATCAAGCTGTGGCACCTTTAACTCTGTCACCATGAAAAAATTGCACAAAATGTCAAAGGTCAATTTTTTTTTAAATTAGTCACTTTGAATTAATTTTGCTGTTTTAGCATCAATAATTCAATAAAGTACTTCAGAAGGAAAAGGAAATTTATAAAAATTGAAAGTAAATATATGAACATATACAGTTGAAAATTGTATAGATTACTAAGAGATACCATATTTAGGGAAAAAAGAAATTCAAATATGTTTAATACTTTTTTATAAATATTTCATTCAGGAGTCATTACATTTTTTAGCATAAAAATATTTTTTTTTTAACTTCAAATTGAAAAAAAAAATAATTACGTTGTTTCTTATACTGTTAAAATGTCCAGAAGTACTTTGTCCTTTGGTCAGAAGGAGCAAACAGCAACAGAGCTGGAAAAGAAAAAAGAGGCCTTCATCAGAAATTTTCCATTTCATTAATAAATATAATTACGTTAATTATTTAATAGTTTAGATTATTTATAATTTAATCATCAATGTGAATAAGGCTTTGAAATATCTTAATATATTTATTTTGTTTTTCTCTGAAAAAAGTTACCCAAAATGGCTACATCAATTTGAACCCATTAAAAAGGAAAAAAAATCTTTATGTATTAACTTCCTTCTGATAAATAATAAGATTTATGAGTGAAAAGTGAGAGCATAAATTATATTGTTCTCAATCTGCTTTTTAATACGACAGTGTGTTCCCTTTTTTCCTACTGTTTCATCTGGTTATAAATTAACAATCATGCACAAGAAGAGAAACTTAAGAAATATATAAAAGTTAAGAAATCTTTATTTATATATAAAATGCAGCTCAAAAATTGATTCTTAAATCAGACAAGGAAAAAACCACTATTTAAATTTAAATCAATTTCATGGATTACAATAAACTTCACTTCACAAGATTAACAAAAACAATAATAAATACGGTACTTAATATTTAAAACATAGCAATTTTGTTAAGCCGAATATTCGTACAAAAATTTATTAAAAATGTATATTAAAAGAGAAATACTTTATTCTGCAAGAAATCAATATCTGTAGTAAAATAATAATGTAAAAATAATTTTGAATGCAGAAAAGTGGGAAACATAGGATCAAAACTGCATTTTTAATTAAATAGCTTTAATAAATAGTGCATTTTTGAAACATTTAATACGAATTTCCATTAATATTTAATGTTTCATATGAATAGCAAAACACATATCATGTAGAAGAAAGCGTGTTTTTTATTGAAATGAAAAGGCCAATCTGTAGATCAAATAATTTCTTAAATGCATTTATATCTTTACTTTTATTCCAATTTCTTCAAATTTGGTACAGATTAGTATGTTTACTAAATTAATTAGTAACTTTTTAAAATTTATAATTGAAATGAGGGTATTTTGCAAGATCTTTCCTGATTCCAGCTTCAAGTAACTGTGGCTGATTTCAGAAATTGAGAGGTAAAATACATTATTTTTTAACCACAAAACTTATATTTTATTATAATACATTAGACTTTACTAAAAACTATGCAATGTTCTTTGCATTGAATTTTCCAAAGATTTTATGAAACTTTTAATTAACGTCGAAGCTTCACCGGGTGTTGAGTCTTTAGGGACCTCATTAACATCACATAAAATGTTTTAAAATAGTGTTATAATTTAAATATGTACGATGAAATATTTTATCAGCGTTTCACAGTGTTACAAGTTAGCAATAATTCACATAATAAATTAATGACGAAAATATACTTTGAGGCTTAATAGCCTCATTATTTTTAAGTAAGTGAAATTTTAATTCGTGAAATGTCTTTGATATCTGTATTTTTTTTTTTTTTTAAAAAACTGTGTTGAAAGAGTTGATTGTATGACGCTGTAATAAATCGATAACGTATGTTTTTTTTTTATTTCAAAATGTTTATTAGTCAGATATGCATCATGGCGAAAATTAATGAATTAATACATCAGAAAATATTTTTGTCTAAATTATTGACAAGAATCTTATCTTTCATTTCCAACTTCATTCACTTCGGTTTCACACTTCATTCACTTTAAAATTATTGAATTTCATATAAAAATGTGAGACAAATATATGTTTAAAAAAACTCAATGCATTATTTAAGTTTTTTTTTTTTTTAAAAAAAAGAAACAATCCTCCATTATTGATTTCGGTAAATCAGAAAGGTGCTCTTGAAGAAGTTCAAATTAAACCGCAATAGTTTAATAACGAACTAAGATAAAAGGATAATATGAAAATATACTCAGATATAATTAGATTTTATTACTATAAATTATATATTAGCTAAGTAATTTAGTTGTATCGTATTTTGAATCTCAATGATTGGGATTCGAGTGTGTTGGTTGCGTTGAAAGTTCAGTTTTAATAACATATATGGCTTTATTATGATTCTGAATATTATTAATATGTTTAATGAATTATACTGCACATCAAATTCAATGAACTAAAGTAATATAGAGTCGTAATCCCATGATAGTTCCAATGACGTGTTTCCAACCATGCACTTTTCTGTTGCCAACTTTTGCTTTTTAAATAAACTCTTTTTGAGTTTCTACTATTAGCTCACTCTCTCTATATATTTATATATTTATCTTGTTCAAATTTTCAATCGTTAATAAAATACTTTTTATTCATCCAATCTTCAAATTATTTTTTTTAAACTTGTAGTGGATGACACTTGATGTTAATACAAATTTATCAAATATTAATTAAATTAAGCTAATTACCGGTTTTTGACGCCAACTTAGATTCGTCTCCATTGTTGTAATAATGTAACTGTTAAGACAATGACAAATGTTGGCGTCGGAAGCCGGTTTTTCAGCCGAACTAGCCATACCGGGTGTGCATTGTTACAACAATGTAGACAAATCATACTCTTTTTTCAATTCCTGCTATTAGTTCATTCTCTCCCAATATATATCTTGTTCAAATTTTCAATCGTTAATAAAATACTTTCTATTCTTCCATTCAAAGCAGAAATTGACTTAAATTTTTTTTTATATTACTTGTTTTCAAATTCATACATGTTTGTCAACAATAATAATGTATTTACGGAAATCAAAATGCCTTTGTTTTAAAAGTATACGGACAGTATATATAAGAATATTATTTTAAAATCTTGAAAAAACTTTTTGAAGAATCTTAATATTTAAACACATTTACTCTGCTATAAAATTTGAAATTTTACTTAAATTTTACGAGTAGAACAACAAGTCTAATAATAGTTTTGAATTCAATGGAGATGCGTGATTGCATGTATCATGTGACCGTCATAAATTTAGTTCATTGGATCTAATGTAAAGATGTGGAAATTTGTAACAAGTCAGATCACTAATGGTTTTCTTATAAATTGTTCCTTATATGTATTTATTATTTAATCAGACAAGATTTGAAGTTATATAGTTTTCATTATAGACCCATTTACATTTGAAGAAGAGAACTTTTTGAAATATCACACCTTTCTTTACTTTGAGCCCATCATTATTCAAGTATAGCCAAGAATTCAATTCCTGATTACTTTTAAAGCTATAGGATGAAATTAAATGGACATTGAATGAAATTGAAACCTTCATGTCACGTGACCTGATATGTCGTCTCCGTTGCCTTATCTCTTTCAAACTAGTAGAGTCTATAGCTGATGTTTCTAAAGTAACTTTTGAGCGATATTGATTAAAATAAGCCTAAAACTAATATTCTCTGAACCAGTTTCCAGAATTATTGGAATATTTAGTAAATATTTACTCTCTTTCACAAAAGCAATGGGCCTCGTCTAAAGTCCTTTTGAGTTCTCTCGAACGTTATGTCAATCCTACAGAAAATTTATTTTCTTCATCAAGCCTAGAACAATGTATTAATGTTAATGCGATAAAATGCATCAAAAAGAAGCTAAAAAGAATGATCGTTTCTGTAGAATTAAAATTTTCCCTCAGTTATTGAAAAATATTTCCAAATATTTCTGCTCGAATTCGAAGGAATCAGTAAAATAAGCTTAAAAATACTTTCAAAAATCAAAGAAAAAATATAAATTTCCCCAAAATTTTCATTATTTTTTGCTTTTCAGATATATTTAATACTATATGCTAATGTAGATTTGTGAATGAAGTTAGAATTTCCAAAGGATTAATATTACATTCTAGGATTCTAAATTTCTGACTAATGGGAGCCTAAAATATTTTTTCATTCCTGCCAACAGGATTTTCTCAAAATTTTTCATGTCTGTAGAATTTATGGTAGTTTTATGGTGAACATGCATTCCAAACTTTTCGGTGCCAAATTGGTGCTATTTGGCTTACTTCTTGTATAACTTTCCTCAGTAAAATCATGACCCAAGTGGTCGTGTGGTAGTGTATCGCGCTTCCACACCACAGGTCCGGTTCTATTTCCGGGCTGGGCACGGGCGACTCAGCCTTTCATCTTTACTGCAGTGACTGGATAAATGAGCACCAAGCTTGCTTGGAAACTTAAACACTGAGGGTCTAGCTTCAGACTGACCACTTGATCAGGACATCTGCTCATGTACCTCAGCATCCAATGGTCATGTATACTGGGATGGGCACGGTAGGCCTTGGCCCTCATGGATTGTTGCACTTCTGCGTCTGAGTTTGAATTTCATTAAAAACAAGCAAAAACTCGTCCAATATTAAGTCAATCTCCACAGTAATGACGCTAACCCTGAATTTTATGTTAGGACAAAACAGTAAAGCATTTTCTTAGCAATAATTATTGATGGGAGGACACTAATAACATAACACCGAGAAAATACGTCAAAAAATATCAAGTGGCGTTCTTTTAAGAAAATATATATAATATAAATGCAATCTTATAATCATCTCTTGTAGAATGTTCTTGAATTTTTTATTCTAGTTGATGCTAAAATCGTCGTTTAATTAAAGTTCTTTTCTCCTAATTCGTTTAAATTTCTAGGAGCGCTGAATTATAAATACCCCACAGTGTTTATTTTTTTTAAGGTTACCACACGAAAACATATAAATTAAAAATATAGAAATTATAATTATTCATTAAAAACTGTTCGATAATTCATAAATTTGTTATGTATAAAATAATAGTTCATTTATTTAACTAATTTCGAATATAAATAAAAGCGAAAGCTTAATTATGATCTTAGTTTTCTTTTAATTCAAAATGCTCGTTATTTTTCAAGATTTTTTGTTATTTTTCCTATTATAGATTTTTCAAAATTTATTAATTAAAACTATGCGCGTTTTTTAACTTAATTTATGTAATTATTATTATATTTCAAGCGTCCAAATTAATAGACATAATTATTATTTCCAAATTCAAGTTAGAAAGAAGTTTATTACTACAGATCGAGGTAATTAAAATTAATTACTTAGGTGTTTAAAGTATATATATATATATATATATCTTAAAAGATAAAAAACAGAAAATATTTAATTTAATTGAGTTTTGAAAGTCAAAGTAAAGCAAGTCAGTAAAAACTCGCGAATAGGAATTAACTTCATTAAAAGGTATTATCGTAACAAGCTTCAATTTTAATGAGATACATTCCCTAATTTTTTATTTGTACAATTTTAGAATTATTTTTAGAACATTGCAGCTATATAAAACGTATGTACTTGAAAAAATGTCAAATAGTAGGAAAAAATAATTAAATTAAGTAATTATAAATTGACCTTTTTATACTGCGAGAATTTACATTTTTTGTAATACATATTTTGTTTTAGTTCTTGCAATAATCGATAAAAATATACAGTGAAATACATTTAACGTGAAAACGCTTTAGACGAAATATCGGATGACCGGAAATAATTCAAAGGTCTCGACAAACTACAATGAATTTCCATGTATTTTTTTTTTCTTAACATGAAACGAAAATTTCTTAACAGGAAAAGATTTCTCTTCTGGGAATGAACACAACACGGAAAACACCAGCCGATGTTTAAGAAAATTTCTTATTATTGTACTGTCCTACTGCATCATCGGGAGAACTCGTTTCAGGCATGTTTACAGTCATAATTGGGGTAGACGAAGACATTTTGGAGTTTGTTCAAAGCTCAAAAAATATCATTAATGCAGATTACGATGAAGAAAATTAAATGAATAATGAAGCTTCTATTCCTACTTCATCCGAAACGAGGAACATCGTGAAAAATATTCGTAGTTGTTCAGATGCATATTCCAATGATGAATTGAATAACAAAATGAACGTCATCGAACAATTTGAAAATTTTATGCTAAACAGACAATGCAAAGAAAAATATCAGATTATTTTTTCAAAAATTCAACAAACCTTTTGTTTTCCAAAAAACTTGAAAATTCTGAATAAAATTTCATTTTTTGTGTGAATCCTTATGTTTCATTGGTTTCTATTTAAATACATCATATATACATGTCTCTGTAAATAAAATGTGCTCGAATAAACTTAATTTTGTTGAATATGTGTCTCTTTTTTGCAATAGCCTTTAACACGAAAAAATATTTCAGTCCCATCAGTTTTGTGTTATAAGCGATTTTCACTGTATTACTAAGAATGCAAAGAAATTAATAAATAATTAATATATATGTGTTTACATAATAAATATATTACTTATTGCATTTCAGGGAAAAAAAACTCTCCAATGATAAAAATTTCATATGAATTTTAGTTTTAAATGAAGTTTTTGAATACATATTTTCTTCAAAAATAATTTTGATAATATTTAAAATCTCAGCAATACGTATTCAAAAATTCTTTATTGCGAAATGCTTCTAATTACTAGTCACATGTATCTTCATTCAATTTGTTACGTCACCGTTAAAATAACACCATATGAAATTGAATAATTAGTTTTGCTTACGTATTTATCGGAAAAATTTCTGATTTTCCTCGAAGATTTGAGACTGATCGCATTAACATAACAAATTCCTTTCAAACTTGTATATTAAATCGAATAGGGTTTTTAATGCAAATAACATTTGTAGAATCTCACGTTATCTATACGAATTTATAAAAGTACTTTTTAAACTATTAAACTAATGTACTGATTGACATAAAATTCTTTGTTTGTTATACTTTACTGGAAATATGGAAAACTGTATGTAAATACCTTGTGGATAAAAAGTTAGTTCAACTTATCTGTGTTGAAATATAAGTAAGAAACATGTTAAGTTTCTCCAAGTTTTAAGAAAAGAAATAGAGCAAGAATTTTATTTCAGTTCCAAAAATATTAAAACATTGTAAAAAATTTCACAATGACAATTAATGACTGAAAAAAGTACAATTCGTATATATATTCGTATTTAAAATAAACTCTCAAAATGTCCTAATTTTTTCAAAATCGTTATAATTTTTCTTTAAGAAAACGCATCTTTAATAAATACCAACACAGACAAGAGTATTCGCTAAAATAGAATTGCCACAAAGGAAATCAACGTTTATAATAAACTGGAAAGATTATTTCGTTCACCATCTCATAATTTGATAAGAGAGCGATATTTTTTTAATTCTCCTGTGAACACATCTTTCCAATCCTAAAGTTAGCAAATTATATCCGTATTACGTAGGAACTCTACTCTTATTCTGAGATTCTCAAGTAGTCCGACGAGAAAATAGCTTTTTTTCGCATGAAATGTCACTCAAAAATTAATTTAAATATTTTAGAAAGTTATAGAGAAAGTTTTAATCTAAAAGACCGCTAACGAGTGGTTTTTTGTGTCTGAGAAACTTAATCTGAAGCAAGTTTCTCAATAACTAAAAATGAGGTTTTAAGAGTAATGTGGCAATTATTTGAAGTACCTTTGTTAAAACTTTACTTTAATCTTTAATAACAAATGTTAACTGAAACATTTGAATAACAATCAACATTTAGAGAGTTCCTTGAATAGTTGTAATTTAAAGTTGTTTTCAAATCCATGCAAACTAAGCACTTTGTTTAAATTTTCCTCAGATACTCTGAGATGGCGTAAGTTAAGTTTTAAGTTTAAGATAATTAAAAATGTTTTTTAAACTTTCGCATTTATCCTTTACGGCATCCAGTTACCAAGAAATACATGTAAGAAAACAACATTATTACTGAGTTGCGTTAGGAGTACAAATTTGAATACTTTAAGTTTAAAACATATTTAAAAATATCTCAGAGGTATATTCTTATTAAGAAGAGAAAGTAAATATTACTCAGAACATTCATGTCTGTTTATACATGCACTTTCAATATTAAAAGGTTCGAGAAATTTCACCCAACAAATAATAATTTTAACTATATAAGTCAAATATAAAATAGAGCTTTGAAACATTCTTATAAATTATAACTTGTTTGTGGTTTACTTTAGAATTGCTATTTAATCTATAAAGTCGACTGAGTTGTTTATTATTATTAATATTGAAATTTTAGTTTCTCAATTTGTCTGTTTAAGTACTCTTTTTCATCTGTTGGAAAATGATAAATATATATTTATTTTCTCCCTTATAAAGACAAATAAATTTTTATATAACAAAATAAGGTCGAATCAGTCCCAGCAATAAGTTTCGTCTACAATCTAACTACTAATAAGGAATTTATTTTAATGTAAAATGATTTTTTCTTACCTCAGTTTTAAAGTGGAAAACCCTAACAATACATACATTTTGATGTTATTAGCTTCAAATGTAATGAAAAGTATTTCAGCAGGATTTATAAACATTGAGGAAATATGTGTTTTTAAAATATCTTAAATAAAAAAAAATTATAAAATGTAATATGTGTTTAGTATGATATCAAAAAAATTTTTAATCAAAATTTCTTTATTGTAAAATTAACATTGCAATGTTATTTGTCTTTAATTTCGACCATTTTAAATGAGAGTCAGACTTATAGCTTAGATCTCCAAACAGAGTTCATATACATCTGTGCTCATATATAAGATTGCAAGAATATATATATATATTTTTCTGAAACATTTTCCTTAACAAACTGTGAGAATTTACAGACATAAAAATTGTAATTTTTGCATTTGATTACATTAAAATCTCTTTCATACTTCTGCAAACATAATTATCTTTAAAAAACTTTTAATACAAATTTTCTAACTTATTCTTCAATTACAGACATATTTCTTCATAAAGGACTAGGAAATTCTTTAGTTTGAAGTTAAGTTTATGAAATACTTTTAATATATTAACATCAAAAGACAAAATTTTTGTTACATTGGATTAAGTATTACAATGCTATATGAATTCTGTTTTCAACAGAAATGCCTTAAAATATTATTGTCTGTTTTAAATATTTCGCGTATTAAATTTTGATTAATTTAACATTTATTTTATTTTTCTAAGATATTAAAAGTATTGCCATTAAAAATTTTTTTCAATTTTGAAATACTTTTGTATAGATATAAAATTGAAATTTCCCTCATTATTTAAATTAAGATATCCGACTACTTGCGACAACTTTTTTTTTTTAAAAAAATGAAGGTATGGAGATTTTTTGTGGTTTTTAGATTTATTTAGTACACTTTAGGGAAATAAGGCTAAAATTTAGAAAAGAAAAATAAATTATGACTACTAAAATGGGGAAAAAATAGGTAAAAATTGGCAAAAAATTACATAAACGGGGCCCTCTCTGTACAAATAGTAAATGAACAAATTCTCAATTTTTGAATTTTGATGCATTACTTTGTTATTCCTTTTTGAAGTGACCTTCAAGATAAGAGATATTTTAATTTTTACAAATACTAGAGCACTTTATCTGAGTTGTTATATGGAATTGCTTAAAAAAACAGTGATTATATTCACATAAGGAACTGTACATTTTGTACTAAAACAGCGATTGATAAATCTGAACGTCAAAACACTTCTACTGTTATACAGAACATACACAAAAAATTTCAGCAAATTATTTTTAAAACTTTTTGAGCAATCGCTGTCCCCGTTTGAGTTTTTCGAAAAAATCACATTTCGAGTAAAACGCAAAGTTCACTAAAACACTTGTAGTTATTGTTGTAGTGAACGGAAAATAAATAACTTTATATTTTTATAAAGCTAATAAGATGGCCTATAAAATAAAATCATAAAAAATTGTCAATTTTAAGAAAAATCATGACTTTAGGGTAGTCAGATACCTTAAAAATGGATTCTAAAACTACCACATGTATTTAAATTATTTTTCCAATGTCAAAGCTACTGTAAATAAGATGCGGCTTAGAATCGAAGACAAAAAAATCATTGGACGGGTCAACTTGAACGCAATACCGTTGGTTAGAGCAATTACAAGTTTTTAATATAGGTAGAATAAATGAATTATTCAATTATTATTCCCCATTTAAATATTTTTTTAAAATTTTTTTGTAAATATCGGATAACGATGAGCCATTTTGCATTATTCTTTATTTTTCACTAAAACTTGGTGAGAATTTGGGGTGCGGCTTACAATCAATGGGGCTTAGATTCGAATAAACACGGTATATTGATATGCGCTGAGTTAAAATAAAATATAATACAATTAATCTTGAATTTTACTGCAGTTTTTATATTTAAAATTAAATAAATTAATTTAAAACATCGCAACAAATTATTATTTTTTAATACATCAGAGGGTAAAAAATAAAACATTTCATTTCTGTGTTAATCGATGAGCAAATCTGATTATTTCTGCATTTAAGATAAATTGAAAGCTTTTTAATAACTCGAAAAAAGGTGTTTGTGTAAAAAAGAAATTACTTAGCTCACATTAACATTGACATAAACTTTCCGCATCTAACATACTCAGTGCTTGAATCCAAGTGTTTTTCTATCAAGTAATATTAAAAAGTCACTGAGTAATCTTCACTTACCAGAAGCGAGGTTCTACTCAGGTAATCCATTGGAGGAAGAAGACACTTCACTGAATGCTGGTTCTTTCCATTGCGCCATAGACTTTTATAGTTGGACGCTTCATGGCGTTCTTTCGGGTTATTTGGAGAATGCAGGGTGTGTTGTGTCGAATTCTTAAGCCCTTTGAAAGTGATTCTCGAAGGAATGAATAAGAAAAAAAATACTAAGTAAAGAATTTTTATTATTATGGAGACTTTATTCTAGTTGAGGTTTAGTTAGGTGGCCAGACATTATAAATTATGCGAGTGAACTGGATGGGACATTTTGGGCAAGGTTCACAAAAAAAGAATAGTATAGCAGAATCTAGAACCTGTTTGAACTTGATGGTTTGAATTTATGTCTTTGATATACGAAGAGGTAAAATTTAAGACAAAAATAGCTTATTTGATGTTTAAGTTTTGGAAAGTGGGATGCGAAACGTTGCACTCAAAGTATCTCGTGACTGTTTTTAATTTTTAATATTAAGATAAATTAAAATACGTTATTCTTAATGACTGTACGCTGAGTATAAAGTTCTGATATTTCAATCGCATTGTAAAAAAAAAACCGTAATGAATTAATAAATAAAGGATGAAATAAATAAATTTTAAATGAGTATTCATTGTTTGTATTTAAATATGCAAAAAGATGATGAAATGTACTTAAATTGCTAAAAAATAAGTAATTTATTCGTTGTTATTTTTTTATCTGAATCCCTTCACAGAGATCAGTAAAAAAACATAACGAGAGATACATTTTGTTAATTCTAAATGCTACGCATTATGTTTTGTGATGAAATGTATAATGCTAGACACAATCCCGAAATATTAAAATTGGAACATTAAACAGCATTCAATTCTAAATTCTAATACTTCAGCACCAGGAGCGTACATATACCACTCCTATGGGGGGGGAGGGGGTTATATTTTAAAATATTCATTGACGAAGGCCCCAAGGTGTAATCTCTATGATAAAAATTAAAAAATTTTTGGAGACGGAGTTGGAAACCCAACATCTCCCCCTTCCCTTGTGTACGCCATTGCGTAAGTTTAGTTCCGAATTCTTCTTATAAAAATAATTCAGAAGTTATGTAAGGAATCATGGGCATAGTTTGAAGGGGAAATATTTTTTCCAACAAAATTAATCTTTATTTGGTATCAAAATACCTTTTTTATTTCTTTAAAAAAATATATAAAGAAGAATTATAAAAACCTGTCTGAATTTTACGAACACATATACAAATGCAAAATCATTGCTTGAGTTTGCTTTTAAAGTGTTTAATTTTATTCTTCCGATTGCTATTAGAAAGTAATTAGGAGAGAGATAAATATATTTACCCGAAATTGTCATTAAAATGCATTTTTAAATAATGAGCATTATCCAAACGTAAACGTAGTTTGATCAAAGGCAATTAAATTCTGTATTATTTAAGAACGTATTATTTTGGAGTTTTAGCTGCTGCATTGTTACGCAAATTAGAACTTCTAATTAGGGAAAAAACTGTTATGTAAGAATTAGATGTAACAACAAAATGTTTAAAGCTTATTTAAATTCTTTTGAATTGAAATGCTAATTAAAGATGCTTGATAACTTCGTTAATAATCCCTTTATTATTGGAGAAATTCAATGTAAACACATTTTTAGAGAAACTACTGATGATTATCCTCCACGCACGCGCGTTGTACTTTAGTACTATTTAAAGCACCAACATTAATTTCGTTTCCTAAACGTTTGTTTAACAACTCCTTGTTCCATGTAATGAAAGATACAAGAAAAACAATTTACGTCTGTTATTTAGCAAAATCTAGAATTTTTGTTCAATATAATACTTTTTATATCGTTAAAAATTATGTTCTCTCGGATTTTTTCTATTTAATAAAAATATGAGAGGAAGATTACACACATAAACTCTATCATACACATATTATAAAATAGTTTTGTCCTAAATTGTGATAAAAAAATGTAATAGCGTGTTTCATTTTTAAGTCGAAACATAGCGTTAATACATATTCGTCTACTATATACATATTTAGAAGGAAAGTGACTAATTCATTCACTTATGATAAGAATTCCGGAATTATTAGGTCTAGAGATTTAGAAAGATAAGAAAGATCTAGAAACATATTTTTTTTGTTGAGTAGAGATACACTAAGAATGGGTTTCGTCGATATCTTAATTGAATTATTTTTGTTTATTATGGGTTCATAATAAAAATTCAAATCCTATTCATTTTAAATCAAGAGGCGATGACAATAAGAGTACTTTTCTATATAATTTCAAAAGTTTAGTTCTTGGACTTACAAGAAGAGAGTACGACTAAGGAAATTCCTTTGGTGTCGAGAATTGGTGCAAGAGTAGTACTCTTTTAGGGTATTCAACCCTCAATGTAATTCCGCCAAATGGTCAGTCAATTCGGAGAAAAAAAGCCTTCGAAATTCATGCTTCACTTTTATACAATTAAATTTCAATTTCCTCCAACGATTTTGTAGCCTGGTTGATATATCGTCTGCATACTATGCGCGAGGTCAGGGTTCGATTCATCGATCAACCTTTATTTTCATTTCATTTAATTATTTTTTAAATTAAATTTCTCAGGTTTTTATTTTTCACGATAATCATGTACTTCAAATGCTACGACCTTTTTGTGTTCAATATGAAGTTTAGATATTTTTTCTATTGTTTTATATAATATATTTGACGATTATGGGGAATGGATAGATTTAGGTGAATAGCTATTTTTTGAAAAATGTTCAATATTAGATACATAAATGTTTTTTTTTTATTCTATTTATATAATGTCCTACCCCCAAAAAATTTTAAAAATTCAAGAATAACTCACTTATAATACCAATCCCATGCCTATCATTGTGACGAATACTTCTAAGAATAATAGGAAAGAAATCGTTCAAATATGCTAAAATTTGTAAACGTAGTGAGATTTTTAAAATAATGAAATGCGTTTTCAAAATATTTAAAATTTAAGGTAACTTTGCTTAAAAATTGTGTTTTTTAAATATATTTCAGGTGTGTTTATAAATAAGGGCCATGTAAATATTTTCATATAAACTTATTAATGAAACGAAAAAATGTTCAGGGTACCGCGTGTTTCCTTAAGTAACTTTCTTCGCGTGATAGGATTTTTGATTAACATTAAATAATAAGGAGTAATACAATAATGATTCCCATTTATACAAAATAATTAAAACCATTTTTAATTTTGTCTTTAGCATTATTTTCGATTTTATATTTTCTGAAGCATTTCTGAAGAAGGATTTTTCACTTAATCATTATTTTTAACTTAAGGAGTAGGAGCCAAAAATATTTTATCGAAAAAAAGAAGAAAAGATAGAAAGAAAGAAGTAAAGAAGCATTGTAGCATTTTTATATATAATTCTTTTTTTTATCTCTAAGAAAAATTATGGATTTGTCAGATTAGCGAAAACATTTCTTATGCAGCTTTCTCGTAAGGAAAGAAAATATTTCTTTAACTGTTCATCGGTGATATATTTTACATTATCAGCATTTTCTTTGAAAAAAGCATCTTATTTTCTTTTGGAAGTATGGTGAATATTTAATGTTACTGGATTTTTTTAATAAAATACATATATCTTTCAGAGACGGTTGTATACTTATTTTATCCTTTTACATTTGAAGATCAGAATCATAATAAATAAGTTGAAAAATGCAGAGAGAAATATCTTTTAATGAAGTAGTCCAGTATGACAGGTTTAAAAAAGATTTTTTTTACATTTTTCAAAAGAAAAACATTTTAAAAATGTTCCCTAAAATTTTCAGACCTAAATTTTTATAGCCAAAAAAAGAATGAGCCGTAGTATGAGAGTGTGTTGACGCACTAGCGGCAGCTGCTCTGACTGTTCCCTCTTTTATTGTCCTCCTGTTCCTGTTATTCTAAGATACGTAGGTATGCGTATTATAGGAAATCTTTTTGATTGAAAAAAACGAAATATAAGAATTTTGTATAGTATAGAAAACCCTCAGCACCCTTACTGCCAAGATTCTTGGTGTAAATATCAACAACTGAAAGCGGAAAATCATGAGAGCACTTATGAACACCCAGTAACATTTTCCGAACAATTTATAAATCTTATAAAGCCAGTGAACGAGACTTAAGCATCTGACTATTTGTTGAAAAGATGTTTGGGGGAAACAACCAAAATAATAACGAGTTTCAATCACTGTGCATGGAATTTCGTTCCGAAGCATACTTTTACTGGGAAATTTCTACCTAAATTTACCTTACCCTAAGCCTACCTTCGTTTTGGAAATTTCTACCTATACGGCTGCCTGCATCATTAACACTGGCGTACCGTACACTCCCACATAGTGGGTGGCCCAGGACTATAGGGGGCTCAAAGCCTATGTTATGTAATGGTTTTTGAATTCTTTGTGAGATCCAGCCGGCCCAAGACTTGGCTTTGCAGCGCGCGCGCGCGGTGGCCTAAACATTCTTCGTTACACGATTGATCTTTAATGAAGGTTTTCTACCTGTAGTCAAAGTTGTTGAGGTGATGGGCGTCACAGTAGGTCAGACAGCTAGGGACAACGCTGACACTTGTCAATGCACGAATTTTGAGGGCAGAAAAAACTGTAGAAGCCAACTGTAAAGAGGCCAGAACCTTATGCAGGGCTCTCAAAGCCGTTGAAAATGATAACTATGGAGAAACGGAAGGATTGCTATACGGACCAGGCATAGCTGATTAATGTAAGTATTGTCAAAACTTTAAACGCGTTTTTCTCGAAACGATGTTTTTGAAATTTCGGGGAAGCACTGAAATCAAAACTATTTTAATCAATTCGGCTAAGAATTTGACCTGTTATTCTAGATACACATAGCTAAATACTTAACCTTTAAGGCATTCAATTTTTTAATAATAAAGTAATATTTTTAAAACTATTTATCAACGAAAAAAAATTAGATTTTGAGAACTTTTTTTCACAAGTCCGCCATTTTTTTTCTTTTTAATTCGCACATTATTAATTAGTTCATTAGAATTAAGTGTACAGAACAATAATCTTTTTGAGTTTTTTTTATTTTAAATGACTAAGAAAGGCTGTGTGCTTCCCCAAAACAGCTCACCTTTTTTTCGAAGACTTCCCTTTGACATAGAAAATTATAAACAAAAATGTAAAATTAAGTCAAACAAATTTATTTTTGTACACTTTCAGTACTGATAAAAACCTATAAAAATTACAAAACGATTGCATTTTATTTTCTTGTTAAAAAAAATGCACGAAAAAAAGTCGAAATTTCGTACATCCCACCGGTGTGCTAAATTAAATTAAAAGTACTTAGCTTTGCTGAAATTTGTGCTCCTTTCCATAAAGTTAAAATCATGTGGCGATGTAAATTTTATTTGCATGCGTTAGTGGAATTCCTTTCTTGTTTATACGTGGATAAATCAAAAATAAAGAGACTTTTGAAGTTTTCCCCCAAAGTTTGGCAATAGTGCTAGTATTCAACGGTGAATGAGGGGTAGTTGGCAACACTTCTATAGAACGTGTCATTCGTCTTTCCTCTTAGTCATTGGAGTGTAGGAGACCGTTCAACATGGCTGCTCCAATGTCGATCTGCACCAAGGAAGACAGTGATACGCTTTTTGTTCGCGAAAAGTGTGAAACCTGCGGAAATTATTCGTCGCATGCAAGGGCAGCATGGTGACAGCTATTTATTGCAAAGCAAGATCTACCAATGGATTGAGTGCTTTAAACAGGGAAGAACTTCTTTATGTGACCACGAAAGATCGGGCCAACCATCAGCCATTGAGGGTCATGCGCAGGTATCGCAACTTCCGAAAACAAAAAGTGTATCACTGCCCTTTTTTCTTCTTTGGTGCAGATCGAGATTAGAGCTGCCACGTTGAACGGTCTCCTACACTCCAACGACTATGAGAAAAGACAAGGGACACGTTGTATAGAAGTGTTGCAGGCTACCCCTCATTCAGCGCTGGAAACTAGCGCTGTCGCCAAACTTTGGTAAGAGAAATTGTAAAAGACTCTTTACTTTTTAATCTGCTCTCGTAGATTAACGCGAGAGTAGTTTTTTGAAGCCAAGTTTGTACTCCCACTTTCAGATAAACAGCAAAGTTATTTCAAGTTGCTGCAAGTTATGCATATAATTTTGTTTTTTACTTTTTTCTTAAATTTCGTACATATATTTTTTATAAGCTAAAATAATGAAATTTTCGATTTCAAATAAATTTAATATTAGTCTCTCTCATATATTACCCTTTTCTACAGTGAAAATGACATTCTCTGGAACAGTTAAACATTGTGGGTATAATAGTTTTTCACACAGTGACAGAGTAGTGTTTAGTGGTCCAGTAATCCCTATTGTCGTGTCGCGGCTTTTAATCCAGTTGTTACTGATGATCCGCACAATGGTGTGTATCTGAGACGATAAGGATGCCAGCTCAGGTGTCGTCCTCTTAACTGAAGTTCATATTGCGAGGCCCATCGCAAATTTAAGCAACTACAGTTCTTTGAATTCACTATTATTCATTACAGACAAATAAATTAATTCGAGTGTTGGTTTATTCGTATGGTTATTTTTATTGAGATAAAAGTAAAAATATTTGAATAAATTACTGGGAGTGACGTGAGTCATATTACAGGTTTATGTAACGATTTTGTGCGATTAAGTGATTTGATTGATTGTTCAGTATTTGAGTAGAGGTTGGAGCAACGCGATGAGTATTAGAAAAAGACCTTTTAATTTGGAACTACGGTCAAGTGACGAGGTCGAGATCTGAGTAGGAACATCACTCTCATCAAATTCCCTGCCGGACTTTATTCTCATTAGATGGAGTGGCCGTGGTGGCCTAGTTTTTTCAAGATAACGGTCTCGTGGCCGGCATGTCATGAGTTCGAGTCTCGTACCGCTGAAGACCCGCCGTGCAGAGGAGCGATGCACTTAAAATCTGTAGAGAACTCAAACGTCATCCCGTGGAGTGATGTGGTAGTTAAGAGAGGGGGTGCCAGCTCAAGTGTTGTCCTTGTCACTTGAACTTGGTTCAAAATGACGAGCAGCTGATTAGTGCGACGTTAATATACACTCACTCACTCACCATTAGATGGAATAAATTTAAACATTCTTCACCGGGCATTTAGTAGCATCAGTGCTCGAAAATATGACTGGACAGAAACTACGCTGGCCACGAGTACGGGACCTTGACTATTTGGTTACTGTGTGTGTGTGCTTTTAAAAATTTATAATATACATATGTTTCAATTTTTTAAAATCATTTACGTTTTATGCTTTATTTCACAATCTTTACGAAATGCATGATGGTTTGTAATGTTGTAAAATTCACAAAGTATAAAAGCAAAACATTTCAGGACTTTGTTAAACGGGATTTATTTATTATTTTATTGTTTAATCTTGGAGTCAACAAACTTTCGATTATTATTATTTTTCCATTATTTATATTACTGCTGTCAAAAACTGATTTGAAGGTTAGTATGGCAACACACATCTGATTTGTCTTTTTCCAAAGAAAATTATACTTATTACATTTATTCTTTTATAAACATCCTTTATCGTTTTATTGCCTTTGTTATAGAATTAACTTTGCAAGCAATTTATTGCGATCTTTGCTATATTTCTCACACTCTGGAAGAATTATAAACTCCGTATGATTGAAACGATCAGGAAAACATTTTATGAGGCGGAAAATACCTTTAAATAGAACTCTGAGTGCCTTCTTACATGAAATACTTGGTATGTGAAATATATACTTTGTCATTCGGTATTAGAGCAATAATTGAAAATGATAGATCTAGATCAGGGGTGTCCAACCCAAATGACCTTGCCGGCCACTTCGAAAAAACATTACAGTCTCGCGAGCCGCACATAGAAATATGTACCTTTATATCAGATTTGGAAACAAAAAAAAAACATTTATTGGAGTGAAAATTTCAAACAGAATGAATTATTATTATTATTTTCATTATTTTTCATGTATACAGACATAGATAATATAATAATATTTTTATAATACAAAAATGCAATGATCCAATAATGTTTAAAGTATTATAGTTGCCCTTTTGTTGAAAATTACGGAGTTCCTTTTGAATTGATCTTTTGTCACTCATTGTTGAAATTTGATTGTGCTGTCATTCGCAAACGGTGTAAATTTATATATATGTATAAATTTCCCCTCAAATAAATTTGAAAATGAAAAAACTTTAAAAACCTGATATTTAAATTTTTTTTAAAAGAGTCGGCGGGCCACATGCGGCCCGCGGGCTGCGTGTTGGACACCCCTGATCTAGATTAATTGCATTTTTCTCATATAATATGTGTGGCGGTGGTATCTATATAAACCAGTAATAGACTCCATGCTATGAAGATCGTTTTGGCATGGTAGGTAAGTTCTAATCTTCCTTCATTGGTGACCCTGGCCATGTAAAGAGAACCGCAGTTGTCGTGGCACCATCTATCCACTGCAAATGCAACCAAGTGGTCAGACACATGATTCAACCCACAAGTTGTCACGCACGAATGACGCAACCCACAAGCCGCCCACTCAAAAATGACGCAATTGCTCACAACGGTCGCCACAAATATGGTATCGTTCGGTCATCTATTCGCCAAATCATTGGCAGGGGAATAGTATGGCGCGGTGGTGTTTATATAAACCAGTAATAACCTCCATGCTATGACGATCGTTTTGGCATGGTGTCTAAGGTACTCGTTTTTGGATCGGAAGTTACTCAGTTCTAATTTTCCTTCATATGCAATCTTTCTTATCTCTGTCTATACAAAAAAAAGTTTTCCGCGAAGCTATAATTAATTTATTAAGTACTATCCCAGAGCAATACCAACGTTCAAAATAACTCGCCAAATTGGCAAACCCGATTTCGCATGTGTCGTACGCACTGAATTGATTGCCATGTGCTTCGTTTCATATAAATCGTTAATTTGGTTGCAGTATTGCATTATTGCAATATCTTGCAAAAAAAATATCCCATTAATTGCCTGGACTTTAATCCTTGCGTGAGAAGAAAAGCATTGTCTCATTCGAAGGCTTATTAACAATCAACAGAGCTAAATACTCAACGTTTTAGAGAGCTGCAACAATTGCAAGTTTATCAAAGTCTGAGGACTTTGATAAACTTTTAATAATGAAGTGTTGAATGCCGCAGTTTCAGTGATAAATTTAACTAAAGAGGAACACCAAGAACAAATTTTACGAAAAAACAGAACAAATAAATAAGGTTAAGCAATGAGTATGATCAGAGGTATAATTTGTGCAATGTGGGTTGGTCCACCGTTAGGCGGACAGGGTTAGTTATAATAAAAAGTAAAGCATTGCATAAAATGCGCGCTATCACGCGCCGATTGCAAAGCGCTACCACTAGTGCCCCATGTGTTTTCCCGTGGAAATATTATTACTAACACCATAGCAGGGGTGGCAAACCCTTATGAATCAACGTGCCATTTTTTTCTAAAGAAATGTTTAATAAGGTATAGATGTGCCGTCAAATATAATTTTGACTTGTGATTATTGGGAAAATAATAAAACTAAAGACTATATAGGAACTCAAAGCTCTTTATTTAATACGATAAAATACCTTTAGTACTGTATAGTTGTAAATGTTTTATTTATACATGTAATTCAAATTAAAGTTACATTAGTGTGACTATATTGTTGCAGATTGTGTGTGAATGACAAACAACTTATATTAGGATTATAATTACTTTTAGTAGAATGCATGCTGAATTTGAGTGATCTGCCTAATGGCTTCTAAGCATTTAATTGGTTTCGCTGTGGTTCACTTTCTTAACAAAAGGATTTGCAATTTGTCTCAAAATGCCGTTTTACAGACGATGTTCTGCATGCCATTGTTCCAGAACATAAAACACACACCATTTTGTAGCCATTACTGATCATGCCATATTTCTAGCTTCATCGTTTGAAATTTTCTGCACTTTTTGTTCTTTTGTTAAACTAGCCATGCTAAATAACAGTTAGAAATCGTAAATATAACACAAATAAACTTTAAAATACAGTTGTGACGACGAAATTGACTATGCTATGTGTAGACAAATTTTGCATTTTAAGCAATTGTGGTCCAAGACGTAACTAAGGCAATAACTAAGAGTCAATGACGAACGAGTGTGTTCTCCACCGCACTGCGACTAATCACTCGCCTTTGTTCATAACATTTCATGGTGAATTTTGTTATTTAGAAATAAAATGCAATCCATCTTCATCTCTGGCGTGCCAAAAATATTTTGTCGAGTTCCATTGATGACACGCGTGCCACTGGTTCGCCACTCCCGACCTATAGAAATGGACTCTTGGATGCTTATGTGGACCCTTATGCCGCGGCAATAATTGATGCTTTCGTGATATATGATGATAATGCGAGTCCACACAGGGACATCGTGGATGCTTATCAGGAGTAGGAAACAATTCAGTGCATGCAGTGGCCATTTCGTTCATCGGACCTTAACCCTATCGAACATGTTTGGGGTGCTCTAGGACGACGTGTAACTGCTCTTAATCTTCCTCTTTAGACCCTAGCCACGCTTTTTACTGCCTTGAAAGAGCAATGGCTAGCACTTCCTACAGAATTAATAAACCGGATATTGGAGACCAACACACATCGCTGCATGTGCTGTATTTCTTCTCGGGAGGGGGAGGGGCGTCATACCCCATATTAAAGAAACTTTTCTTATGCCAAACTGACCTATTCGATTTGCTAATTGTATGTATATTCAAATTTCTATAACACCATATTGGTCTGGTGATTTCTTTTCATGCTATTTTCTTCCTTCCTATGTGTTGTATAATGTGTAAAAGCTTCATTAAACTCTAAGCCTAACTTTTCAGTTATCATCCTTTTTGTGATTTTACTTAATTTATGAAATCGGTGTATTTGAACCATTTCTTATTGTAAACGTTTATGTATAAAAACACATGTAACAGTCTTTAAAAAAATAACAATTTGTTTGGGATGCAACTGTATAATTATTATGCAGTTATTTAATAAACATTCAACTTTTACAAAGACCTATTTATTCCCTCGTTACTTTACCTTAAATATGAATTTCATTATTAAAAGAATGGCTTAGCGTAGAACATGCTAAGCCTTAAAAGCTTCATCTTGGGAAAAAATAATTGAATTCACTGCATATTAATTGGATAAAATTCTTTTGCTTATCTCGCGCGAGTATAACTCATTACAAATGTTGACAACGAAAGTAGAAATTTAATTATTCTGCTTTTACTACAAGTCTCACTGTGTAGCAAAATGTTGATTCTTCGAACTTGTTTTTGAACGCTCTCCATAATTTAATCATATTTACTGTCATTTTTTTCCGTTCTTGTTTACACCTAAGTTAACATAATTCAGCAATCAATGAGTCAAAAAAAAGTTTTCTTTAGAAAATAGTTTTATTTTTTTGTAGTTAAACTTTGTATAAGCAAGTATAACATTATTCAAAACTTTTACGTTGTTTACGATATTCTTTCCTTTTTTTTATAAGAATTTATTTTAATTTACAAATATTCACGAATTGCACTTTAAATAATACTCTACATTCGATGGAAACTAAGTGAGTTGATTCAATAGAATAAGAACAAGATTTTTTGTTTACAATATTGCAGCACATTTTAATTAAATTAACCATACCGTCATGAAAAGATATTTCAATGTCGGACAACACAGCTTGTAAGTCATTTTACACTTTAATAAGGCCATTTTCTTTTATTAATGTTTTATTAAAATAATTTTGAGATTGAGATTGATTTATAAAAAGAAATTCGTTTAACTTATTGCCTAAAATTAATTTGGTTTTCAAGACCCTCTGATTTTGGTGGAAAGTATGCCACCCCTCCCCCACACTGGAAGCTATTCAAAGTTAGGACATCTTATGTTTTTTATATATCGTGTTGCATGTGATATTTAGAAATATAATTTGCAAGTACTAAAATCCACAAAAAAATTTATAAATTAAACATATTTTGTATAAAAAAAAATTAAGAATTTATACATGTTACTTTTCATGAAATTTCAGAAAACAGGAATTTACTCATGGTGAGGTATTGCAAACTGTACAAACACATCATGTTCTCTTCTGTGATGAACTTTAGCAGAGAATAAATGGCTACATCTCTATATGAGTTTTTTTTTAAAATTGAATTGTGGTCAAACATAAGTCAACCGCATGTCACCTGGAACTGATATTTTGTTGCTCAGGAAATTTTAAGGTCTTGTTGTTGTTATTTCTAACGTCACCTGACCGGCAAAGGTCAGACCAAGGTCCACAAAATTCATCATGGCAAAGGTCTAAGTGACGCCTGCCGTTATCTGTAGCTTTGAGCACCATACAGAACGTCTTTGCTCGATTTTACCCCAATTTTGAGGGAGAATATCCTGAGGGTCATCAGGTGCCTCCCACCAACCTCACAAAAGGACTCGCGGCTATTTAAAGTACCCCCATGCCGAGAAGGCACTATACATTTACAAACATCCATGTCTTCTCCGGAATTCGAACCTAGGCCCAGCGGCACAGCAGTCAGCATCGCTAACCACTATACCGGATGGGCGATACTTTAAGATCTTAGAATATGTTTACGGCTTGAAAATCCAGAAATCAATTGCCGTAGTAGCCGAAATGATATAGAAAATTATAGGTAGGAAAATAGCTTACCATCAACATTTGAAAATTATTGAAGTTGGTTGGTAGTATACTTTTCACGGCCTCTAAAAGGTTAACTTATCGACCTTACGAATTACGTTTATTATGATTTTTCGACCTTACCGCAAGAAGCTAAAACTTGATTACATTCAGTACAACTGGACTCATTTTAAGATAATGATTTTATTAAATGAAAATGAGGCTTTTATAATATGCAACTTAAACGAGAAATTAAGCATTTCATTCCATATAAATGATGACGAATAATTTGCCAAAACATTATTTTAAAAATTCTTTTGTCCTATATCAGCGATTGTTTGTCTATAAATTATGCTTTTTATTTAAGAATAATGTTTTTGCTTTTAAAAAATTAAAAATGTCTCATTATGTATGTACTAAATATTGCTTTTTATCTAATACTTCTTGATCTAGATATCGCAACGTTGCCAAGCAGAAGGAGAAAAAATATACAGTGAAATACGTTTAACGCAAAGACGCTTAACACGAGATAGTACAACAGTCCCGACAAACTGCTATGTTTTTTTCTTAACACAAACAAAAATCGCTTAACACGAAAATATTTCCCTTTTAGTAGATGGACTATATTGAAATTGAGCCTATACTTAATGAAATGTTTGAGAAAATTTCTATATTATCGTACTGTGTTCTACCCTATCAACGGAAGAATTCGTGGCATTAGATAGTGATAATTTGTGTACAGCCCCAATTATGGCAGGCAAATACATTTTGGAGTTTGATCAAAGCTCAAAAAGTATCATTGAGGCAGATTCCGATGAAGAAAATAAAATGAATAATGCAACTCCTGCTCCCACTTCATCCGAAATGAGGAACATCAGAAAAAATATGAACAGTTACTTAGGCCCACGTTCCAATGGTGAACTGAATACAAAATGGACAACATCGAACATTGTGATGGTAAAAAAGAGAATGCAAAGAAAAATATTCGATAATTTTCCAAAAATTCAATAAATGTTTTGTTTTTCAAAAAACTTGATAATTTTGTATTAAATTTCCTAAAGTTTTTGTTTCATCGATTTTTATTAAATGCATGCATATGCACATATCTATGTAAATGAAATGTGTTCTAGTAAACTTAATTTTGTTGATTTATGTCTTTTTTTTCAATATCCTTTAACATACAAGAAAATATTTCAATCCCTTTAATATCTTGTTAAACGATTTTCGTTGTAGTCATTATTGATTCAAAATTCAGAATAGTAAATGGTTTTAAAGCCACTTCATTAATAAAAGCGTCATACCGGCATTGCAATTTCGATGTTTCCGTTTAAATACAAAGAATTTTAACATGTTAAGAGCGGTTTCTCAAATGATGCATGAGTTAAAACAGGAATTACTAGCAATATTTGAAATAATATATGGGAAAGACTGATTTAAATAGAATTTTTATTTAATATGTTGCGAATGAGATTTAGAATCTAACATGTCTTTGAAAGGGCGAATGATAATATGTATTGGTTTTAAATTGTGTGAAAAATTGTCGGAAAATTTTCACATCAATGTAATAAGAATCGTTTTAAATGACTAATAATTCATTTTATTGTAATTATTGGAATACATTTTAAGGCTGTATTCACCATATTTCCAAGAGTGTGAACTGAACATAACGCGGAACACATTTTCGGACAGAAAAAATGCCTCAATGTTTAGAAAAATTTGTGATATTGTAACATACATTTGTTTATACATTTGATAGTGTTTTTAAAATTTCAAAATATTTCATAAATAATTAGTTTTTCCTTTTAACATGTAAAGGCATTACGTTAGGTTTAGCATTACGGTATAGGAGAAAAAATGCGAAACACATTTTATAAAAAAAAACGTGTCAACTCGTATAAACATGAGTAGTATGATAAAATAAGCGATTTTTTACAGGATAGTGTAGTCAGAATATAATAATAATGTTTGTTTGTGTGTGTGTGTGTGTGTGTTGGTACTTTTATACATGAAAAAATATTCCGAATTTGGGTCATATTCCTTAACATTACCCGAAAACAGCCTTAAATGGCCACTTAATTAATTTGATTATAATTGAAATATTAGTAAAATAAATATTAATAATCTGTCACGTCAATCATACAACAGGTATTGAAACTTATAAAAAGAGAGTGTAGATTAAATCTTTACATTATGGATGATGTTTCAGTTTAATATGAAAGTAGTTTGATAAATGATGACATTTTCTTGTGCTAAAAATAATAAATAAGGAGACCAAAATTAAATTTTATAATCTTTACTATGCATAAAATTTGGCACATATCACAATGCAATACTAGTTTTCATTTACAAAATGTAAATTACTAAAGGAAAATATAAAACCTGTATTAGAAAAAAATCCTTTACTGCATACATTTGATTTCTGAAATACCATCTACATTTTCAGATGTAGATGTATTTTATTAAATACTAATTCAAAAAAATGTGTTGTGTAAATTATATATTCAGTATTCTTTAAAATATTTTCTTAGTTACAATACATTTTTTAAATATTTTACATTTAAAATTGCAACAAGTTATCAAATATCAGTTCTAAACAATATTTTCTTGCAAGTACTTATTTCTTGAAATATAAGTTTAAAGGTAAAATTTTTGTATTTAGGTGATGAATTAAAAGAAAATTATTCTAATTTAACTTTTGATACACACACATATTCGTCATTTTCTGCAATAATTAAAAATACAAAATAAGAATAAAGAAATTCTCTATTTATATCAAACATAGTTAACATAGTCAAGATCTTGATATGGAACGAAATCAACATACTGTTCCGTTCCCCTTAATCCCTCAGGCTTATTAGTATCCATATATTCATTTAAAATAATTGGCGCAAAATTGAAGTTATTTGTCGCCGAAGAGGTTTCTAACTCGAGTCTTGCAGAATGAGAACCGCTTACATCAAAACCATCAACTTCCATTTGAAGTATCTTACTGTCGTCAGGAGTTACATTGTTGTCAACTTCTTGAAAGACTGGAATTACTTTGTAAGCTTCTTTCACTCCGAAAGGTACAAACTGCACACCGGATTTCCCTTTCCATAGCTTTAGGAAGGGATTATTTATTTCTTGGAGTCTATTTGGATTTTGAATATAGAATTGCTGACGTTTGTATTTTTTGATATTGTGTTGATCAAGGTTTTCAAAGAAAAGTGCAGAATCTTTCTGTTCTGTTATCAAGTTTGGATCTGCAATTAATGGTTTTGTGTTGTCTATTTTAATATTGTTACTTTCTTCAATTTCTGGGTTGATTAATATTTCTCGATTTATACTACCAGAATCTGATTTAAGTTCATTTAGGTTTAAACTTTTATCCTGTATATCCGAAGTTTCATCAGCTTTTGGTTTATTTATTAGGATTTCAAGTGGTAGATTTGTTGAAATTTTTTCACTTTCTTTAAGATTGCGTAAATTTTGAGAGTCTTCCTCACTTGTTTCTTTTAAATTTATAATTTCTAACTGGGAAAAATGGTTCTCGGTTTCACTATTATCTTCCTTACTCAACTGTTGCAATGCCATGTTATCATTTCTTACACTGCTTAATACATCATTGCCCTCTGCATTTCCATTATTACTTACAACCTTCAGTTCATCAGTTTTGATTTTAGTGATAATGGGAATTGACTCGGCAGCTTCCATGTCTGGACCAACGACTCTGATTATAATCGGTGTGTTATTAATTTTCAACAGAAAGTCATTCAGTATAGTATGTTTAATATATAATTCTAATACCGGTATTTGAGACTCAGAAAACATACTTTGAGGCTGCAATAGATTCGCTTTAAGCTCTGGAGATTTGATTTCTTCATTTGGTCTCTCATTTCCGATATCTAAATTCACAATGTCACTAATATCCTCACTTTTATGCATTACATTATTATCAGAGTTTGTTTCAACCATTATGGTATCATTTTTTGAACTTTCATTTGAAAAATCCTCAACGAATTTATTTAAAGCTGAATTCATTTTGGGGGAGGAGTCATTGAGTGAAACATTGGCAGGTTTCAATTTTAATAGATCTTGCTCATCTTTTCTGTTTGGGTTTGTTTTTTCAAAAGAATTATTCAACTCACCTATAATAGTACCTGGTGTAATGAAAGATGAAGACAAGGCAGTTGATAATTCATTAGAGGAATTAAAGTCATCCAGATGACTAGAATTAAAATCAACAGAATTTATTTTCAAGGCGGAAGAAAATGTTGGGAGTTTATCAGCAATTTCTGAAATAGTAGTTGATTTTTCTTCTGGTACGGTTTCAATTCTATTTATTATTACTTGTTGAACTTTATTATCTGTATTATTCGGTAAATTATCTGCGACAGAAAACATATTCTCTGGTTTTTCAGTTGTTGCTAAAATAAGTTCTGCTGTGTTTTCGTCCTTA
>BMAV01006311.1:112924-171675 GCA_019973955.1 Trichonephila inaurata madagascariensis
CTCTCTCTTTCTGTGATAAGGTATTATTATCCTTATTCAATCCAAGACTTGTAACAAAAATCTGAGATAGTTCCGGTTTCTGATGTAGATATTGCGTTATCTTTTTCAGTAAGGAGTTGCTGTCCATGCTTAGCCCAAGATTTGGAATATAATACATAGATGTGTTTGGTTTCTGAAAGAGATCTTGATGTGTATTTTTTTGTGGCAAAGAATCATTCTCATTATTTAATTTAAAATTTGACACAAAATCCCCTGATAGTTTCGATTTCAGATTTAAAACACGATCTTTAGTATTTTCCAAAGTTAAGGAATTTTTATCATTTTGAAGGGAAGCATCAATCCGTTCGATTATCGGGTTTAATGTCTGAGAAATAAGATCTTGTATTTTAGGTGGAAGAATAGCGGATGAATTAACGAGATTATCTTTCAGCTGTGATTCATAAACAGGCAAATCTTTGTCTAAATTTGATTTGAATTTTGGTAAAGAATACGATAAAATTTTGACTGGAGAAGCTATGCGTTGTGACTCAAATGAATCATTTATTGGTTCAGGGGATAAATTATTCATCGAACCAACAGGAGAAAAGTCGGAAACAATTTCTTCTTTTCCTACCTTTTGTTTTCTTGCTCTTTCATCCCTAAAGGAATCCGTATCAAATTTTTCTTGCGATGGCGAATTCTTTAAAGTTTTAATAGAATCAAAGTCTGGTAAGAACTGACCAATAGATGGAATTGAATACTGCGAAAATAGTTCAAAATTTCTATTCACTTGTTTTTTAGTACCCACATTATCACTTGTTGAGGAAACAGTGAGTTGAGATGGTTTAAAATGAACTACTCCTGGAAGACTAAGCCTTTGTTTATCTGACTCTTTGTATTTCTGCTCCGGAGGTTCTGTAAAAGTTTTCTGTTGAGCGACATTCAACTCATCTGATGGCCATCTTCTTACTCCAAAGTGAATAGAAGCTGGATCGAATCTGGGTTCAAAGTCGACGAGGTTGGAATGAATGCTGGTTCGAGGTCCCTTATCATCCACCGCGTAATGGACTCTTTCCTCCTCCTTTTCTGATTTTTTGATTGTGTATATGGCATGAAAGGGCTCCTTTGGAACACCTCGAACAGTGAATTTTCCATCAGAAAACACATCAGAGTATTGAAAACCGTTTTTCTTTTCATCCTGTAAATAATAAGATTTCGTTTTAATAGTGATATTGAAAAGAGACTAACATGTTCCATTAAATTGTAAAATACGCCAATTTCATTATAGTTAAATTCAATTGTTTCGAATCACACAAATGATAAAGTTGTTTTTTTTAAGATAACTGAGAACAAATTGTGTCTCATTCTGAATTCGCGAAGAAATTCATAATCTAACGATTTTACTCGTTATGTAGGGAAAACTGATGCATGTTAAATCTGTCGAAGCTCAGTGTCCTCCCATTGGTGTAGTGAGGTAGTTAGGAGAGGGGGGAGTGCTAGCGTGATGTTACCCTCTTCACTTGGCCTAAGCTTAAATTTACAAAGTCCATCGCCAATAAACAGGGTGGGACGCGAAAACTTCCTTTTTTGAACATGTTGCAGTGATGTTCGTAGGGAGGGGAGGCGCAGGTGGAGGGGTTCGGTGGAAGGAGTGGAGTGAGATATTTGTGTTTCTGTCCGTCTTACACAGTTTCAAACATGTTGTGATGGAGGCAGAAGGGCGCTTTTGCCGTGGAGGCGTATCTCTCGAACGGTCGGTCGGTGGTTGCAGTGCAACGTACCTTTCATCGTTACTTCAATACTGCCCCACGAAGTCGTGTTCCTCGTAATTGGAAATTTGTTTTAATATGGATGCCTTCCGTGCAAACGGGAAAGTTTCCAAAGAAAGGAAAAGACTTCCGAAGATCATTAGAACACCTGAAAATGTGGGACGAGTTCGTGTGTCAATTCAGAAAATGTGACAATGATCCAACAATTCTTCTTACTCAATTTCCAATAAAGGATCTTGATAACGTCTAGTTACAACAAGATGGGGCTACAACCTACTCCTCCAGGGTTTCCATGGGTGTTTTAAAAGCAGCTTCCTCCAATGACTGATCTCCTTGCGATGGGACGTAAACTGGCCTGCGTGCTCTCACCTATTTAGCCCCTCCTAATGAGGTTGATTCATGTGACGTCATAGTCACATGATAGTCAAAGTCACGTGATTCTAGCCAACTAATTAAAAAACTCATGTGACGTCATAGTCACACGATAAAAAAACTATCTTGCGATTCCAACTTATCGGTTCAGGCACTCCGGTGTTGCCAAGTTCTGCTTTTTGCAAAAACTTTCTCTTAAAAAGTGCATATGTATACAAAATGCATTTTATTTAAAAGTATAAGCGTAAAATACGACTTTTTTTATAATTTAAAAAAATCTTTTTGAAGAAATTTTTTTCCCTAACATTTAAACATCTTTACCCAAATATGAAATTTGAAATTCTATCTGAGTTTTACAAATAGAACAAGTACACAGTTAGTTTAATGTTTGTTTCGAATTCAATGGAAAACACGTGTTTGTTTTTATCATATGACTTTATGAATCAAACCCATTACTTCCTGTGGGATTATTTCAAATCTCTGGTTTACAAAGTTTTCACCAAGACCCTGGAAGACCTAAGTAACAACTTCCGAGCCAAAATTGACAATATCCCGGTCGATGTGCTTGAAAAGGTGACTCAAAGTTTACGAAATTGACTGCATCAGTGTATTGATAGTGGAGGGCGACATTTAACAGACATTGTGTTTGAGACTGTGTAAATTCAAAAATCCAATATCGTGTGGTAGGCTGAAAATATCAATAAAGTCGAATGAAGCATGTAGTGTGTTTTATTGCATTTTCAAAAAAAAAAAAAAAAAAAAGGAAGTTTCCACGCCCCACCCTGTACCTCGTGTTGCTTTATAGTGTGACATTAATACAAGTCTCTCTCTTTCTCTCACTCAGTAACGATGTTTTCAGCAGCGTACACAGACCTTTCTTATGATGGGGGTGTTACATTCTAAAAAGTACGTAAATAAAATTTCCAAAGGGTAAAAATTAAAAATCTGTTTGTCTATGGGGAAAAAGGATGGCCTATAGAAATGGGAGAAAAAGAAAAAAGCATGGGCCAACTGGGTCCGAAACGAAGGATTCGGCCTCGAGGGGACCACCTCGGTCTCGATTCGGCCTCAATTAGATCATGATCCAAAAAAAATTTAATCGTCAAATGTTATTCCCACACAAATTTTCAGAAAACTTGTGGCAGTGACAAGATTGCCTTATTATGTTTTAATAGAGGTCTGTATCTAGACTTAGGTCGAGTAGATTTGTGAGATTGTGAATCATGCACATTTATTTGTTACGAGTTACTGTTTGTACGACGTATGCTACCCTTTTTAGACTATATATTGTCTATTTAAAAAAACTGGAGTTGCAAACTTCTTTTTAGTAGAATTTCAGGACCTTAAGAAACCTTAAGACGTTCAGGGGGAGGGGGAGGGTAAGCCTCCAAACTCATACTTTGTGTACGGTTTCCATTGCATTTCTAAGAATCTTAAATATGCATTATTACACCTACGTGAGTATAGTAAAAGTATAAAAAGAGCATAAAATCAGTTCTTAAAAGTTTATTCTTTTTTTTTATTTTTTTTATTTCTGAAAATATTTATGCGATACTACGTGGATAGATTCTGAATATTTAGAGTCACATCTGTATAATACTTACAACTAATGAAAAGAATGAAAAATTCTAAGAAAATGTTTTCGAATGTTAGGAAAACAATGAATGAAAGGAACATTTTAGATGCCTTTCAACCTTTCAGATGGTTTTCTTTTCTCTCAAACAAGTACACTAAAGTCTTGATTTCAGTAAAATAGCCAAAGGCTTCAAGGGATTAATATGAAGTTCACTCATTCAAAATTGATAGAAAACTAATTTCATGAATTAGAAATGGTATCAAAATAAACAGAAGTAAAAGGAAAAAAATTCGAATATTCGAAGAATTCGGAGATTTTACATAACAGAGCAGAAGTACTTTTTCTCCGTCTTGCTGGAATAAGCTACAGAAGAATCTTTTGATCTCCGTGCTAAAGGCATTCAAGCAATAAACACTGTATAAAACATTCAAAAACGCCTTCGCACACTCTGGTGTGAATATCCATCCATAAATTTAATCACTGAATCGTGAAGAAAACATATTTCTAAAAGTTCAAATCGGACATAGCTGTGTTTTTAATTCAATCCTGCATAGAAATATGAACAGATTTGAGTATGTCATGAAATAAAGGAACGCTATTATTTCTTTATCACTTTTTTATTAATTGAAAATAAATAAATAGGAAGAATTCTTACTGTATGCTCTAATTTCAATAATATAGATAACTATTTTGCTTAAAGTAAAAAAGAGTTGAACATTTCTAGATGTGGGTTTGCTAATGAATATAGAATAAAGATATGTAATATTCTATTTTTTCTGAATGGTAATTTGTTAAGTGAAGCTTGGTAGTATATTTAAATTAACTTATGAAAAATATTTCGAGTCATGTCTTTATTACATTTACAACGGACAACAATATAAATTTTCAAGGTACTTAATTATATAATAGTTATTTTGCGAAAATATAGATAAACAATTACCCTCAAGAAAATAATATAGGTTAAACCAAAAACTTGCCCCAATTATAAAAAAAATAATTACAAAATAACCATTTAATATAACAAGGTAACTTTCGTTGCTCTGGATAGGTCAGTTTTAGTAATTTTTATGTACAGTTGATGACGCGCGGTTCTTTCAATAGTGACTCAGGGGAACATTTGTAATGAAAACATCATTTTCGCAGCCGAAATGGCATCGATTCAAGAGAAGGACCAATGAGTGCTTTGGTTTCACTAAAGGAAATTGTCCATTAATGTTCCGTGTAAATTTCAAAGTTGTTATGAAAGTAAACCTCCTGTTTCAAAACCAATAAAGCAATGGTATGAAGTCGTTTCGGAAATAAGCAGCTTTATAAGGACCTTCCTAGAAAAGGCAAGCCGAGTGTATGTGAAACAACTGTTTAACGGGTCTATCCGTGTTCTTTCCACTAATAGTCCTCTTGGAGAATATTGGGTCCTTATATATAAAAATTATTCTATTATAAACTTTCCTCTTCCGAAGAAGATGTGGTTATGTAAATTAAGACTGCAAACGGATATCTGTGATTGATTATCGTGAAGTGAGGCATGAGTATTTCGTAGCTTATTTGTGTAATATTAAGATTGACGATTTGGTCAATTAAGGATTAAATTGAATTAGGTCGCTTGGAATTAGAAGGGTATTGCCAGGACGTAAGTGATCCGATTTATTAAGCCTTCTAGTATCTAGTCTACCTCACTATATTGCTTTCCATATTTAGTAATTGGAGCATTTCTTAACTTGGGTAACTGAATTTGTGTTATTGTTCATAAATGTGAATAAATAGAAATTGTTTTGAATATGGCTAATCTTCCTTCCGAATCTCACACATTAATGGATGACGCGGGGCGTCCATTACAACTCTTGAAAACACTTGCCAGGAGCAGAAATACTGCTTAGACATTCTCCAAATACTTCCGAGGGGGAATACGGGACAATTTTCTGGGGTAAAAGGTCCCATAAAAAATTCATAATTATTCTTCAATATATCGAAAAAATATGTCTAATTATAATTGAGCACAATAAACATTTATAATTTAGGCAAGACTTTTAGTTCACTCTATGTGTGGTAAATTTTGATCAGTAAATTGGGTACTTGTGTAGATTCCTAGCAGCTATGAAAGTTTGTACAATTACACCCAAATGTATACTAACCAAAATGTATGCGAATACGTTATTGGCGAAATATCGCATCATTTTGCAGCATTTTCTGATACTGCGAGAATGATTGGTGAGGTTTAACACATGTACCGAAAATTCCCATTATGGCGACAAAATTTCGTATATATCCACCCTAAAATTACAACTTCAAACAAATAATTACATAACAAACAATGAAATAATTAAAAAATAATAATATGCGACAATAAATTATTAAAATAATTACGTTATTGTTTCTCGTTGCCAGCCTGCTTCCGAATGCACGTTCGTCCAGTGCAGGTGCAACTAGAATATTGCAGCAGCATAACTGAAAAAGAAACGGTAATCAATTAAAATTCATATTGCGAAACACAAGATCTAATTATATTCATATTGTCTTAAATAGTGCTTCCTTACGAGAATTTTTAATTTTATCTTTTCTATACGCATTTGTTTCTGATTTAATAAACGAAGTGCAACTATTTAATGAGTATACATTATTATGAATTAAAAAAAAACAGTAATATAAAATTTTTTGTTAAGTCAATTCCTGCTTCGTTATAAAAACGTACCTGCGCCATCTGTTGCAGCCAGTTGTAACTTCGACAGAAATAACGCACAATGAATTTAAAATTTAAAAATAAAATTTAATTAATAAATTAGTATTTCAAAAAACTGTATTAATATCAAGTGTTACACCTACTACACGTTTAAAAAAATGTATTTAACTTGAATGGATAAATAAAAAGTATTTTATTAAAGACTGAAAATTTAAACATGATATATTTTTAAACATATATATATATATATATATATATATATAGGGAGAGAGTGAACAAATAGTAGAGGAATTGAAAAATAACTTTAAATTAAAATTTATTTACGAACACTTCCGTGTTCTTTTCTGAAAAAATTATCTGTAGTAATTACATGTAAATATAAACAATCGAGAAAAATCACTCAGTACGTTAATTCCCACAATTGTAATTAATTTTAACTATCCCTATTATGGGGAGCTTATTACAGATGTAAACATTATAACCTGACAACTTAACGAATAATACTTTTTTCAAAGTGACTTTACATGAAATAATACCGATACGTGATACTATTATGATTTCAACATATTTTCTTACAAATTCAACAAGAGAAAGATACATATGAAAATGGTTAGTTGTCTTGAAAAACAGTTTATTAATGTTACACTGTGAAGTAATACCAGATCCTGTGTGTAAACTGGCTATCGTTGTTAAATCAAGATTCTTGCCGAGGCTCTAAATTTTCACTTTAGCGAGGTGTGGAATCTCAGAGAGTGTGTAATGGATCTATACATGTACTTTCCACTAATCCTCTTAGGAAATCTTTGGGCTGTCACACGCGTTTATTCACATCCAACCCTTCTGAAGAAGAAACTTATATTCAAATTAAATCTACTATATATAGTCAGGGTTTTCTGGCTAGTAATGAAGAGAAGGAGAGAAAGAAAGCCAGAAGTCAGGTGAGATTGCTGCTGATCAGTATCACTACGAAGTATTGAATATTTCAAATATTAAATAGATGAAGAGATTTAAAGTGAAGATTGGTCACTAAACTTTAAGTTAAGCAAATTGGGATAATTGAATTGATCCTAAATGAAAGTGGTCGATATTTACAGTTATCGTATAATTTGTGCATCTTGTTATTGTTCCATTTGTATTGTTTTTATTGAGACATTCTCTTCTTGAATTTAAATGAATCAGTGTTTCTAATTCGGTTGATCAATAAATAAATTGATTTTGTATATGTCTGATATTCCTTCCCTTCATTCCTAACATCTAGGCGAGCAAGACAGAGGGGATAATCCCTCATAAGTGTGGCGTGATTGCTCAAGTCCATAGCTCATCTCTTGATGGGGACTCAAAATTATAAGATTTTTGATCAATGGTTCAAGTGTGATGTCAGTAAACAATCAATCAATCTACAAACCAAGGTAAGAAACCGAGATTTAGTTTGATACACGACAAAATACAGTTCAATTTAGGAAGAATGAGGGAATTATTATTCATATTGATGTCTTAATTTAAAAATTGTAAGCTATAAAGCATGTAACATTAACCCCATGATTTAACTAAAAGAGATAAATGCAATTTAAAATTCCACGCTATTTTTCAAATGTTTGGAATATACTTTATCAATGATAAACTTTAAGTAAGAAACAAATAAATGTTACACAAAAATCTAAGTAACTTTTAAAAATATGGTAATATGTGTATATATTCATATTTACTATGGACTAGATATTATAAAGGGAAATAGAACACTATATTTCTTGCATCTGTTCAATTTTTAAAAAATCGGTGTGCACGTAAGAAATGATAAGTATTATATCTATATTTAAAGAATAGTTAAAGGAAAAAAACTAGATCATTTTGTTTGCGCCATCGACGTATAGTTATTTTATCCGTGGCGAATGCTCTGATTTTTCTGCGTATAAAATTGCCTCCCTTTTCCTATTTACGTCATAGTGGTCTCGTCTTAATGCTATTATCGATATCTTTCATGTTTAGGTGTGATTAAAAGAAAACGTATTAAATAAAATTCCTAAATACGTGTAGACAAAGAAGTTTAGGATATACTAAATACTGGAGATAAATGGCTGAATGGGATAAGATATTGATGCAAGTGGACAAAATGGGCAGTAACATTTTTCCTTTTTAAAAGGGAAGAATTTGAATTTCCCCTTCCAAAAAATGTTTTACCTTCGATTTTAAGCCGCATCCGATTTTCAGTAGCATTAATACTGGAAAAATAGTGCGGCTCAGATTCAAGTAAATAAGATACAAATATATGAATCAATTTGACTTGACTTAGAGCTTTTTTAACTTGTAATATGATATTTTGTGAGGGAACTAATTAATTTGTTGTAGTCGTTGAGAGATGAGGAGGCGTGGTATTATTAAATCCATATTTTTTATTACACAGACAGGTAAAGTGTCGACACAAAAAATACAACACAAACAGGCAAATGCACGACCATCTAAGACCGTCACAAAAGTTCCCGAGATCTCAACTCTTCATAGTTTTGGTTAAACCAAAGCGGTTAGAACCATATGATTTAACGTAAAGGCTTTTCTGATTGGTCTGAATATGTGGATGAAGCAAGACTGCATCACCCGCGTACTCTAAATACGTCTTTGGCTTAGAAATTTATTACTTAAATTATAACAACAAACAAAATGCGTGAGTGATTCATTTTATCCATATCAACACCTTGATTAAAAAACAATGCATGTTGTTAAAATACCTATTTGAGTCTACAAACAAAATTTTATTTTTGAAAGGTTCATTTTTAACATAAGAAAGACCATTCGAAAAAGAAATGATCAAAAAACCAAATGAACAATTAATTGAAAGAACAAAATTTACTTAACACAAAAATGGACATAGGATGATTGAAAAATAATTCGATTTGATTAGTGTTTTTCAGTTATATAAGAGAAATTTTTTGTGGTAATTTTGAAATCAAGACATTTTTTTAAATAATTTTTTTTCTATTTTTCGCCTTGATTCCTTTTAACTAGATAACTTCATCTGGATAGATGATGCCCTCCGTTTATTTTTTTAAACAAAACACATTCACATAAACATCCATTTTTGAAGTGATTGTGCTATAAATTTCTATATTCTGTTTCTTAAAAATATTTATAAAAATATCTTAAAATATAATCAAGAAATATTTGAAATTCTCCAAATAAAAATTTAATTTCTAGTGAAAAATAAATTTACAAATTATTGGTAAGTAGTTTACCAACCAGCCGGCTGTGTAGCATAGTTAGTTAGACGTAGGCCTTGTTCACTCTAGTTTCTGTTTTCGACCCAGGCCCAAGTCGGTGGATATTAATAATGTAAAAAATTGCATCTTTTTAAAACTAAACATATATGAGTAAACTTCTCTATTCTCTTAATTCCAAAATTTTGGAATTTCTTTTTCATATTCTCTTATTGCTCCAGCAATAGTTTTATTTGTTTCAAAAGTTCATCTGAAAGTGGATAAGATATGTATCAGTTGCCTCCTTTAAAATTACGTTCTTCCCAAATGTTTTTGTGTCTCTACATATAAAGCATTTATTTTCAAAAGTGTCTACCTCTTCTAAGTCTGGATCGATTTCAATGGAGGAATAAAACTTGCTGTTATACTCTTCATCATTTGATTCTTCCTCATAATAACCGCGAAGAGAATTTCTTCATCCGAAAATCAAATATCAGATATCTTCATCATAACTACAATAATACGCCATAGCATAAGGAAGATTTAAAAGGTGTGATCATTCATTTATAACTGTAACCATGATTCACGCGCAGGGTATAACATACCTGGTATCCAAAAATACATACATAGAATTCGCCTACAAGCTAAGGTCCCTCAAAGGATATGAGCTTAAAGTCAGCTACACGAGAAACTATCTACTTTCCAAAAAAAGGTTTAGAAGAAACGTTGAAAAAAGTTAGAAGGTGAATATGACGTACCCTGCGTCAGAAATGCCGGGTTAATGCACTAGATCTGAAATAATAAAATACCAATCCGCAATCCCATTCGGGAAAAAAATTACAACCAAACCCTTTAAATTAATTTAATTGACGTTAAACAACAAACATATATTAATATTGGGTACAAATGTATGAATCTCCATAATGCAGTATTTCAATACTTCATTATGAATAATAATTATACCTAGAATATATATATACATCAGCTTACAGTTGCTGTTATTTACAACTACGTGTCAAACATGTCTCTAGATATCTATTCTTTACAGTTTAGTTTCCAGAAAATTTTTTTGATAATTTTTTATTGCAAACATGAGCTCTCTGTCTCAATTTTCGTATGATAATTTCACGTCAATGTATACCAGAAAGTTCTGAAGTAATAATGCAAATAAACATTGCGAACTATGCATTCCTTGGGTAAACACTTGAACGGGGTTTATATCAAAATAAACATCCAATACCTCCATCAAAAGGTCAAAGTTTATACATTACAAACATACCTATTTACAAATTAGGTAAATTTTAAAAACCTCGTTCATTGAAAGTGGATAAAGAACGAATTTAAACACTTGAATTTTTTGGCCTGAATGCCTTTTATGCCTTTTGGCATGAATGCCACTTATGCTTATAACCGAAAAATAATTTTTCAAAAAGGATAAATATATTCAGAAATATGGATAAATTTTGAGGAAAAAGTATAGGAGGTTCAATTTTTTTAAAAACGTATTTTTGTTCTTTACATACTTTAATGATTGATATATTAAGACTACATAGTACCCTTTTTTAAAAAAAATTTTTGGGAGACCATTGCAATAAAAATAATTTATGTTTTATATTAAGATTATATTATTAAGCTGATTCTGTAAGTAAAAGTCAGTTTGACCAGCCACTATTTAACAGTTTTAAAAAATTAGGAATTTTTTAAGTTTTTTCAAACTTTTATAAAATACTCAATTTTTAAATTTTTTTAGAAATTTTAAGTTATTTATGTTTCTTAGATTATTGTAAGCAAAAGTTAGTACGGATTTGAAAATCTATTCTCTTTGTGATTTTTAATAATTATTTTTCTAAAAAAACCTGGAAAAAACACGAAAATTTTTAAAATATCAACTTTAGCATTTCTTAAAAAATAACTAAAGATTTCAGCCCTAAATTCATACTAACTTTTGTAGAACATACGTTTGGGAGTACATACAAAAAATTTCAAGGCACTATCTTGAACAGTAAAAAAACCTTAGGACCTTAGAACGCATTTATACCTTCAAAATTAAAAATCTGAGAAAAACGCATTTAAAGTTTGTAAGGGCATAAAACAAAAACTTATAATGCCCGTAAAGCTCTAATTTTTTAATATGTTATTTTCCAATGTATATTCTACATTAAAACACTATTTTAAACTTAAATATGACTGAAAATAATATTTTTAATTCAAAATATATTTTTGTTTAATATTGATATCATATGTTAAGATAAGAGTTTATTCAGCTTAATCTTAACCTAATATTTTCACAAAAGTTTTGAAACACAAAGTATTATGTACAAATAATAATGATGTTAACTTAAGCTAAAAATAGTCAGGTTTGCTCATAAAATTTAATTTTTTTTCAGTTTTAAATTGGAAGTAGTTTAGAAAGTTTTAGCTCTTGTCGTACGACTTTAAAATATTAAAATATAGTACTACATGTAATGTAGTTTGGAACATCAAGGAAATATTCATTTATATCTGCAACATTTGAATTTCGATCGGAAGTCTAATTGCAGTATCAGCTGACGACTGATTTTTAGATACATCATTTTCAGTAGTATTCTATCTCTTTGAAATATTGTTTCTCCCAACAACCTGAGAACGCTTTGGACAAGGCATTTTCTCTTCAGGAAAAAATTAATGATAAAGCTTTTAAGTCATAATAACTATTTTTAAAGAAAAAATTTACTCATTAATTTAAGCTTAATTTATTAACTATGAAAACTCAAAAAACTCAAAACATAATCAAGCAGAAATGATTTTAGTAATGAAAATTGAAATTAATAAACATTTCACACTAAAAGATTTGATTGTGCTCAATAATATTTTGAATTATTTCAATTTAAGAGTTTAAAACTACTTTAAAAGGAAACCGAAACCAAAACTATAGCTCATAAAACTTCAAATATCTTAAAAGTCAATTTGCTAACAGATCTGAAATTTGGTGGCAAGCTTCTCTATGATATAAGCCACTAGAGAATGCAAAAAAAAAATTCGGTAAATATAAAATTTTTAGGGTACTGTGTAGCCTTAAAGTATTTTATAGGATATTTTATAATGCATGCACGGTGAATATATATGTATATATTATACATAATCATAATATAATAATAAGAGTAACTCAGGCATTAGTAAAGTTTTTTAAAAGTATTTTCACCACACGATAGGCAGCTTTATAATCTTTATAATTTGTTTAGTTAATGATTTTTTAAATAAACTTTTAAGAATTCTATTCTCTAAATAAAAGAAAGACATTTTAAATTTTGTGTCAATAATATTTATCTTAAGATAGTTATCTTTTAACTCTGAGTTACACATTTTGATGATCAATTACGACAAGTTTCAACTTGCCTCAAAATTATAGAAATCGTTGTATACTTACTAATATCACTAAGTTCTTCATGTAATCCATAAGAGCAAAAGGTACTTTTACAAATGATGACTCTTTTCATAAGGCCTTTGACTTATATACTTCGGACTACGTCATTTTTTTATTCCTTTCGATTTGGAATTCGGGCGTGTGATCGTCTCTATTTGTTTCCACGGTCTGTTGCCATCTTACTATTCGGAATTAACATTGAAAATAAAATATTGTGAATAATATTTATGGAAGGTTTAAATATTTCCTAGATGCAGTTCAATGGCTTGATAAAATTGAAAAAACTTTTCAACGGAACTCTTTGTAGTGATTTATAACCTTCGCTGATTTTGTAGACCGAAAGATTTCATCATATTAATAATTACATTGTTGAAATTTTAGAACTTTGAAGTGAATTAACAAATGTAAATTTGATACGTTGTACCTTAAATAAATATTATTGCTTGGAATACAAAATAATTGTGTTAAAAAATAGTATAATCAATTTATGGAAATCAAATGAAAAAAGAAACTAAAACTGTATATTTGCTTTTATAGATGTTTCAGTTTACTCGATAACATATTAAACGTAAGAAAAAGTTTGCTTTTAAAATATGAATTTTTGTTTAAAAAGATTAAGCTGAGAGGAACATTTTAATAGTGTTAGAGAAATAAGGACAGAAGTATTTGTTATAAATGTGCTTTTTTTACTTTTGGGGAACAAAAAGAACAAATAAGTTGATAATCAATTACATGCCATATTTCTATATATAATGCTCTAGGTCCAATATCTTCAGAAAATATCTTAAGCAATGGTGTATATTTTAAACAACTTATGTATGCTGCTTTTGCACTTTATTCTTCGTTAATGTTTGTTTTTACTTTAAGGAGAAGAGAGTGCATTTAGTTAAGTACTGCAGTGAAGTTTTTTTCAGAAATTCTAGCTGCTGTTCTGAAAAAAGGCATAACTTAATTGCATTTCCACTTTAGTTCCCAACAAGAAGTCTTTTAAAATATAACTTGTTTGAAAGTCAAATTAATTTAATTCTATCTTGATAAACCTGAGACAAAGAATACAATTATAATTTAAAGTTTTCTTTCTATAACTATAAGCTTTATTCAAAATATAATTCATAAAATTATCCCTTAACCCTTTTTATTTGTAAAAGACCAAATAATATAAATTTTATGGATTATTAATGCTTGATTTTGCAACAAACATTCTTCAAATAACTTTTAATTGAGTACAACTATTGAATATTTATGATAAAATTTGTGTGAATTAAAAAATTCTAAAATAAATTTGAACTTTTATTTTCAAGATGCAAAGTTTATAATTAAGTAAAAAATTATAGTAAACCATACATATTACTTTTACTTTAAACTGTCTTCACTTTTCTTCTAAAACAATACTTTGAAAAATATGAATAAATTTGTATGTCTGTTGAAAATAATATTCTTTTTTTCGATGTGTGAAATATTAATATATTATGATAAAAGGAAATTCATTTACCATTGTTAAAAATATTTTGATGAAGAAAAAGATATTAAATGTACTAACTTTTGAATATAATGTGTATTTAAGTATTTATAGACAGAATATTTAAACGCGAAAGAACTTAAAAGCGTAATTAAGCTTTAGCAAAGAGTCAATTGTATTTGATTTATCAATAAAATAAAAATTTGCTGCTTTAAAATAAGTTAAAATTAAATTATTTAATTACCTCTCAAAGGAAACAGACGCTTATGGCATATTTACTACAATACATAAATATTTTAAGATTTCACTTTTTATTTTCCTTAGTTTAAACTCTTGCATAGTTATGTCATTTTTATATATATTTTTATTACTTCCTGGTAGGACAGTACGGTTTTTATCTTTAATTTTTTTTAACTTAAAACTCTGATAAAAGTAGAAATTAATGTCCATAAAATATATTTGGTGATTAATTAAATATTATTCTTTCTGAGAGCATAACATTATTACTTTTTATTTTTTTTAAAATAAGGCTGCGGATTGGTAATTACCATCGTAGATCTAAAACATTCCCGAAATGCTGCTATAACGTTTTAGTGTGGTACCATATTGGTGGATAACCAAACGCCATTATGTAATTTTGACGCCCAGTTTCCTGTCCAGAGGAAGATATCTGAGCTCTGACGATGCGAAATTGTACTAGAAGTTTAATTTTGCCAAAAGCAACTTAGCTGAACAAGCACTTTAGGGATCTTTAACATGCTGTATAATCATGCAACGTGGACGCCTTCGATTTTTTGCATCATGGAGGTCCACCTACTTGGGATGGGGTCAAACCCTTAAACTTGGGTGTACAAGATCAGAGCTTAATCAACTACACCACTCAGCTAGAAAATAACATATAATTAGAACAAAAAAAATCGTTCAACTAAGAACGCATTAATGTAGGAGTGGGCACATTGAAGCTCGCAGAGAGATTTTCTGTCGCCCGTCAAAACGGTTAGAAAATCCTCTTCGAACTTAGATTTCTTTGTCGAGCGCGATCAAAGATTCGTCTTTTATTTTCCACTGTTTGTAAAACAAAATACTTGAAAGTATTTTACTAAGAAATCTGCAGAGTTTGAGGGACGAGGGCACAGTGTTTTCAATGTTTTAAGAAAATTGAGCCTAAATTCAATTTGCTCTCTCATCCTGTGACATCTCTCGCGTTCTTCTTCTAACATAACTCCGACGTTCTTTGACGGCCACGATTAATGACAAAACTTTTCCAACCCAATACCAAGAAGAAAAACAAAGCAAAAATGCAAATAAGATATACTTTAAAAGGAGAGAGGGTTTAGTGAGAGAGGATGGCAATCTTAGAGAAAGCTTAGTGCGGAACAGTTCGGAACAAGTGTTAGACGGCCTACTCACAAGGAAGAAGGAAACGCCCACCTTCGATAATAAAATTTATAAGGAAGAGTAATAGTACCTGAGTACACCTATCTATAAGTAGCAGAATAGATGAGTCTTCAACCAAGGTAGGAGGGGTTACTTTATAAAGGTAATATTTTGTATAGAAAGCTAGATTAGGCAGGTAATTAACTATAATTAGGATAAGTGATCTAGTTGTGCGATCTGACTTAAGTATTCGGTCTAATTTGTGGCTTATTCTCACTTAAAGAAAGTTGTTCATTAGATATAAGTAATTTAAGTTATTCTTAATAAAAGTTGTATTAAGAATTATAAAATGTCTCATCCTTTAGATAATCCCACACCTCTAGCTTACGCGGATCCAACACGTCATAGCTATCGCAGGATGGCTATGTCACAATCCTATCAATGCTGATATTGGATACAGCACCTGAAGAGCTGCAGTTTGACTCGCAACCAGATCACAATGTAGAAAATTGTTTGATGTTATGACCCTGGATTTTACAAAGCCGTCATCAGTTAAAAAATTTCCATTACGAAGAAATTTGCTGGAGATTTTTTCTTTGAGTAGACATATATTTGCGAGAGAAGTGCTTCTTGTTTGAAGATCAGCAGGTGCAAATATAGATATAAGTTAGCTGACATAAACTTGAAGGCTGTGATGAGAATTCCAACAAGCATTCTCACTCCTGATTTAAAAAATGGAAGAAAAGTATGACAGGGCACATTCGTCTCATTAAACTGAATTTAAAATTAAACTTGCTTTCTGCTGCAGCTATAGATAATATTAAATCAGAACAATAAATGAATTGAATAAAACTATCACTATTTTATTTAACTTATATTTACCATTTTTTTAATCAAGAATGCAATCATTTTAAAAAGGTGTGGCCCGCCGGTATACTCCACTCCCACAATATAGCAAGCAAGTAAAAAGAAGTACCCCACCTCTTCATTAATGAAATATAAGAATTATTCACAGAGAGAACTAATTTTATATTGATAAATATTCCATTAAATGTTCTGTCTTATATTTAACATTCAATGTTTTTTAATCATTTGTCCATGCACTTTCCATTTGCTACAAACCCCTTTTTCTTAAGGAAATGTGTCTAATTTTCTTATTTTGTTATTTTCTTATTTTGTTTTGTGGGAAGAAAAATGATTTCATGCCATCAACAAATGAAAATGCATATTATTGGGTTGAATCATTTTTTACATATTTTAATTTAATAAAGAATTAATAGGTTCCATGCATTTATCTCGTTATATTTTTTTCATGAACAAATGTTTCTTTAATCAATTCTTTTAATTTGATTATTTCATTTATTTTATCTTGCAATCAACGGAATAAAATAATGTTGTTTTTTACTTAATAACTATTGTAGTTCTTTAATTAAATGGATGGTTTAGCATTTTCATTTCTTTGACGCGAGAAATTTATTTTCTGGAACAATGTAAAGCCTCATTAATTAATTTGTATAAAAGAATAACTGAAATGAATTAGATAACATTGAATTTTTTTTTTTATTTTACTTTTCGTTTTAACACAGTTATCCTGATAGGAATAACCGCACCTTCAGTTTATTTTATAAATATGACGTAAGTATTTTTTAGTCTAAGAGTATTACGTATTATGCATTTATTTATTTCACATTTCTCTCAATATTTTCTATTAACATTATCAAAGAAACTATTAATTAAATTTTTTATATAAAAACTTATTTCTTTCAACAAATATGCATAATATGAATCAAAATTTATTCACAATAGTATGAGTTTATATTTAAATTCTTTTTCAAATGAAAAGAAATGAAAATATTTTATTAACTATGTATTAACGAGAAAAAATAATTAGAATATTTTAAATAGAAAAATTATAAAAGTGGGAACTATGTGTATTGTAAATTCTCTTTCTTGCAATGCAAACAAAATGTAATTTTGCTGCTAATAAAAATAGTTTTACTCAAAATTAATTTTTTTTCGATGTCGGTTTTTCATTTAGTATATCATTCTGTTATTTTTAAATAATCATTTTTAGCTCTCTATACTGAAATAATTATGACGTTATGTGTGTGTTAATTACTGTGTAGAATTAATTATTTACCATAGTTTATAGATTAGTTAATTATTATAAGCATTTAATCTTTTCATTTTGCATATTTATGTATCTAAGTTCACAGTTAATTTCAAAAAATTATTTTCTGAGATAAATTAAAGTTAAAAATTTTTTAAAAAGAGGACACGTTTCTTAATTCAATAACTAAAAATACAAAGATATATTGGATTATATGAAATGTTTTTCTATGAAATGCTTTAATATTTACATAATTCATGTCTAACGTTAGCTAATGATTCAAACATTCATTCTGATATACATATACTGATTTAAAACGAACTTTTATGCTTTCAATTTTTCGTTCTATACATATCACAACAAGCAATTAATAAAAAACTTGAAAATGTAAGAACACATTCACTATTAAATAAATTTTAGATAAGATGATTGTTATTTGAAATCATTCGAAGCAAAAATAAGTTTATTACACACACACACACACACACACACACACACACACACACACACACACACACACACACACACACACACACACACACACACACACACACACACACACACACACACACACACACACACACACACACACACACTAATAAACACACACACACACACACACACACAGATATAATTAAGTCCCTTAATGAATATTTTGATGTAATTCAGATTTATGTATTGAATAGTTTTATGAATAAAATAAATGTGTGATCTAAGTTAATCTAACTCAATTTGGTTCGTTTAACAAACTTTATATTTTATTTTTCACAAGTACATTTTAATGGTAAAAACAAATCTAAAAACGAAATTGATACATCTTCACATTGTATTGTAGAAGTTTAAAATGTTTGTGTTACAAGAAAAATTTATATTTGCTAATTTCTACGCTGACTAAGTTGTTAGTTGGATAGTTAACAGTGTTATTTAATTGGGAAAGGAGATAAATAATAAAAATGAGTTGCCCCAGAAATATATAAAATAATTATTTCTCAAAATATGTTTTATGCCTTGAAGGGTTATTTAAAATCCAGTTTTCTCAAATAAAAACTAAATTGCTTCTTTACAAAGGTCTCATAAGATCTGTCCTGACTTATGCATAAGTGACTTTACGTGATGAGGAAGCTTTGGGAATTTTCGAGAAAAGATCTTACGCTGCATTCTGGGTGGGATCCATGTGTATGGATCATGGAGAAAAGATCTAACTTAAGAACTCTTCAAAATTTACAAACAGTCCTGATATTGTAAAATTTTCAAACTACAGAGACTTAAATGATCTGGTCATCGGGCTAGAATGAATGAAGATCATTGCTGAAAGAAACCCTTCCTGGCAAAGCCCATGGGAAATAGACCTTAAGGCAGAACCCTGCTAAGATGGATTGACTGTGTCGAAAAAGACCTAAATAAATCTGGAAAACAGTTGCCAAAATAGGAAGCCTGGAAAAAACTCCTGGAGAAGGCCAGGGCCTCATCCAGGGCTGCCGAGCAATTGAAGAAGACAAAAAAAATTGTGAAGAAATTTAAGATCTTGTACCTTTTCAATACGGATTAAAAGAAATAATTGCAAACTGCTGTTTGTAAAAAATGTAACACCATGAAGGAATCATCAGAATTAAATGAAATTTAATGCACAAACGACTTGTATTAGTACAAATACAAGACAAAATTTTAAAGTTTAAAAAAAAAACAATATTAAGGTTCCGAAGTTTCGTAATTCATGATTTTGAAGCTAGCGCTAAATGTATAAGTGGTCAGGGAAAAAATTTTGTGTCTGCTTGGGGATAAAGAATTTCATGTATAAAATTGTCTTTAAGGAACATAAGACCCAAAAAAATCCCTTTTAAATACCGAAAAATGTTGGCAAAAGATTAACTGAGGAATTAACCAGTTTCCAAATGTTCTGCATTTCTGTAAAAATAGTAGGATTCTTTAAGGTAGGGAATATTTTGGCTACAGCCTTCAGACTCCTGTTCAGAGATCGCAACTAATGAATTTTTGAAAAAGTCAAATTAATTTTGCAGAGTTTCAAACCATTTGGAAGAGTTACGGCGTAGCGTCTAAAATTTCGGCCCTTCTGTTGTCGAAAAATTCATTTGATAAACCGATTTTGCCAATAAATTCCCGTTTCAAAATTTAGTTGAGCCTCAGTAAGAGATCTGAGCATATACAAGCAAAATATTAATACAATAGATTTTACAAAGGAGAACATTTGGAAAAGGTTATTCTAAGTTAATTTTTGTCAATATTTTTAAATAATTTTTATTGTAATACTATTCTAACAATTTTATATACATTGTCTAGTCTAAATTATGCTAAATATTAAATATTATCCATTTACACGCTTTTAAAATCACGGTTCCGAACGTAGTCGGATACCAAGTGTACGTATGAGGTAGCCACCACGCGCTGTAATGGCTGCTATAGAGTGATGGAGTCAAACAGATTAATGTCTGCTTGTGGAAGAGAATTTCATTGCCCGTACGCGCAGCAAAAGTTTGTCTTTTGAAGTGAGAACACGGATTACGAGCGAGACGCCGATCAACCAAATCCCATATACGGCGAATAAGCAGGCGAAGGAAGAAGTTGCATGGGTTGAGCTGAACGGAAGTCTCAAACAGTCTTCGCAGCATGTGGGCGTGCATTATCCTGCTGAAAAATAGCTCCAGGGATGCCTTGAAGGAAGGGAATGACTTCGGGCTGCAGCACTTGCTATTGAGATTACCCTCAATTAATAGCAAATTGGATTGTCCATGCTACGAAATCGTACCTCAGACCATAACTCTGGGTGTTAGGCCACTATGTCGTTCTATAACGCACTCTGGAAGGCAGCGTTCCCCGGGATAGCGTCTAACACGAATGCTGCCATCATGGTCCCGCGAATTGAAGCGTGATTCATTTGAAAAGACAACTTGTTGCCAATCAACATGCCAGGCTCTGTGCTCAAAAGCCCATGAAGACGCAGCTTTCGATGGTTTGCGTGAGGGGATCCTGTATAAAGGCACCCTCTCACGCAATCCACATGCATCAGGCGTCGTTTAATTGACGAAGCTAACATTAGTACAGCTATAGCCAACGTGCTGCCTACTGCCTGAAGGTAGCTTTACGGTCATTCACCACCATGCGAAGCAGGTGTCGATCGTCGCGCGCTGACGTCACTTTCCGTCATCCATTGTCAGTTTTTCGAGTTGTTCGGTGCTCGTCGGCCCACTGCTTTCAAACTCGCATCACTCTGGAACTGTTCCACTTCAAACGAGCTCCTACTGCGTGATAGGAAAATCCTCCTTTCGAAGGCTGATAACACTCCCCCGATCAAACTCCGTTTGTTGTTGGAATTTCTCCTTATTTCGTGCTGAGGAATACTTAGGTCTCACTAAACATTCGCAACTAACAAATAATTATTAACTATTTTCAACGTCCCGCTACAACCCTCTCTTTATAAGCTTTCAGCATCAGTTAAGAGGGTGCATGCGCACGCCACGCATACACGTTGGCTCTGAAATTTGACTATTTTAAGTAACATCCTATTATTGATATTTTATACAAATTTCATTTAATTCTGATGATTCCTTCATAGTGTTGCAATTTTTACAAACAGCAGTGTAGGTTAGTTACGTCAGCGTTTCTCAAACTGTGGGACGTGAGCCTATCGAAAATAAAAGGCTTAAAAAATTTAATTTACTGGAATGAAGTAAAACAAAATACTTTCTGATAAAAAAAATACACATTTACATTGATATAATTTATGTGTATCACCTGCGATATTACGTCATCAAAAAAAGCTTACACTTCAAACGCTCATTAGCTATCTTTGATCCTATAACCAATAAAAAATACATTTTGTTTGCTTTGCTGTAATCCCACGAAGAAAGATTTTTTAATTACATTTCTTTCAATCTAAAATCCTACTTTTGCTAAACATTTGTTTTGACCTTCAAACTTACTGGTATGGTTAGCTCGTCCCTTTTTTCTTTTAGGGAAATTGTAAATAATATATTTCTGTTGCTCGTTTTTCCATGTGAAAGTGTTTTATGATATATGGATAAGCATATTGAGCATTTTGAAGGATTATTTGGCCAAGATTTATTTTTATGAGTATTCTGAAACATATAATGCATAATGAAAAACGTTTTACACAATCCTTTTAGAACTAACATTCCTATTTTTATAATGAATGTAATTTTCTCTCCGGGAGTGGTTGCGCGAGGCTCTGAGTCACCCTTGGCTCACGAAATCGTTAATTTTGGGAAAACTGTTTATTTGTTACCAGAAACCTTGGCAGAGAGTATCCTCCTATATGGCAGTCTTAATGGGAATTGAAATGAATTTGTCACATATATCTTTCATTTTTGGGCGTGTAGCAAACGTTTTTTTACAATCTTAAGGTACTTGTTTTGATTGAGTTTCCGGCGCTACCGCTTTTGTTCAAAAATATATTCTATGAACACGCTACTCTTTCCCCGTTGTTTTGATTGTTGTGCTGTACGTCTTTTTATGGTTTATAAATGTAAATGAGCAAAATATAAAAAAAGAAATGGACAAATTTGATCTCTATTGAAGGAAATTGAAACTGATCAAGTAAGGGGAAAACCTGCTGAAATAATGCATATTAATCATGATAGCGAAAGTAAATTTGAGAGCAGCGATGAACATGAAACGAAAGGAAAATTTTCAATTGCTAGTTAAAGAACTCCATCAAAAAATATGAAGCCATAAGTGTACCGTAAGACACACTTCACCCTGTCAAAAAGACACAAGCAAGAAAAAGTTCAAAAGGATATTTGTTGATCATCAAACAACTTCAAAATTACAAGAACGTGAACAAAATATGAACAGTTTTGCTTGCAAATAACATTCCTGTAATGTTAGCGAAAAGTGTTTGTGAATTTATGTCCTTTATTAAGGTCACGTACATTTTGAACATTTTAGTTCAGTTGTATTGGATTTTTTCTCAAATTATCAAAGAAAATTGGAAAAGTTATTGGAAATAGGTAAGCATATTTTCTCTTAATTAAATTATTCACTGGAATTGTGATTTTTATTGTGTATAATAAAAGTAATTCTAAAAAAAGGATTGGCGTGACTCAGTCACCCCTGCGCGACCATTAACGTTAGAATCGATTGCGAGTCTGCTCCCAGGCTAAAACATTTTGAAATTTTCTCGCTTTAAATATTAAAACTATATACATATATAACACCATTATTTTCATTGGAATTTTAGATCTTCCAGATTCTTTCCACATCTTTCCATCTTTAAATCTTCCAGACATTGTACGAGCACCATCGGTACATATTTCAACACAATTTTTCCACTCTATGTTTGCCTCGTTTATAAAATTATTTAAAATATCAAATAATGCTGTGTTGCTATGAGTTTTATTGATTTACAAAAATAGTTCTTCAACTGCTGACATACCATCCCAAAATCGAACATACGCAATGAAAGAAGCATCTTAATTGCTATCTGTTGCCTCGTCAAGCTGCATTGAAAACAATTTATCATGCAACTTACCGAAAGGCTGTTGCTCTACATCTTCAGTTATATCTTTATTTCTACGGGCAACAGTATCATTTGATTGGGGTATGAACTGCAACTCTTTAGCAAAATTGTCTCCAAACCTACGATCGCGACGAAGACTGGTTAAAATTGTACTAGTTACAGCATTTTTACAGTATTGTTCAGACGTCCGATAGTTTGGCCAGACTCACGCAGCCGTTCACGATAATGCCAGATGTGATGGATATGATCAAAAGCAACATAGACTAGACTTTTTTTCAATTCCTTCTATTAGTACACTCTCTCCTTGTATATATATCTTGTTCAAATTTACAATCGTTAATAAAATACTTTCTATTCATTCATTCCAATTCAAATACACTTTTTTAACTTGTAATGGATGACACTTGATGTCAATACAGTTTGTATTTAATACAGTTGTTATTTAAATACAATACAGTTGTTATTTAAATTAAAAAATGAATAAATAGTAAAACAATAATAGTTGAACAGCATATATAAAAAAGAAAATCCCTGTAGCGCAATAAACTTCTAATCCAAAGGTCATGGGTTCGAATCCCACCTGGAAGGGCCTAATTCATGAGAATGTGATTTCTTTTTACTACCCCTGTTTTATTGGGAAAAATTTAAAATTTTAAATTTTTTGAATAAATAGTAACAAACAAACAAAAAATAGTCAAACACCATATATGGAAAGGAAAATGAAAAATTGCAAGGAAAATCGCTCTCTATTTTGTCACTTAATATTGTGATTCTGTCATCTGTTTATACATATTTATATTAATTGTAACCATTTCATAAAAAGTAACTAAAATAATTTTTCCTTTGTTGACCTAAGTAGAAATTGACTTAATTTTTTTTATATATTACTTGTTCTAATGACATTTGTTTTTTTAGAAATGGATGATGGAGGAAATAAATCTTTAATTAAATACATTTTGCAATCTGTTCCAATTTTAAAATTAGCGAAAGGAAAAATTACATAATAATATTCCTAATATTTTAAAGTAATTTGTTTAAAATATATAATACTTAAAAGTAACATATACAAAATTTTATGCTTATCTTGGTAATTTGTACGGTTTATAATTAAGATCATATTGCAGCGTTAGCGCCAAAGAGTGCATTATTATTACATTCAATACATTATTGTTATATAAGGGTGATAAAAATTACGATTGAAAATTGGGTCGCCAGTTGTGAAGGTTTGAGAAGCACTGAGTTACGTGATTGTAGTTCAAATTGAACAGATGTATCAGTCATTAGGAAAATAAAAGTGATTCTTGTGCTTTTGTTTCGAAATATTTAATGTTTTATATTAAGGATCAAAATAAAAACTGTGTTCTGCCTAAGACGGGCAATAAATTCAGAATTGAATTTTTGTAGCTTGCAGAAACTTTTAGAGGTTCCAGTGAAGAAAATGATGGTACTCCAAAGCAAGAGATAAACTTATTTTATCTTAGAATTTTGACTCTTACAATCACGACTACAAATAACGATGACTACATTTGAATAATAAAAAAAATTATTTAATTGAATTATAATATTGTATCCTTAACTTCGACATCAAAGAGTATTTTACGTAATTTGGAACAATATTTGCGGAAATATCTGGTGTTATATGATGCTTCAATTAAGTATTTACAAGAATTTTAGCTTTGATATTATAAAATTTAAATTGTATACATTTTATTAAGAAATGTAGATGTAGAGACACAATTTAACACTGCGACTTGTTCTTGAATTTGAATAATTAACTAAGACTAAAAACCAAATGTTTTTAGTAACAAGCAATTAGATTCCGGATTATGTGAAAAACATCGAAATATATTTTTTCTTTAATTTAATACCATGCATATACTGTGCATATAAAAGTAGATTAATTTAGGAAATTGTATTTTCATTGACTATGATATTGAATAAAACTCTTATTAACTATAAAATACACATCAGTCATCTATTTTTCAAGATTTAGTACCATTTTTATTGCGCATTTTTTTTTAAAGGAAGATGAAGTGAAACATAAATGGGCTTTGTCCAGAATGAAGATTAATAACTTTAAGTCAAGCAATAGCAACATTTATTTCTTTTCAAAGAATCGTACTACAAGAGTTATTATTTTGTGACAATAAACCGTTGCCACATGAGATGAATAATACCCAAACAAAACAAAAAAAACTCTTTGTAAAGTATCGTTATTTTTTTATTTTCCCTTATAATATTGTTATATACATACATGCGATTATGGTCTCTTTTTTTGTTATAATAAACTTACCAATTGATGAAATAAATAACACATAATGGTTTGGAACTTTAATCCATGACATTTCCATTCAAAAATATTTCATTCCTCAAAATTTTCAAGAAAATTTTGCTTTTTTATGATTTTGATAATTTTATGTGTGCTTTTCAATAATTTAGGTTAAATATTCTTTTATTAAAGGATTTTTTTTGATTCTTAATCTGAAAGGTAAAAAATGAAATTCAGTTTTAGGAAAATTAGTTTATGGGGCATTATATATATATTAAAAAAATAATACATACTTATAAGTAAATGATCCAAGAAGTGATACATTATGTTATGTTTACATCATCCTTACGAGGGAGTGTGAGCATATCGAAAATAAAAGATTTAAAATATTACAAATTTACTGAAAGGCAGCAAAATAAAATACATTCTGACATAATAAAAAATAAAATACATTCTGACATAATAAAAAATAAAATACACATTTACACTGATATAATATACATATAAATATATCAGTATTTCACAATGTATTTGATAAGTAATCTCTAAATACTAAGTTAAGAACAAGTTTAATAATTACTAGTGATTCACATAGTCTAGTTATATACAAAATTTAATACTTATGTTAATAACTGGTACGGCTTATTATTAAAATCGCATGGTAGCTTTGATGTCAAAGTACATTTTTATTGCATTCAATACATTATTATTGTATGAAGGGGCGGGCACGATAAAAATTGTGATTGAAAATTAAATCGCAAATATTGAAAGTTTGAGAAGCACGGGTCGACATCTTTGCACCTCAAATTAATTATACTTGACGCTCATGGCCGTATTAGTCTAGTGGTTATAGTCACAAACTTGTGGCTTGCCTGTGGAAGGTTCGAGTCCTCGCGCCACTGAAGACACGCTGTTTAGAGGGGCCGATGCACGTTAAATATGTCAAGACCCAAACGTCTTCCCGTTTATATGGTGTGGTAGTTAGGAGAAAGGGGTGCCAGCTCGAGTGTCATTCTCGCCACTTGACTGAAATTCAAAATTATGAGGTCCGACACCAATAGCCCTCGGTTTGCTTTATAGTGTGACGTTAATATAACTCCCACTTGCTCATTTTACGCCACAGTCAAAAGTCATAGCTACCGACATTCCTCTTTAGACATTCATGCGATACACAAGAGAAATATTTCCTCTCCCCTACGTCCAACAAATATGTTCAATGTCTTGTTTAAACGAACTCAGGTCAATTTTTTTCATATTTGTATGATTAATTTAAATTAAAATGTTCACATTACCTCACTGGAAAAAATAGAACAGAGAGAAAAGAATAAAGTCTTTCTGAATAAAGTCATTCAATCTTAAATATATAAAAGACGAAGCATGTGATATTTTTTTATATTAGAAAGACTAAAATGCTAAAACAGCGAAATGAATAAACTAACACGATTCTCTTTACACGATAACAAGTAATAAGAAATTATTTTAAGTCTATTCTTACTTAGGTCAACAAAGAAAAACTTCATTTTTGATTTACTTTTCATTAAATAGTTACAATTAATATAAATATGCATACACAAATGACAGAATCACAATATTAAGTGGCAAAATAGAAAAGCGATTTTCCTTTCCATATAGGGTGTTGGACTACTATTTTTGTTTGTTACTATTTATTCATTCATAAATCACATTGTCAGAAGTTAGGCAATTCCAGGCAGGATTCGAATGCATGACCTTTGGATTAGAAGTCCAACGCGCTATCGATTGCACTACAGGGACAAAGCGAGGTATTTTCCTTTTTAAATATGGTGTTGGACTATTATTTTTATTTGCTACAATTTATTCATTAATTAAACCTAATTAATGAATCAATATTAGAAAAACTGTATTTGAAATTGAATGGATGAATAGAAGTATTTTATTAATGATTAAGTATTTGAACAAGATATATATATATATATATAAATAAATGTATGTGCGGAGAGTGTGAACTAATAGTAGGAATTGAATAAAAGATGTATCATGTGATATTTTTTTTACATTGGAAAGACTGTATGAAAGCGAAATATGAAATGAGTAAACTAACATGATTCTCTTCATACTATAATAAAGTCAGAGTATGTGTTTTTTTTTTCGTATTTTTTCTAAAAACTATTTTTCTGTTTAAAATTGGGTCCTATGTCTATAATAAATGCAGGAAGTATCCGATATAATATAAAAATATTGTGACAAAAGTAAATCTCAAAGTTTTAAATCATGCGCGTGTGTGGCTAGTTGACATTTCAAATAACATATCACCTAGTACTTTTATAGAAGGATTTTGAATACCAGAATCTATGCAGAGAAGCTTTCATTAATTCTAAACATATCATTACAGTTTAAATTGATTCATTTTTAGACCAAATCCCCAGATGCACAGTTAGTTTTAGTAATAATTTATTGGAGAATATAATGAGTCTTTCACATAGGTAAAATGTAACAGCGTTCAGTTATATTTCATACCAAGTAAAATAACCTCTTTAGTTTTTGCTGACCAGAATCAAAAAATTTCAAATACATTGTGATATGATAAAATTATTTTAAGATAATAAAAAAAGTTATTCATACGTTTTGGTCAAGGGAAATAAACGTAATGTCATTAAATGAAGCGCTAACAAATGATTATGGATCAAAAGAAAGATATATTTAAAAATCTGAAACATACGTATTGTTCTAACTTGATTTTAAGTACTATATTCGGAGAAAGCTGAAAAATGGTTTTTAGAGTTTTTTAAAAATAGAAACATAAAATTAAAATTGTTCTTAATCTTTTTAGATTAAATAGCTATATTTTGCGTAATGATAGTTATAAAATAATATGTCGGAAATATATCAACTTTAGATTTTACATTATACGTAAAACTGGACCATTTATTTAAATAAGGTAAAAGTTGTGAAATAAAATTAATATATATATTTCTAAAGAAAATTCTTATAGCTTACTATCTTTTCTGAGAAATATATTTAAGTATTTAACTTAAATCTCTCGTTAATTTTTTGAATTTAATACTTATTTTCGATAGTAAAAATTATTCTACTAAATGAAATGATTGCGATTTTATCCAGAAATTAATATTGCAGTTAATATAGCAGACCAAAATGTCAGCTCTCTCTCTCTCTTCATTGTTCTTTTCCATTAACATTAAAATAAACAATATATATATATAGTTATGACATTTATATTTTATAATACATATGAGTTACTTTTAAGTTGAATATAAGTAAAGATTTCAGTTAATGAAAACTAATCCTTGAAAATTTGTTTCATGTTAAGAATTTTTCGGTAAATTTCAGGTCTTTCCTTTTTTTTAAATACATGCATGACAATATAATTATGTATGTTTTTATTATAATACAACTGTAAAAATTCCTGTAAAGGGTTAAGTGTATTTATACATTAGTCAAATAACTCGAAAAGTACTGAATGAAAGGCAAAGTTTTTATTTTTAAATATTTAGAGTGGATTACACTTGCGTGTAGGTTTTGCACTTAGGAAAAAAAAATTCTGTAGGCGCAATTTCCAATTTCCAATTTCAACATTCCATTTTTTTAAATTTTTTTTTGCTCGCTTTGATTTTTATATACGATTTTTTCCGTTGCAACATCCGATGAAGTTTTAAAGTAAAAAGTTAAAAAATGTAGTCACTTAACGCTTAGGTAACGGGATGAGACAGCGAATTGTTGAAAGGCTAGAAGCTAAGTAATCTTAAATGCAGATTGCGAGAGACTACAATCCTGGCCATTCATTGAGTGCATCTTGAGTAGACTAATTACACTGATTTAGTTGACAGTAGCCATAGGAAAGGTCGTCTTAAGCCCATCATGATTTAAGAAGATTCATATATGTTCATTAAGGTATCCGACTACATTCAGAACCGTGATTTTAAAAAAGCGCATAAATGGATAATTTTCCTGATATTTAGTGTCACTTGGATTAAAATACATGTATAAAATTGTTTTAAGGATATTTTGACAAAAAAATTATTTAAATACAATATTTTCGCAAAAAATTAACTTCTAGGAATAATCTGTTTTCTCAAATTGTTCTCCCTTTTATCAAAAATTGGCTTTTAAAAATAATAATATTTCACAATAATAATAATAATTTTTCTGTATAAAGTAAAAGATTCTCCAGAGTCTAAAGTACAATTCTTTTTGAAAAATTCACATTATTTTCAGAGTTACCACCCATTGAAATAATTATCGGTGTTTTTTTCTTAAAATTGCTTCCCTCTGTTGTCGTGAAACATGGATAAACCCACTTCTAAGATATATATTTCAGAAATTCTACTTGAGTTTCTGTACAGAGATCTGAGCTAGATACAGGCAAAATATTATTATAGTAATAGAAACATTTTTCACAAAGGAGAATGTTTTAGAAAATGGGTCATTCTATGATCATCATTTTGTCAAAATGTACTTAAATAATTTTTTATTGTAATAATATTCTTAAAGCAGTTTCACATACACATTTTCTAATCAAGTGACTCATAAATATTATCCATTTATACGCTTTTAAAAATCACACGGTTCCGAACGTGTATGCCCGGATACCTTAAAGTAAAACTTAAGAGGAGTGCTATATAAATTTTCAGCCATTTCAGAAACTTCTTGAGACTACACAAATCAAAGTTTCAAGGAGTACTGCTTCTAAAAAACTAGTCTCGCTATTGCGTCCTCTTTCTCCAGGACTTTATCCTAGCAGGAATCGATCTTATTAAAATTGTGTAACTGTAAGATACTTATTTATTTTTTCCATTCTATCACGTAATTTCTTTTTCAGAGAAATATCATAATAATAATAGTAATAAGAATAATATAAATTGTGTATAAAGTTTGGTTAGACTTCTAAATATTATTTTATGTTACAAAATATGTAGATTTAACGTTTCTTTATCACAAATTTTAGTTCTAAATATATTTGCATGAAATCAGAATAGTGACGCTGCCACATTAGTACTAACTGAACAAATTATTCCGCAACTTGTCTTAGAATTTTATAGAACAACGTGCTCTAAATTTTTCTTGACGTCTAATCTCGTACGTAGAAGACAATGCACTGAACAACTCCTGTGATATATGTAATCAGAAACACATCAGTAAGAGTTATTTAGGTTTTTCTTGGATTCATTAAAATTAGTGATTTATTTGTAAAATTAAAAGATGTAACTTTTTAAAATCATGGTCTAGAGTTAAGATTACTTAGAGGTAGCACACAAACACCTGGTAAGCCTAAATTCGTGCGTTCGATCCCAGATGGAGTCGATAGATTTTCTGGATGTGAAAATCGTAGGCACGCATGTCATATTATTATGTGATATGTAAAATATACCTTAAGTATCCATTTGCTATACTCTCGGTAAAATTAAATCACTGCAATATTCAACCTCCAAATAGCCGAAACCTCGAATGTATTCAAGCATCAAATATTTGGTTGAGAGAGATGCCACTAGATGGTACCACCAATAAGAAGGCTCTCATACTTGGTGGAGTGTGGTGTCTGTGAGAAGGTTACTGCCAAAATGTGGTTAATTTGAGGAAAGAAAAGAAAAAAAATTTTTTTTTTTTTTTAAAAAGTGCAAAATAATGGTACAAACTATGCAATTAATCTATTTTTGAAATATAACATATTTAAAAAACAGCTAGTGAGAGACTTAAAAAGAAAAAAAAAAGTATTTTACACTCTTTGTAAAGAACAGTTCAAACATAACTGCACAATACTTTTTATTCTAAAGCATTCTTTGATGAAGCAATTCAAAATGAAACAGAAAAAAAAAAAGAGTTTGATCTTCTTTTATAGTAATGCATTCATGCACGAAACATTTCAGTTAAGCAATGTTCATGAAAGATTGCTTCCACATTCATGTTTAAATGTATTTAAAATTTTACAGAACAGGAAAAAAATGTTGTAAAAGCACTGTTCTGAATTTTTTTTCGGATATTTTGCGGGAAAGAAATTATTAAATCCATAGATGAGAAAAATTAAAAGTAAAAATTGAATACGGATGATTGATACTGGAGTATTTGATGTTGTCGCTTGAAGGCACGCCTCGTGAAAACGGAGAATGGTTTTGAAGAGAAAAACGCTGAGAGCGTTTGGTAACAAAAGTGTTAGCTTGGGTTTTTAGAGCCTTTAAATAATATTACAGTGAAATCGCTTAATACGAAACGGAGGAGACTAAAATATTTTTCCGTGTTAAAGTATATTAGAAAAAAAAACATATATTTAACAAAATTAAGTTTATTGGAGTACATTATATTTACATAAATATGTATACAGTCAAAGTTCTGTATAACGATGTAGCTAAATCCCGAAAAAAAGTTCGTTATATGGAAAATTCGTTATATAGAGGTTCATCTTTTAATTTTCTTTGTAAACCACATAAAATAAATTTTAAATTCATAAACAGTATATATTAAAAAAAGTAATTATTCAAACCTTTTTGTAAATAAAAAAAAATTTTTTTTATAAATCTTACCTATGAAAAAAGAAGGAAGAAAAACTGCAAAGAAAGTTTCTTGACGCTTTTTTTCATTTCCTGAAGAATTAATTTTTTTCTTTGATGCTCAAGTACTTACATTTTGTTATTTTCGAGCAACAAGAAACGAATTTACCAGTACGACTGATCAGCACTACAAATGAACGGAGACTAGTTCAAGGACACGGGGACACGAGACAACTCCACTGAGGGGGAAAGTAGATATCGAAGATGTTTCTAGTTAACTGGACGATAGGGATTAAATGTTGCACGTTTTGGATGAAAAGTCCAGCTTTCTATTGCTCTCGGCCAGTTAGGCATCCAAGAAAACCCATTCAAGATTTATGACTACCAAAAAATAAGTTAAAACAGTGTTTCTCAAATGATGGGGCTCGCTCCCCTAGGGGGGCGTGATAACTCTAAGAGGGGAGCGCGAACATATTGAAAAGACGAAAACAAAAGTTTATTTTAAAAAAAATTATTAATTTATTGGAAGTAAACGAACAAAATACATTCTAACATAATAAAAAAGGAAATTAACATTTGCACTGATATAATACACATATAAAAGTATCAGTATTACACACAATGTATTTTATAATTAATTTGACAATACTAAGTTAAGCAGAAGTTTAATTATTACCAGTGAACCCATGTTCTTGTCATATATTAAATTATGTACAAAAATTAACACTTATCTTGATAATTTTTGTACGGTTTATAAATAATCCCTTAACTGCCGATTAAAAGTTACACTATTCGCTCCCCAATGCCTCCGTTCTCCCAGTAGGCACGTATGTGATGTTTTAGAGAGGGGTGGCGGAAAGGAATAAATAAAGAAATCTGATATAAGTAAACACTTCGCAAACACTGTCAAGGCGTCCTTTTTATTGCATCTAAAAACCTTCGGAATAATTTTAAAGATAGCAGAGCACAGAAAAGATCGTACTTTAGAAAAACGTATACATACGCCCGGGGCATTTAATACAATAGTTGTGTGAGACGTATATGTACACCCGGGGCATTTAACACAATGGTTGGGCGAGACGTATATATACGCTGGTGGCACTTAGAGGTTAAAGTCGTATTGTACATTAAGCGTAAAAATATAGTATTATTGAACTCAATGTATTGTTGTTTGTATGGAGGGGCAGGGGGCGATCAAAATAATGATTGAATATTGGATCACCAATATTTAAAGTTTGGGAAACACTGAGTTAAAAGAAAGAATAACTTGAAATGTCTAGAAATACTGAATAAAAAGGGAGAAAAAAATGGAATCACGAGAGAAAAAGTTCGTTATATAGAAAATGCATTCGCTATTGGGAGTTTATTTTCCGAAGAAAATCGTGAAATGTTCACGGTTCCAGGAAAAAGCTCGCTGTATAGAAAAATTCGTAATGTAGAGGTTCGTAATATAGAGGTTCGATTGTATATGCATGTATTCAATAAAAATCAATGAAACAAAAATCATTCTGTAGAATTAAATGAAATTTAATACAAAATTTGCAGGTTTTTGGAAAAATTTATTTATTGAATTGTAGGAAAATAATCTGATATTTTTCCTCGTATTTTTAGCAAAAATGTGATCAATGACTTTCATTTCGTGGTTCATTTCACCATTTGAAAGAGAATCTAAGTAACTATGGACACTTTTCATGAGGTCTTGCATAATTTTCATGACGTGTGAACAGGAGACAGCTTACTCTTCTCATTTTTGTCGGCGGAATCTGCGTCAGTGATATTTTTTGAGTTTTGAACAAATTCCAAAATGTCTTTTCCGTAATTGGAGATGTACACACATTATCATCATATACTGCAATGAATTTTCCGATGATACAGTCGGACAATGATACAGAAACTCTCTCAAAGATTTCACTGAGAGAAAAAAAATGGGCGAGTTGAGAGAAAAAATAAGTGCAAATACATAGTTTGTCGGGACTGATGTATTATTTCGTGTTAAGGGGACACAGTACGATTCAATTGACCAAAATCAGTCAAAAAATTAAATTTAATTTATTTAGCTCAAATTTTCTTTTATATACTTTCCTATAACCCTCACAAAAATTTTGAAAGCTCTAAACTTAAAACGCAGAATTATAATAGCTTTCACGTTCGTTTTTATTCACATCCCTATGGCAAATCAAAACTTTAAACTGCCGTATCTCAGAAAGATAAAATAACTATTTTGTCTTCATTTAAAATGCTAAGGCTTTTTCTATTATGCCTAATGCTTTAAAAATTTTTTTACCTATTCCCAATAGTACATGTAACAAAAGTTGGTATGCATTTTGAATCAAAGCAATATCATTTTTTTTAAAATAATAAACTCAGAATTTATATATTTTTACAGCATTACTAAACATTCATAAAAAGAAGTATTATAAGAATACCAATCACGTTAACGCAAAATCCACATACCAACTTTTATTATACATAGTTTGACGTACTTGTAAATAAAATTTCATGCGTGTACGTAAATTTTTGTAGGAGTAGTAGCATTTTAAAATCACTCCAAAAATTCTAAGTTTTTTCCTTAAAAAAATTACACGATTAGCTTTTTATGAAATTTTGAGCACAAAATCTGTTTAACACAGTATACATACATAGGAGGCAACAAAAGAAATAATAAAATCCTTAAATTAAAAATTTTTGCGTAATCGTACTATGTACTATTTTGTCTTAAGCGTTTCACTGTATGTCACTCTCTCTGTCAAGCGTATTTTACTGTATTTGTTTTAAGAAAAAACGCTGGTATTTTTATTGAAAACTTAACCAGATAAAAGGCATACATTTGGAGTATTTTGACTTGGCCGTTCGAACTCTTATCCATGCGAATATTATTCCATAAAACAAATATTAAAGTGATTAAAGTTATTTATTAAAGAAGTGAACCTACGAATTCGTATAAAAGTAGTAAATATATTTAATAAATGAAAACAAGATGTTTTTATAGATAATGCCTACCGTTTTAATATTTTATGCAACAAAATATGAAAATAAGAAACATATAAAGTAATCGAAATTAATTTCAAAATTACTACATTGTATAAGAATAAATATGATTAAATTCAAAATAACATAAACATTTTTATATTACATATAGCTTTTATTTTTCACTAATAAAATATGCATTTTTAAAAAAATTATAAAATTATATGTACTTTTGATTGAAATTTTTGTTATATTTCTTGAGTCTTTTCTGATATAAATGATTCTGCTAAAAAATTTATATTTATAAATTTCGTTGCGTAGATAGGATAGACTTTATACTTGGACTTTACTGAAGAACAAAATAGTTCTTCAAGAGCGGTGGAATTTATTGTCGACAGCAATTCTTTAAGTGCAGGATAAAGCAAAATAACTATTAGTGACTAAAAATAGAGGTATGTAATGTTAAAGATGTCATCTGTCAAACTTATCTTCCTCCTATAGACGAGCTGTTTTTCTTGTAGATTCTCAGTTTGCCATCCTCTGCTCCTTTCGCAATAGCGACTCAATGTAGGTGGAGGAGGCGAGAAAAAAAATCAGGAATTTAGCAGTGCTGATTGGACTATTGTCTTCCAATAGATTCCTAGCCATTGCGGCATCCCATGCAACGAAAAGCCGGACTCTTTGGCAAAGCATGGCTGCAATCTCCCCCAGCCTTCTGACAGCTTGTCATGCAGACAGTCTTTTTCAAATATCTACAGATCCATGCGAAAATATATTCGCCGAATTCAAGAGAATGATGCTAGGGCAAAGATGTGGGGAACCCTGTTCCATAGTCCAGTCCCAATGGGTCTTTCTAGAAAGGTTTTCTCAGCTGGTTTTAGAGCTTTGATCGAGATCATGACTTTCCTCAGCAACAGCTACACCAAATTAGTGTTAAAGACACTCCTGCCTTTGTGTCTTGGGGAAGATGCTATGAATTTTGCTCACATGACAGTTTGTGCTTCCCTGGCCAACACAGAGGTTTAAATTCTTCCTCTGACAACTTTACTGCAAAGGCTGGTTTATATTGGGCTGCTCGCAGGAAAATGGACTTAACGACCTATTTCTCGACGTAGTATAAAAAAAAATACGTAATATATAAGAAAAAGATTATCTACAAAACAACCTCCCTGCCATAAGCAAGTAAACACTTCAACAGCTGAAGTAATACTGTAGCTGGGAGTATATCTGGAGAAGTTGGCCTTCTAGGATCTAAGTCCCCTATCTTCACGGAGAAAAAAGACATACTCAAAAATGAGCACGTCGACATTCTTGTTTTGCAATAAATATGCTTGTCTCAGATTTGACGGCATGCTTCGATCGAATTTGATTCGTTACATGTACTCAAAACCTCCCCAAAATGTTAATTAATGCTCTCAGACAAATTAAAAACATATCTCTGATTACAGAATCTCTTTTGTATACTGGCTACATATTTTAGAAAAATTGAGGTTCAAAACAAATTTAATTTCTTAAATCTTACGAACTATATTTCGTATCTACCACGTTACACCTTGAGTGAGCACATATTAAAATGAGTACTGATTATTTGTTGTTATTTTACTTAACTGATTTTCTTGTTTGTAAAACTAAAAGTACATGATTTGTTTTTATAATAAAAGATAAGTTAAATAAGTTGGTAAAATTACTAATTACACTCTCTGTACACAGTTGACTCAACTAAGCGATATGGTAAATGTGATGTTTACTTTATTTTTGACGGATTATATAAAAGCAATTTACTTGATTCATAAGTCATATTGTTTGATTTATTCCAGGCAAAAATTTATTTGTGTAAACATCATTCTTTTAAACCCACCCTGGGTGTTTAAGTGTAGAATTGGGGAGGGTGCTTTGGCGAAGTTAATTTTTTAGCAACCGAAATTAGGCGCCAAGCAACTTTAGCGATAGGTGTTAAGAGAAATTGCAAAGTGGAATTTTACAATAAAAAATAAATATTAATGAGAAATAAAAAAAAATATATTGATAAAGTTATCAGTACGCATTTTATTGAGTTGTATTTGGCGATCGATTCCAGTCGCCGAATCCAAAGGGCTAACTATTCAACACTTTAACCCAAAAGTGAAAAGCTTTATCTATGTCATTACACATAGTCAACTACTAAAACCCCATTTAAAGTTCTGCTTTGAAAGGTGGTCAACCATTATGTTACATAAATAAAACTATTGTTTTGCAGTAAAATGTTCTTGTATGAATTGTAGCATTAACATGTTTCAGTATGCAATATGGTTTTACCAATTGATTGAACATGGTATTAAGTTTTTATCAATTATCACTGTTAGTAGAAGGTGCCTTGAATGTAGGAATAAATACAACTTTAGACATCCCATTTTATCCCAATCAATACCAAAAAGATTCAGGATTTATTTGAATTTTACTACATAAGTTTTGTTGACAATTATTAATCTTTTTAGAGATCATTAATTTTGAAAATTTTAAAGTAATTTTTTAGCTTATTAATTGCTACGGAAAAATGACTTAAAAGTTTCCATGAAGAAATTATTAAAGAGTTTCAACAATTTCTAATACTCTTATTTTATGATTCTTTTCACTCTTACTTTCGAATATTGAAAGAGTCAAAATTAAATGAACAGAAATTATAGAATGAGTAAAATTAGTTAGTAAAATTGAGCATAATATATTTCAAGAATGTTTTTTACTTTTCAGTATTAGACATTAAGTATAAAAATTATAAATCTACTTAACTACTAATATTTAACGTATAATTTGTCCTATTAATAATTGATCAGCATTGTTTAAATTAGATTTATCGCAATACTTACAAATCATTACAGCCTTTTGGTAACATTATATGAAACGAAACACATGACTGCCAATTCAGCCCATAATCCACATGCAAAATTGTTACTGCCAACTTGGCGAGTTATCTTAAACGTTGTTGCCATAATATGTAAGTACAGATTTATCTTAAACCATAGTGCCGAAAGACAGTGGCATAACAGGGAACATTTGGGCCTCCATGTTGATTTTTGCATAAAGGGTAGGTGGTAATTTTTGGCGAATGTCAGGCTTTTGGGCCTCCAACTGCAATATGAGGCTGTATGTTACGCCACTGAAGAAAGGCTATTAAGTACTTTCATGACCGCTAATACTTGTTTCATTTCATATAAGTAATCTTGCCCAAACTGCGCCATGATAATATGTTCCAAAATTAACACAGATTTGGTATAAAATTTTCTGTGTGCAGGTATGTTGTAATTTTGAGCGAAAAGCAAGAAATCTGCCATAATATGTAAGGTACCGATTTATCTTATAATATACGATAGAAAGGCAGTGGCGCGCAACAGAGAAACATTTAGGCCCTCTGAAGTAGTGTTTGGGGCCCTCCCCAAGTTGATCTCTACAAAGGGTAGGCACTTGGCGGCTGAAAGGCTTTGGGTCTCATGACCCCTAGGACGTCTCTCGCGTTCTTCTCCCAACATAACTCCTACTGCCCTTGACGGCCACGATTAATGGCAAAACTTTTCCAACCCAACAACCAAGAGAAACAGGGCGACGCAAATAAGATATATTTTGAAAAGGATAGAGGGTTTAGTGAGATGGGACGGCAATCTTAGAGATAACTTAGTGCGGAAACAGTTAGGAACAAGTAGCTAGACGACCTACCTCGCAAGGCAGAAGGATACGCCCATTCTCGTTTTCACATTGTTAATTATAAGAAGGAGTAATAGTGCAGGAGTATACTTATCTACAAGTAGCAGAATAGAGTGTCTCAACCAAGATAGAGGGTTACTCTCTATAAAAGGTAGTATTTTGTATAGGAAGTTAGATTAGCAGATAATTAAATATAATTAAGATAAGTGATCTAGTTGTGCTGTGATCTGACTTAAATATTCAGATTAATTTGTGGCTTATTCCCTCACTTAAAGAAAAGTTGTTATTTAGGAATTAAGTAATTTGGGTTATTCTTAATAAAAAGTTGTGTTAAGAATTACAAAAATGTCTCATCTTTTAGATAATCCCACACCTCAGCTTTACGCGGATCCAACAAGACATAGCTATCGCAGGATGGCTATGTCACAAATGGCGCCCTAGAACAATATTAATTCTGGGTAAGGCAAATGCAGGAGGATTTACTATATTACCTGGAAACGTATTTTTCCGGGTCGGAGAACGTAACGAGTCTCTTTGAGACAATAGATAATCAAATACAGTTACTTGAAATCCCAAGTAATCTGTCATGTGCTTACTTGAAAAGTCATCTCAGGGGAAGGGCTCAAGATTGGTACTCAATATTTGGATCGGTGCTAGTGCAAGATACAGCCACGGATTTCGCGCAGCTCAAGGCTGAATTAGCGAAAGCCTTTCCCGCAATCAAAAATAAGAAAGAATTGGAGGCTCGATTTTTCGCGTCACAGCAGGGAAGAAATCAGGAACCCACGGACTTTGTTTACGATTTATTAAAAATTCAGAAATGTTTAGAGCTAGGGATGTCGCAGGCGGAATTGGTTGATCACATTTGTGTTAGATTCGAACCACAGATCCAGGACTACGTGGAAGTTCGCAATCCGCAGAACACGGTACAACTTTTGGAAATATTGGCTAAATTCGAAGAGAGGTATTCTTACAAATTAAAAAGGGATTCACAGAATAGTGATAATGTAGAAAGACGAGGTCAAAACGCGCATAGGATACCTAATTTTGATGCTAATCGCAGAAACTGGAGAAATTCTGAGGTTGGGCGTAGACCAAATAATGGTAGAAATGATTTTTATGAGAATAGCCGTCAAAGTAATAGAGGGTTCGAGAGGAATAGATTTCAGAATGGGGATTAGGGATTCAACGAAGGGGGATACCAATTTCGAAATGATCGAAATGATAATTTTAATAGAGGGGACCGTAGAAATAGGGGTTCAGTGAAAATTTCAGTCGAGGCGATAGGATGCAAAGGGGACGATTAAATGTTGTAAAAGTTAAAGATCAACCTCAAAAAGAATCGGCAAGAGAAATACCAATTAAGCTTTCTCCGATATGTATATCACCCATAGAGCTTCCCCACGTTCCTATTTTATTAAATAACACATTTTTGAAAGCGCTATGGGACACCGGAGCAGATAAATCATTTATATCGGAAGAAGTATATAGAAAATATTTTTTTTATAAGCAAATTAAAAAATCACTTGAGCCAGGTAATAACAGCACAGGGAGCGAGAGGAAATGCCAAATATAGGAATTGTAGAATTGAATATTCGCATCCAGAGACAGTTTTGAAAGACCTTGAATTAAAATTTCATGTGTTGACAGATTTGGAGACCACCCATGCTTATTCCAGGTGTTGATTTTTATAAGAGTGGGTCAAGGGTCGTTTTAGATTTTTGTTCGAAATCGTTGAAATTCCCGATTCTCCGATAAATGGGGTGATTTAAATCAATTGAAGAAAATGTTGAAATAAGATTTGTCTAAGACAAAATTGGGAGGCGAAAAACAAAACTACAAAATTTGTTTTAGTAAGTTTTAAGAGGATTATTCTCAGACAAACCAGGTCTTACTGTGTTTTATACCATGAAATTGACACGGGAGATAACCCACTTGGTGTTTCAGCCATATAGATACGACGGCAGAAACAAGCAATAATTTGATTTTCACATACAAAAATGTTACAAAAGAGAGCAATTGTTTCAAATTCATCCCCGTAAATACCAGTTGTGTTATGCAAAAGGAAAAACCAATGGGTTCACCGGATAATTCAGGAAGCATATGGATTTTGCAGTAGGGCCTATAGAAACTAAATTCGATCACAAAATCCCATGATGCCAGCACCGTTAATAGATGATTTAATAACGAACACATCCCTATACAACAATAATGTCATCTCTTGATCCTAAGAAGTGCGTTACTTTCAGGCGGTAAACCCCGGTGATATTGTCAGAGACGCATTTCATCAGTAAAATGGCACTTAATAGCTCAAGCGGATGCCATTCGAACATCAGGAGCAGCTCCCAGTTTTCAAGGGCGAAATTGGCCACTTGTCCTAAAACCAGTGACGATAGGGAAGTTTGTAGATAGCTGTATATCGACGACGTTATTATAACATCTCCATCATTCACTCACCATGTTGAGCATTTAAGGGAAAGTTTTCATTTGTTTAAGTGCAGGATTATTGTGACATTTAAATAAAGATAAATGTAAATTTGGGTGCGATGAATTGAGGTATTTAGGATTAATTATTGAAGTAAAAAGGAATCAAAACGGATGAGAGACAAAGGTTCGAGCCATACTAGAGATGAAACCACCCCGCGGCAAAAGAGGTGTCGAGTTTTTGGGTATATCCCAGTGGTACGCGAAATTTATTTAAAAATTATGCGGATCTTTGAGCCCTTTATAATCTTAAACGAAAATTAAAAAAATTTACATTACCACCAGAAGTCCCAGAAAGGCGCAAAAGGCATTCGAGAAGGGAGTCAAGGCAGCTGTAACAAAGGCGCCAGTTTTAAAAAGTACCAAACTTTCAGGAGCCATTCGGAGTTATTTACAGATGCCAGTTCAATCGGTTTTGGGAGCAGTGCTTAATCAAAAACAGACCCGTTATATTTGCTTCACGTACGCTGAACAACGCAGAGGAATTATACAGTAACCAGAGGCACAGAATGTCTAGCAGTAGTATGGGCGTTGAACAAATTCGAACATATTTAGGAACGAGTACCAGTGCAAAGTAATCACAGTCACGCGCTGCCTTAACACGCCTAAAGCATGGCAAAATTGTCGAAGTAGGATAATCAGATGGGCACTCAAATTAGCAGAATTTAATAGAATAGGAACATAGACCAGGAACTCAAAATGCAGTAAGCAGATATACTGTCAAGGAATCCTGTGGAAAGTATAATAGAAGAAAAGTTAATTGTGCAATAATCAGGGATTTAGTACTTACTTCATAGGAACAGTTAATAACAGAACAAAAGCATGACCCAGAACTAGGTCATATCTATGAATATTTAGAAACCCGAAGATAACTCTGTTAATGCACCGATAATTGAGAGTGGTCCCACGACTTCCGTCTAATTGAAGGCTTGTTATTTTATGCGAAAAAACGCAACGTCGTTAAGGTGAAATGCGTGTATACATTCCAAAATCTTTAGAGAGGAATGAAATAATGAGAAAATTTCACGACAGGCCAATTACCCAGGACATTTGAGAAAGATTTAAAACGTATCACATAAAATTCAGGACGTTTATTTATTTCCCATACATGAGAAAATTCATTGATCAATATGTCTCTCTACATACCATATGTGCCAAGTTAATAACTATAAAAACGCGTTACCAGCTGGTCGTTAAATCCAATTATATCAAATTATCCAAATGAGATAGTGACGTTAGATTTGTTAGGCCAGTATCTATATCGAGGCCAAAAGACATGTCCTTTATATTTTAGTAATAGCAATCATTTTCCTTGAATGGGCTGAGAAATTATACCTAAAAAGGCCTCATCTCGTATAATAGCGGATATTTTTTTGATAACTTTTATATCGCGTTTTGGAGCTCCAATAAAATTAATAAGTGCTAACGGTCCTTACGGTAATTTAAGTGAAAGATTAGGCATAAGGCATGTGAAGACTATTGCATATAGGCCACAAGCAAATCGGACTGAAAGAGTTGAAGAAATCGAGATATAGTGCAAAATGATTGCAAAATTATGTTAATAATCAACACGATGCAGGATCAATTCTTACGCGTGAGTTTGCTTACGCTATTCGTGCAACAGTGAATGAAACAACGGGAAAATCACCTGCAGATTATTTTGGGGTCGGAGGTGATTACCCCATTTCAAAAAGTGAAGTATGATTTCAGATGGATCGGAATTCAAAGTTAAAAACATAGGAAAAATATTTAAGGAAGCTAGACTAAGTACGAAAACTAAGCAGGAAATGTGGGAAAGTTATTATAATAGACGAAGACGAGATATACAAATTAAGGTAAATGATTGGGTCTTATTAGAGACTCACCCTTTAAGTTCAGCAGCTAATAAAATCTGTTCCAAATTTAAACAAAAATTTGAAGGACCCTATAGAGTATTAGAAGTAAGAAATAACAATAATATTGTAATATGGAAGTCAGGAAAAAGATTAACGGTTAACGTTGATCAAATAAGAATATATCGTCATAGGAAATGTGACGAGGTCGAGTTAGGAACAGGTAGCCCAGTTAGTATCAGATCACGTCAGGAAACGAGTATTTCGGAAAATGTACATCAAAGATTAAATGAGTCACACTATGGGAAAGAAAGATCTGCGGTCAAAAGCGAGTTAGAGGCAAAAGAGATTAATCGCCAATCAAAACAATATAAAAAAACTGATAGGACCGATAAGCGCAGATCACTGGTCAGATCGCTTCCTAGTTCATTTACGAATGACAGGAAAAGTAAAAGAGAAAAACTCGCTAAGGGAATGAAAGGTCGTATGGATCGGGGGCAAGTGGACCACAGAGAAAGTGGCACAGAAAGGTGTGACGTCTCTCGCGTTCTTCTTCTAACATAACTCCTAAGTTCTTTGACGGCCACGATTAATGGCAAATCTTTTCCAACCCAATACCAAGAAGAGAAACAAAACGAATATGCAAATGAGATATACTTTAAAAGGATAGAAGGTTTGGTGAGATAAGACGGCAAACCTAGATATAACTTAGTGTGGAATCGTTCGGAACAAGTGTTAGACGTCCTACAGCTCTGGAAGAAGGATACGCTCATCGCAATTGAATATAATAAGGATTAAGAAAGCCTGAGTCTTCTTACCTACTATTAACATAATAGGAATTTCTTCAACCTAGGAAGGAAGGTGACTCTATAAAAGGTAATATTTTGTATAGGAAGTTAGATTAGACATTTAAATTATTATAATTAAGATAAGTGATCTAGTTGTGCGATCTGACTTGAATTTAAAGTTTAATTGTTGGCTTATTCTCACTTTAAGAAAGTTGTTATTTAGAATTAAGTAATTTAAGTTATTCTTAATAAAAGTTGTGTTAAGAATCGCAAATGTCTCATCTTTTAGATAATCCCACACCTCTAGCTTACGCGGATCACGTAAGACGTGGCTATCGCAGGATGGCTATGTCTCAATGGCACCCGAACTCTTTTAATTCTGGGTTAGGTTAATCAGGTGGATGTAATGTATTACCTGAAATGTATTTTTCAGGGTCGGAGAACATTACAGAGTTCCTTGAAACAATAGATAACCAAATACAGTTACTTGAAATCCCAAGTAATCTGTCATGTGCTTACTTGAAAAGTCATCTCAGGGGAAGGGCTCAAGATTGGTACTCAATATTTGGATCGGTGCTAGTGCAAGATACAGCCACGGATTTCGCGCAGCTCAAGGCTGAATTAGCGAAAGCATTTCCCGCAATCAAAAAAAAGAAAGAATTGGAATCTAGATTTTTTGCTTCACAGCAGGGAAGAAATCAGGAACCCACTGACTTCGTGTACGATTTATTAAAAATAGAGAAAAATTTAGAACTAGGAATGTCCCAGGCAGAATTGGTGGATCATATTTTAGTTCGACTCGAACCACAGATCCAGGACTACGTGGAAGTGCGCAATCCGCAGAACACGGTACAACTTTTGAAGTCTTAGCTAAATTCGAAGAGAGGTATTCTTACAAATTAAAAAAGGGGTTCACAGAATAATGATAATGTAGAAAGACGAGGTCAAAACGCGCATAGGATGCTAATTTTGATGCTAATCGCAGAAACTGGAGAATTCTGAGGTTGGACGTAGACCAAATAATGGTAGAAATGATTTTTATGAGAATAGCCGTCAAAGTAATAGAGGGTTCGAGAGGAATAGATTTCAGAATAGTGATCAGAGATTCAACAACAGGGTTCCCAAGTTCGAAATGAGCGAAATGAAAATTTTAATAGGGGACCGTAGAAATGGGGGGTTCGGGGTAAAAATTTTCAGTCGAGGCGATAGGATGCAAAGGGGACGATTAAATATTGTTTTAAAAGATAAACCCCTAAAAAAGTATCGACAAAAAAAACACCAAAAGCTTTTTCCGATATGTATATCCCCCCGAGAACTTCCCCACGTTCCTATTTTATTAAAAACACATTTTTTGCAAGCGCTATGGGACCCCGGGAGCAGATAAATCATTTATACCCGAAAAAGTATATAAAAATTTTTTTTTTTATAAGCAAATTAAAAAAATCGTACCCAGGTAATAACAGGGGTGCGAAATTCCAAAACATGGGATTGTGGGGAATTGAATATTCGCACCTTTAAAAGTTGGGTTTTTTTGGGATTTGGAATACCCATGTATTCTGGTGTTGATTTTAAAGTGAACAAAAGATTATTTTAGATTTTGACAGAAATCGTTGAAAATTCAAGTTTCGCTGGTTAAAGAAAAAGGAGATAAAGGAATTTGCGAGTTAATGGGTGAAATGAAGTTAAATATTGTTAATGTTTTATCGAAAATCAGAGGAAAGTATAAAAGGAAAAAATTAATTGTGCCATAATCGGGGATTAGTATTTACTTGAGGAACGTTAATAACAGAAAAAAAAAATGCCCAGAATTGGTCATATCTATAGATATTTAAAAAACCCGGAAGAAAACCGGGAAAGCAAAGAGGGAGTTGGCCCCGCGATTTCCGCTAATTGAAGGTTTTTTTTTATGCAAAACACGCAACATCGTTGGGTGAAATGCGTGTATACTTTCCCAAAATTTTAAAGGAATGAAATAATGAGAAAATTTTACGACAGGCCAAAGAGGACACTTGGGAAGATCTAAAACGATCAAAAAAATTCGGGACGTTTTTTTCCCCCTTCTAAAAAATCAATTTTCAAATGTTCTACATGCCATATGTGCCAAGTTAATAACATAAAACGCGCACTGGTCGATTAAATCCAATTATATAAAATTACCCAAAAATAGTGACGTTAGATTTGTTAGGCCAGTACCCTATACGAAAATAAGACGTAATCGCTATATTTTGATAACCGATCATTTCAGCGAATGGGCTGAAATTATACCTCAAAAAGGCCTCGTCTCGTATAATAGCGGGTTTTTTTTGATAACTTTATATCGCGTTTTGGAGCTCCAAAAATTAATAAAATAATGGGCCCCATTTTTATCCGAAATTTTTTTAAAATTTAAGTGAAAGAAGGCATAAGGCATGTGAAGACTGTTGCATAAGGCCACAAAAACAAATCGGACTGAAAGAGTTAATCGAGATATAGTAAATGATTCAAATTATGTTTAAAAATCAACACGATACTTGGGGTCAATTTACGCGTGAGTTTCTTTTTCGCATTCGTAAGGGAGTGAATGAAACAACGGGAAAATCACCCGGGAAATTTTTTTGGGGTCGGAAATTGATTAAATTTTAAAAAATTTGTAATGATTTCAGATGGATCGGGAAATTTAAAGTTAAAAAAAATAGGAAAATATTTAAAAGTAGACTAAATACGAAAACTAAGCAGGAAATGTGGAAAGTTATTATAATAGACGAAGACGAGATATACAAATTAAGGGAAATGATTGGGGCTTAAGAGACTCACCCTTTAAGTTCAGCAGCTAATAAAATCGTTCCAAATTTAAACAAAATTTGAAGGACCCCATAGAGTATTAGAAGTAAAAATAACAATAATATTGTAATATGGAAGTCAGGAAAAAGATTAACGGTTAACGTTGATCAAATAAGAATATATCGTCATAGGAAATGTGACGAGTAAGTCGAGTTAGAACAGGTAGCCCAGTGCTAGTATCAGATCACGTCAGAAACGAGTATTTCGAAAATGTACATCAAAGATTAAATGAGTCACAATCTTTGGCGGGAAATAGAAAGATCTGCGGTCAAAAAGCGAGTTAGGAGGCAAAAGAGACATAATCAAAACAATATAAAAACTGATAGGACCGATAAGCGCAGATCACTGGTCAGATCGCTTCCTAGTTCATTTACGAATGACAGGAAAAGTAAAAGAGAAAAACTCGCTAAGGAATGAAAAGGTCAAAGTGGATCGGTAAGCGTGACCACAGAGAAAGCGGCACAGAAAGGTGTGACGTCTCTCGCGTTTTCTTCTAACATAACTCCTAAGTTCTTGACGGCCACGATTAATGGCAAATCTTTCCAACCCACACAAGAAGAGAAACAAAACGAATATGCAAATGAGATATACTCTTTAAAAGCGATAGAAGGTCAAGAGATAAGACGGCAAACCTAGATATAACTTAGTGTGGAATCGTTCGAGCAAGTGTTAGACGTCCCACAGCTCTGAAGAAGGATACGCTCATCGCAATTGAATATAATAAGGATTAAGAAAGCCTGAGTCTTCTTACCCACTATTAACATATAATAGGAATTTCAACCTAGAAGGAAGGTGACTCTATAAAAGGTAATATTTTATATGTAGTTAGATTAGACATTTAAATTATTATAATTAAGATAAGTATCTAGTTGTGCGATCTGACTTGAACGCCACCTGCTGGCTCCTCACCTTTAAGAAAGTTGTTATTTAGAATTGGCAATTTGGGCTATTCTTATCAAAAGTTGTTTAAGAATCGCAAATGTCTCATCTTTAGATAATCCCACACCCTCTAGCTTACGCGGATCACGTAAGACGTGGCTATCGCAGGATGGCTATGTCTCAATGGCACCCGAACTCTTTAATTCTGGGTTAGGTTAATCAGGTGTGGATGTAATGTATTACCTGAAATGTATTTTTCAGGTCGGAGAACACACAGAGTTCCTTGAAACAATAGATAACCAAAATACAGTTACTTGAAATCCCAAGTAATCTGTCATGTGCTTACTTTGAAAAGTCATCTCAGGGGAAGGCCTCAAGATTGGTACTCAATATTTGGATCGGTGCTAGTGCAAGATACAGCCACGGATTTCGCGCAGCTCAAGGCCGAATTAGTTTAAAAGCATTTCCGCAATCAAAAAAAGAAAGAATTGAATTCCAGATTTTGCTTCACAGCAGGGAAGAAATCAGGAACCCACTGACTTCGTGTACGATTTATTAAAAATAGAGAAAATTTAGAACCAGGAATGTCCCAGGCAGAATTGGTGGATCATATTTTAGTTCGACTCGAACCACAGATCCAGGACTACGTGGAAGCGCAACTGCAGAACACGGTACAACTTTGGAAGTCTTAGCTAAATTCGAAGAGAGGTATTCTACAAATTAAAAAGGGGTCTACAGAATAATGATAATGTAGAAAGACGAGGTCAAACGCGCATAGGATGCCTAATTTTGATGCTAATCGCAGAAAACTGGAGGAATTCTGAGGTTGGACGTAGACCAAATAATGGTAGAAAATGATTTTGGTGAGAATAGCCGTCAAAGTAATAGAGGGTTCGAGAGGAATAGATCCCCGCAATGGCGAACGAGATCCAACAACAGGGCCAAGTTCGAAATGAGCGAAATGATAATTTTAATTAGAGGGGACCGTAGAAATAGGGGTTCAAAGTGAAATTTCAGTCGAGGCGATAGGATGCAAAGGGGACGATTAAATATTGTAAAAGCTAAAGATCAACCCTCAAAAAGTATCACAAGAAAACACCACTAAGCTTTCTCCGATATGTATATATCACCCGTAGAACTTCCCACGCGTTCCTATTTTATTAAATAACACATTTTTTGCAAGCGCTAAGTGGGACACCGGAGCAGATACAAATCACTTATATCCGAAGAAGTATATAGAAAAATTTTTTTTTATGCTAAATTAAAAAAATCGTATTCAGGTAATAATAAGAACAGGGTGCGAAATTCCAAACATGGGATTGTAGAATTGAATATTGCATCAGACAATTTGAAAGAAACTTGGTCATTTTTATGTGTTGACGGATTTGGAATACCCATGTATTCTAGGTGTTGATTTTATAAGTGAATCAAAGATTATTTTAGATTTTGATCAGAAATCGTTGAAAATTCAAGATTCGCCGGTTGAAGATAATAAGGTAGATGTAGGAATTTGCGAGTTAACGGGCCGTCAGAAAATGAAGTTAAATATTGTGGCTAATGTTTTATCGAAAAATCATGGAGGAAGTAAAGGAGAAAAATTAATTGTGCCATAATCAGGGATTCAGTACTTACTGAGGAACAGTTAATAACAGAACAAAAAATGACCCAGAATTAGGTCATATCTATAGATATTTAGAAAACCCGAAGATAACTCTCGGTTAATGCAACGATATAAAATTGGTCCCGGCGATTTCCGGTTCAATTGAAGGCTTGTTATTTTATGCCAAAACACGCAACATCGTTAGTAAATGCGTGGCATACATTCCAAAAATCTTTAAGGAATGAAATAATGAGAGAATTTCACGACAGGCCAATAGCAGGACACTTAGGAAGATCTAAAACGTACGCGTGTACTCCGGGACGTTTGTTATTTCCCGTACATGAGAAAATTATTGATCAGTATGTCCTGCTACGCCATATGTGCCAAGTTAATAACTATAAAAACGCGTTACCAGCTGGCGATTAAATCCAATTATATCAAATTATCCAAAATGAGATAGTGACGTTAGATTTGTTAGGCCAGTATCCTATATCGAGAATAAGACGTACCGCTATATTTTAGTAATAACCGATCATTTCAGCGAATGGGCTGAAATTATACCTCTTAAAAGGCCTCATCTCGTATAATAATAGCGATATTTTTTGATAACTTATATCGCGTTTTGGAGCCCAATAAAAATTAATAAGCAACGGTCCTTACGGTAATTTAAGTGAAAGATTAGGCATAAGGCATGTGAAGACTATTGCATATAGGCCACAAGCAAATCGGACTGAAAGAGTTAATCGAGATATAGTAAATGATTGCAAATTATGCAAGTTAATGATCAACACGATACTCGGGATCAATTTACGTGAGTTTGCTACGCTATTCGTAATGGCGGTGAATGAAAACAACGGGAAAAATCAATACCCGCTGAATTATTTTTGGGTCGAAAATTGATTACCCCATTTCAAAAATTAGTTATGATTTCGGATGGTTCGGAATTCAAAGTACAAAATATAGAAAGATGGACTAGAAGCTAGACTAAGTAATGAAAACTAAAACACAGGAAAGGTGGAAAGATATTATAATAGAATGAAGAAGAGATATAAAAATTAAGGTAAATGATTGTCTTATTGTGTTCTACACCCTTTAAGTTCAGCAGCTAATAAAGTCTGCGCTAAATTTAAACAAAAATTTGAAGGACCTTTATAGTGTATTAGAAGTAAGAAATAACAATAATATTGTAATATGGAAATCAGGAAAAGATTAACGGTTAACGTTGATCAAATACAAGAATATATCGTCATAGGAAATGCGACGAGGCCGAGTTAGGAACAGGTGTAGCCCAAATAAAGTATCAGATCACGTCAGGAAACTAGTACTTCGAAAAATGTACATCAAGGATTAAATGAGTCACACTATGGGAAAAGAAAGATCTGCGGTGAAACGTGTTAGAGGCAAAAGGGGATTAATCGCCAATCAAAACAATATAAAATACAGATAGGACCGATAAAACGCAGATACTGGTTAGGATCGCTTCTGGGGTTCATTTAAGAACGACAGGAAAAGTAAAAGCGTGGGCAAAATTCGATATGGAAATGAAGAGATCATATGGATCAGGGAAAGTGGACCACAGAGAAAAGTGGCACAAAAGGGACACAATAATATTAACAAAAAGACCTCATTATCATCCAGTACTATTTATATAAGTAGAAAGAAGAACAAGACGGAGACAACTGGAGTTCAAGATGGATTGAGATACAACCTGCGTCTACGCCAAAAGAAACGATCAGGAGTCCCGACCGGCGAAGGAAACAAATAGGGACAGCAAGGAAAAGCCGACAAGGGTGACTACAATCCCTACAGCAGGCGGTCATAAGGAATTCCAGTGCAGCCGAGAAAGAACACTGGTAGCACCTCGTCAATGGATCGTCATGGTGGGGGGACTGAATATAAAAAATCAGGTTGTATTGTTTCATATTTTTAAGCGATCTTCCAACAAGTGGCCGGAAGAATTATTGCAAAGAAAGAAGTCTCGGCGGTGTTTAAAGTTATGTTACAAAAGTTGACACTACAATGAGTGTATATTTATTTTTGAACTTTTGACTTGTTAAAAATTTTTTTTTTCTTTTTGGAGAAAAACAATTGTAATTGCACATTTGCTTCTGTTTCTGATGTATGACTTCGTAGGATGCGACAATTCCTTTGGTCATTTGTTTTAATGGTTTATTGAAAAAATGTTTGTAATTGTATAATATGTATGTATATATATATATATATGTTAAGTTGTATTGTTCCGTGGTTATGAGGCATCTGGTTCAGGGAAACGCGGCGTAGTCAGGCACCAACAATAATATTAAACGATGCGCGTATTCACATTGGGAGTTTTAGGAACCAGATGTGGGGATGGAGAAAATTTATTTTGATTTACAAATAAGATATAATGCATAAAAATTGTGAAACTTATTGGTATTATGTAAACATAAATTGGAAAAAGTAACTCAGATTTTTCATTTCAGGGCGACAGACCCTGAAAATTGTAGCAATAGATGATAGGTAACTTCAACACGTAAAAAATGGAGCAGAAATTCCAGCTCCATATGAAATGATGATACGGATGCAAAGTTTGGGTCTGCGCACCCAGGAAAGTTCTAGAAAATTTAAGTGTATAGTTACTTTAAGAGTATATATGTAAAAAGTGAGAGTGAACCAGAATTAAACAGCAATTATTAATGTTGGCCTAGTTAATGGAATAAAATTTATTGTCAATGAGCTCTAAATTTAAAATTAAGCTGAATACAAACGCACTTAGGATGAGTAATGAAAAATGAAAACGTAAGATAAATATTGAAATTATAAAAGTTAAAATGAGGATACAAGATTAAAATTTAAATAAAACTTAGAAAGCGAAGAGATTCAGAAATGTAGCCTTTAGGCACGTAATTTACACATGCCATTGAGAACCCTAAATAAATCACGTTTTTCTTCTTGAGGGGTTGTGACGTTCTCTGCTCTTCTTCTTCTAACATAACTTCTTTCAACATAAGTTCTTGACGGCCACGATTAATGGCAAAACTTTTCAAACCCAATACCAAGAAGAGAAACAAAACGAATATGCAAATGAGATATACTTTGAAAAGGATAGAAGGTTTGGTGAGATAAGATGGCAAACCCAGAGATAACTTAGTCTGAATCGTTCGAACAAGTGTGTTAGACGTCCTACAGCTCTTGAAATAGGGCGATACGCTCATCGCACTGAATATAATAAGTGATTAAGAAAGCCTGAGTCTTAACACTATTAACATAATAGAATTTCTTCAACCTAGGAAGAAAGGTGACTCTATAAAAGCGCGGCTGGTTTTGTATAAGTTTATCACTGCCAAATTATTATAACAAGATAAGTGATCTAGTTGTGCGATCTGACTTGAATTTAAAGTTTAATTGTTGACTTATTCTCACTTTTAAGAAAGTTGTTATTTAGAATTAAGTAATTTAAGCTATTCTTAATAAAAGTTGTGTTAAGAATCGCAGCCCTTCCTTTTAGATAATCCCACACCCTAGCTATGGATCACGTAAGATATGAATACCGCAGGATGGCTAAGTGTCTCAAAGGACACAATAATATTAACAAAAAGACCATTGTCATCCAGTACTATTATATGCTAGAAAAAGAACAAGACGGGAGACAACTGAAGTTCAAGATGGAAAGAAGTACAACCTGGAGGTCACCATGAGGAAGGCTGTGGATCAGGAGTCCTGACCGGCCAAGGAAACAAGACTTCAATAAGGAAAAGCCGACAAGGGAGACCAAGCCCCACAGCAGGCATCATAAAGAATCTGCGTGTAGCTGTAAGGAATAAGAAAAGGAAAGAACAGTGGTAGCACCTCGTTATTGGAAGTCCTGTGCGGGGACAAATGTAAAAATCAGGTTGTATTGTTTCATTTTTTTATGATCTTTCCAACAAGTGGTCGGAAGAATTATTGCAAAGAAGCAGCCCTGTGTTTAAAAGTTATGCCGCCAAAAAAGTTGAAACTACAATGAGTGTATATTTGGCTTTGAACTTTTTAATTTGTAAAATTTTTTTCTTTGGAGAAAACAAATTTGGTTATTGCACATTTGTTTGCTTCGATGTATGACTTCGTAGGATGCATACCCCTTTGGTTATTTGTTTTAATGGTTTATTGAAAAATGCTTGTAATTGTATAATATGTATGCGTATATATATATGTTGTTGTATTGTTCCGTATTATGATGATCTGGTCTTCAGGGAAAACGGCGTAGTCAGGGAACTAACAATAATACAAATGAGCTGCGCGGCCATTAAGTTTTGTGAACCAGATGCGGCGATGGAAATGAAAATTTATTGTCATTTACAAATGATATATACGGCAAAAACCGTAGGAAACTTATTGGTATTATGTAAACATAGATTTGACAAAGTGCTAACTTAGAGAATTTTTATTTGAGATTGACAGACCCCTGAAAGTAGTATCTTCAATAGCTGCATATGCAGCCCCCAACATGCAACAGTGGAGCCGAAATCCCAGCCCATATGATAAGATTGTCCGGATGCAGCCAGTCTGCGCAATCTAGGAAAAATTTCTGAGTAGAAAACCTAAGTGTTTCTCCCTATATATAAGTTACTTTAAGAAAGTATATGTAAAAAGTGAGAATAGACCATGATTAAAACAGCAATTATTGATGTTGGCCTAGTTAATGGAATAAAAATTTATTGTCACGAGAGTTTAAATTTAAACTAAGCTTGAATATTAAATTTAATTCTATGATGAATAATGAAAATTAAAGTCAAGATAAATATTGAAATTATAGAAGTTAAAATGAGGATTCAAGGTTAAAATTTAAAATAAAACTTAGAAAGCTGAAGAGATCCAGAAATAAAATTTAGGCACACTCCTTATTATGGGCATTGGAGAACCCTTAAATAAATCACGTTTTCTTCTTGGAGGGGTTGTGACATCTCTCATGTTCTTCTTGTAACATACCCACCTTCTTTGACGGCCAATGATTAATGGCAAACTTTTCCAACCCAATACCAAGAAGAAAAACAAAGCAAAAATGCAAATAAGATATACTTTAAAAGGATAAAAGGTTTAGTGAGAATGGATGGCAATCTTAGAGATTACTTAGTGCGGAACAGTTCGGAACAAATGTTAGACGGCCTACTCACAAGGAAGAAGGATACGCCCATCATCGTTAATAATATTAATTATAAGAAAGAGTAATAGGGCCTGAGTACTCTTATCTACAAGTAGCAGAATAGGAGAGTCTTCAACCAAGGTAGGAGGGTTACTCTATAAAAGGTAATATTTTGTATAGGAAGCTAGATTAAGCAGATAATTAAATATGTAATTAGGATAAGGATCTAGTAGTGCGATCTGATTCTTAAATATTTAGCTTTCTAATTTGTGGCTTATTCACTTAAAGAAAGTTGTTATTTAGAATTGAGTAATTTAAGTTATTCTTAATAAAAGTTGTGTTAAGAATTGCTACAATGTCTCATCATTTAGATAATCCCACACCTCTAGCTACGCGGTCACCCCAGACATAGTCATCACAGGATGAGCATATGTCTCAAGTGCTGTTGCAATTCTAGTTTTTTCACTTGCCAGATTGGTGCTGTACTTAAAAACTGAGTTTGCCGTTCGCTCATGTTCAGTAATGTTGCATCCATACAGAGGAAGCCATACACGCAACATTACGGTCCTTACGAATTTTTAGTTAAAAGCAAATTAAAAAATTTTTGGCCTGTACTTCGCCCAGGGCACCAAGAAAAAAAAGGCCGTCTTCACCAAGCTCAACTAGTTGTAATATTTTGTTATAAATGTCTTTTGCTCGAAATTGCAGACATGGCTCAGTTTTCGCTGACTTGAGCATCTAATGTTACAGTATCGTAGCTAAGCTCTTGTTTGAATCGGTCGACAGCTCTCTTCGACGCTGTGGTGTAGGCATACCAAAGTCGACAATCCGAAATCGTTATTATTTTGTCTCTATAAGTCTCAGTGCTTCCTTTAAGCACAGGTCATTGCTGACTTGCACAGATTTGAAATGACGGATCAAGACTATCCTCAGATAACGCAGTTTTATGCCAGCGAAGGCGGATGGGATAAACCGCAAGTGCACATCAATTGTGAATATTTCCTCTTATTTCTGCAGAGTGGACACAGCACCGCCTCTCTTCCATTGTGGCATCCCAGTGGTTGTCATCTTCCAACAACCCCAACTTCTCACACGCTAGTCGAAAAGTTTAAAGTTCTTGGCCGCCAACTGTTTTTAGATCCAAGAAGTTAGTGTGGCTCTGTATTACATTCAGCAGCATTCGCAAACACTAACGTTCAAAGTTGCTAACGTGCACTGTGTAAATACGCCCAAGAGCATCTACTTCCTTCATACCTGGCTAGCCGTTGACAGATGTTCCTTGTAAACGACGTTTTCATTCTTTCAACCACACGTTCCATGTAGAGGGGTACGTCAACAAAAAGTAATGTTTTTGAAAATGTGTCAATTTGGCAAAGCAGAAAAAATGCATTTACTGTCGTCTTAGGTGATGTGACCATTTTCTCCCTAAAATTGTTTTCAGTGAAGTAAATCCGCTCACCATTGGACAGATGTACCGCAAGATGAGTGACCTTTGGGTGCTTCTCATGCAAAGGCAGACCCAAGATCCGCCACGCTGCTTCGTTTCTAGTAACATATCGACCGGCTCGAAATGTTTGCACCTCACCTCTCGGGTCAATATTAACATTCCCTTGCTGTCGGATGATAAAAAAAAGCCTGGTCAGTACCTTTTTATATATTTATAAATATGTTTTATCGCCCGTACCGTATTATCAGAACTCTACATTTATATAGCAATTAAACATTTTTGAGAGAAGAGGAGAAAATGGCACAAATCCAGCTATTGTGTGTCAATCAATATTTCTTGTATTCTGCCTCTTGTTTTTTTGAGTTCTTGTTTGACAACGAAAACAATAAAGACAAGGGCAGTAATGCACAAATACAAATACCAATACACAGGAAATACACTAGAATCTTAAGAAAACAAACAAACAATAGATATAACTAAATATCTCAATTTAAAACGATACAAATATTTAAATTCATTTAAGTCCCTTTTTTAGTCCCTTTGGAAAAAAGGAAGAAACATATCTTATTAATAGATCTTTTAAATGTCCCGGGTTTTTTAGTTTTGATGTCAACTGCTCTTATTTTTCTGTCCTGTCCGATAAATTTTAATTATTTTGTCTAACGGCCAACTGTACACTGGCACGTTATCTTTTTTAAAAATAACTACATCTCCTATGTTGACATTATTTTTCTCAAAACGCCATTTATTTCTTTGTTGCAGGATACTTTAGTGTAATTATTTTGCCATTTTTTCGAAATTTGTTGAGTAAATTTTGTTATTTTTTCCCAAAATTTTTTCAACCTATTATCAGCTATATCAATTATGCAAGGCTCAGGAATAGCTGTTATAGGGCGTCCAATTAAAAAAAGGGAAGGTGTCAAAATATCAAAATTTTCTATATCTGAGGGCAGTGGAAATAGTGAGCGGAAATTCAGAATTCCTCAATTTGATTAATTAAAGTCAGGGAATTTTTCATAAGTTAATTTGTGATTACCAACTGTACCTTTTTAAATGATATTTAATGGACTTGACACAAGCCTCCCCACAGACCTCCATGATTAGGTGCTCTAGGAGGAATAAACCTCCAATCTACACCTTCAGTTGATAAAGTTAGCCAATTTTCATCAGGTTTTAACTAAATTTGCCAATCTCTTTAACCTAAATTACTGCCAATAAAAGTTTTGAATTATCTGAATACAATTGTGTGCACACTTGAATCTTCTACTAAAATCTTTAAAGTGCAATAAATGCATTACTTGTTAAATCATTAACAATTTCTAAATGGCAGCTTTGGGAAAAAAAACAAACAAAAAAACTTAAATAAACCTTTTAAATGTTCCCTTCTTTGGTTTGGATACTTTAATTAAAAATGGTCCACAAAAATCCACTCCTACACAATTAAAAACTAAATTTGGAGTAATTCTCTCCTTTGTAGTTGGCCCATGAGTTGGTCACCATCAAAGGTTTAGCTTTAAAACAAAACAGAACATTTATGGACAATTTTTCTACAATCATTGCGACCATTAATTGGCCAAAATTTATTTCAAATCAGAAAAAATAAAGTTTGAGGGGGACATCCCCGCGTTCTTCTTCTAACATCCCCAGTTCTTGAGGGCCCCGATTAAGGGAAAAATTTTTCCAAACCCAATTCCAAGAGGAAAACAAAGCAACAATGCATATAAGATATCCTTTTAAAAGGATAGAAAGTTTGGTGAGAAAGAATGGCAATTTTAGAGAAAGTTTAGGGGGGAACAGGGAATTGAGTTTAGACGGCCTACCAAGAAAGAGGGAAACCCCCCCCCCCTTTTAAAAATTTAAAAGGGAAGGATTGCACGCGAGCACATAAGTCTACGTGCAAGATCAAATCGCGAGCTTCAAAAAAGGTAGGAAGATTATATTCCGAAAGCTGTATAATATAAAAAGGAATTAGAGATAATTATATATTTTTATAAATCATGGTGTGATCGATTAAATAATGGCATATTTTGGATTCTCATTAATATAAGTTTGTTCGTTATATAAGTAATTTTAAATTTAAAATTCTTAATAAAAGTTTTATTAAAATTATAGAATGTCTCATCCTTCCGATAACCCACACCTCTAACACGGGAACCACCAAGCATAGCTATCGAATGATGGTATGTCACTTGACCCGAACATTTATAATTCGGGGTTTGGTAATGCAGGAGGATTTGGTATATTACCTGAAATGTGTTTTTTGGGGCTCAGAATATTATTGAATTCTTGAGGCTATAGAGACTAACAAATACAGTTTTTTGAAATTAAGAACCATTGTTTTTTGAAAATCATCTCAGGGGGAAAGGGGTCAAGATTAGTACTCAATATTTGATCGGTGTTATAAGATACCCCCGTTTCCCGGGGAGCTAAAGGCTGAATTAGCGGCCCCCGCAAAAAAAAGAAAAGAATTGGGGGCTAGGTTTTCGCGTCACAGCGGGGAAAAAATCAGGGCCAACAGACTTTGTTTATGATTTGCTAAAATTCATAAAAATTTAGACTAAGGATGTCAGGGGGAATTGGTTGATCAATTTTTTTTAGACTCGAACCACAAGTCCAGAACTGGGAAGTTTTGCAATCCGCAAAAACCGTACAACTTTTTTGGGAAAAAGGAAATTTAAAAAGGGGTTTCTTTACCCAAAAAATGGCCGTGTTAATTTGGGGGGGTCAAAACGCGCATAGGGTTTTGGATAATGAGAAACTGGGGAAAATTGGGGGGGAAAAATAATGGGAAAAAAGATTCAGAGGTACTTATGAGAAAAGCCGTAAAGAATAGGTGGTTCGGGGGTGGAAAGATTTCAGAATGATGATGAGATTTCCAAAGGATACCAATTTTCGAAAAGAAAATGATAATTTTAATGAGGGGACCGTAGAAATAGGGGGTTTGGGAAAATTTATGAGGGGTGGATCAAGGGGGCGATTAATGTTGTAAAAGTTAATGAAGTTCAT
>BMAV01006312.1:0-118243 GCA_019973955.1 Trichonephila inaurata madagascariensis
GGACGATTTTTCACCCAACTGAGGGAAAAGGTTGCCAAAAAAAACGAAATGCCGAGTCAGCCCCCTCTACCCCAATTGAAAATTACTCGCCGATTTTTTTGCTTCGGAAAACGAACATCCAGAATTATTTCTTTTATTTTCGCTCGTGCTTTTGTTGATGGGCGGAAACAGAAATGGAGCACCATTCTGTTTAAAACATTATACGCCATATCTAATGCATTTGACTGAAACGGAAGCTGTTCTTTACCGCCATCTCGTTTATGACGTAGGGTGCCGAAGAACCCCATTGGCTGGAATTTCAAGCAAATTTTTCAACTCCCTGGGAAAAAGTTGTTTGGAGCCATTGCTATGGCAACTGAGTAAAAATTGCTCCAAACGTGTACGTGTGATAAGGCCTTTACGCAAAAAAAACGCACGGAAAAACAATAGCCATGCTTCAAATCGTCAATCTTATATAGTTCTTATGGGTGTCGCTGCGCTATAATGCTAATGATTTGCATATTCCACGCATGATGTGTATGTTCCTTCAGCTTGTTGCATTTTGTGTGACCAGCAGTCTTGAAAGGCTGGAAGGGATTTGAAACTGCCTTCGTAATCAAATAAACGGATCTTTTTCCTGAGCTTTGAGATGGGAAATTTGGAATCAATCTTTTTCGTGAGCCAATAATTATTTTAAAATTATCGTCACTTTGGGAAACTAAATATTTTTTTAAGATTATCTGTGCTTTCAATGTATTCCACGATGTTGAATTTAGGATTTTGAAGCATTTTACTCAATATATCAATTCTTGATAATATACTCATGGACAAAAAAAATTAGCGCACCAAGAAACAATTGCGGGATCATAACGAAACTTGGCATGAAGGTACATGTTGGGAAGATATGCAAATGGTTAGAAATACAGCGTGATTACGCATTACGTATAGCCGGTAGAGGGCGTTTAACGTCGTTCTCCATGGAGTATAAAACACGTAACCAAAGCTTGTCTGAGTGTGCTGAATTGTTAACGAACGAAGAGCTGAGGTAGATATGCCATTATGCCGTTTTCGAAGACAATATGAGCAGTTGTCGCAGTTTGAGAGGGTAGAATCATCGGCATGATGGAAGCTGGGTGGTCAGCTAGCCGAGTAGCTGACCACCGTCAATTAGGCTGCTCTGATTGTGTTGCGAGGAGGTGTTGAAATCAGTGGATCCGAGAGATGTCATTTACACGAAGACCAGGCTCAGGACGCCCTCGACAGACCAGTCGTCGAGAAGACAGCCAAATCGAAAGAAATGTACGCGTACAGCCAAATGCTTCATCGGCCGCCCTCTAGGCACAGGTAGCACCTTCACTAGGGGCCCCTGTGTCTTCTCGAACCATACAAAGGCGCCTGGCTGAAGGACATTTGGGATCGTGGCACCCATTATATGTGTTGCCCTTTACGCTCACCCATCGACGCCTGTTTGGGTGGTGCCGCGCACGAGGAAACTGGTCTGCAGTGGAATGGAACCAGGTCGTTTTTTTAGAGACGAATCCAGATTCAATCTCAGCAGTGATGACAATCGTGTTCTGTGTGGACCCCCCGGGTGAACGCCTAAAACCTGCCTTTGCCTTACAGCACACACCTCCCCACAGCTGGGGGAGGGTATGGCATGCCATTGCCTCCACCGGTCCCCCTAGTATTGATATGGCACCATGGCCCAGCGATATGTCCATGAACCCCCAAAACCACATGTCACCACTCATCCAAGGCCCCAGTAGCCATTTTTAAACGGGACAATGCTCGGCCTCCCCGGCAAGGATGCCAAAATTTTCCCCCTTTGTTACTACCCTTTTTTGTTTCCGATTCCCAGATTTGTTCCAATCGAGCATATATGGGATTTTTGGGGAAAGGGAGTTGGGAACCCCAGAGTTTGAAAAACTAGGGCAAAGTTCGCAAATATGTAACGAAATGTCTCAAGACTTTAACAGAATTTTAGCTTCAATGCCCGAACGTATATCGTGTATTCACCAAAGGGGTTCAATAGGGTATTAAATCCTCCGTATTTTGCCTTTTTCTGAAATAAATGATCCTTTTCTTTGATTTTCTAATATTTACTTATATCAAAAATTGTCAAGTATATAAAATTTCGTTTCATTTTGACGATTTCTTTGCGCTAATTTTTGCCGAGAAAATTTTGCAAATTAAAATTGCACAAAACTTTAAAAAGTTTCAAGATTTTATTTTGATTCAGCACCCCCCTTTTTTTTTGGTCTTGGTGGGATCTTCAAATAAGGGATTTAATGCAATAATTTTTTGAGGTTTTATTTTAAGGGTTAATTTCAGAATTTCTTTCCCCCAATTATTTTTTGATGATTTAAAAAAATTTGATTTTCACGGTTTTTTTTTTTAAATTCACATAAACTCAGAAAAAAATTTTTATACCCTTTGATCGTACGAAACCAGAAATTTCTATCGGGGGCTGGGAGCGTCATTAAGATGAGTTTTAATGTATCATCCGCATACAGCAAGTTTTAATGTTCTAAAATTTATATCGAGAATCCTTTTCTTATGCCCTATATTTTTTCCCTTCATTTTCGATCCACTGCCGTAGGCCTGACCCCGTATATCTTTAACTTCAAGCTGCAGAATACAACCTCTGGCAATAAAGTTTGGTGAATGAAGTCAGAACGACCTATCTGGCAATACTGGCAAAAGAAAAGGCTGCCCATGCATAGCGGCAGGTGTTGACCATCTGCCCCTACCGTTATTCAGTTGAGCGTCGCTTGTGTTCCGTGTGAGACTTGTTTTGCAAAGGCTTTGTTAAGTGCGTTGGCTCTTAACTGAGAAGAGGAAAATGAACGAACAAAAGGTCAATTTAAAGTTTTGTTTTGATTGGCAAGATACAGAAAAAAACTTATGCAATGCTGCTACATGTTTATGAAGATCAAGCACTGTGCATGAAGTGTATGTACGATTTCAAGAAGGTTGGGAAAGTGTTTCTGACAACCCCCGTAGCGGAAGCCCAGTCATTGACGAAAACATTGAGGAAATTCATCAGCAAAATCGTCGCATGATAGCTGATGAACTACAGATGAATCGCGTTACCCAGAATTTAGGGAGGAGAAAAACGTGTTGTCGTCTCAGAAGCAGGCACTTTTAGAGGTTTCACAGGATTTTATCGAAAGTGTGGATGCGACACCAAATTTCTTGTCACTGAGCAGGAGTCCTGGTGTCTAAAGTACGACCCTGAAAAGAAACGGCAAGCATGGAATGACCTAGATGTAGAAAGGTCAGAGCAGAAAAATTACGCATCAAAAAACGGAGCTCATCACTTTTTTTGGTAGTCAAGGCATTATCCACAATGAATTTCTACCTGATGGAACGACGATGAATGCTGCAAGGTGCATTTCACGAAACGTCTACGCAGAGTACGACCCCAGTACGCACAAGATTCATGGTTTTTTGTTCACGACAATGCTCACTCTCACATAGCCAATATCGTCAAACAGTTCTTGGCAAAAAAAAGGGGGAGGGTGCCAATTGAACATCCACCATACTCGCCAGATCTCAATCCTCCCGACTTCTTCCTATTTCCACGACTCAAACTCACTTTAAAAGGAAAGAGATCTGACGATATTCCTAACATCCAACGAAATGTGACGAGGCTTTTGAACTCCATCTAAAAAAAAAAAGACTTCTTGCAAAGTTTCCAGGACATGCATAGCAAATCTCAGCGGTACATAGTTATGGGAGGTGACAATTTCGAAGGACAGTAAGGTAACTTTCGTTAATATTTCATCGACGTTATTATTACAGGACTATTCACCGAACTTTACTGTCAGAGGTTGTACATAACAGAGCTACTCTAATAAAAAAATTGCACATACTTTCTCCAGCGGTACTAGTTACTTGAAAAAATCCTAGAAAAAATTCTAAAATACCTACCTTACCATCAGTAGTACATACATTATTTGTTCTGTTTGATAATATCTGGCCTAGAGTCGAGAATTATAGTGTCATATTTGGCTTTTTTGACAATGCGGTTTATCTCATCACGAACAGATTCGGTAAAAATATTAATTATTTCATTTTGAAAATGCTGCCCTAAGTTGTGTGTAGAGGACTACGTGTTTTGTTATAAAGGAAATTTTAATACGATTATAATGAATTTTTTTTGGTTCTTAAATATACTTTATTATTCGTATGATTGATTAAAATTTTGTAAATCTGTTTTTAAAATTTTTATGGAAGTTTGAACAAATGTTTGGCGCAGCATATATATAACGGAAATCGCCAATAAAGCCCACAATCACTCCCTCACCCATTCGAGGAGCTGCCCTGTGAATCTTCATACATGAAGGGGCACACCTTCATGTACATGTTTGTTCATGCATGAAGGGCGTCCGGAAAGATCAACTGGCTGATCCTGAAATAAAACCTATTATAGAATCTGACGCCCTTTCCTATCCTACAACGAAGCGTTTCCTTGGGATTCTCTGCATCTGAGAAATGGAATCTGATATCGTAAATGGGAGTGTGATGACGGAAAAGCATTTTCAGGTGGTAATTAATACTCCCAAAGACATGAGTATCGGCTGTCCTTAATGAACTCCATGGCAGTCCAATTGGAGATCATTTTGGTGTTATGAAGACCCTATAAAAAGTCCGTGAGCGGAGGGACGTGGAGAAGTGGTGAGACATAGCCATCCTGTGATGACCATGTCTTGCTGGTTCCGCGTAAGCTAGAGGTGGGATTATCAAAAATGATGAGACATAATTTTAATACAACTTTTATTAAGAGTAACTTATAATACTTAAATTCTAATTTGACAATTACACTAGGAGTGAGAGTCGCTCTCCAAAGTAAATCACGTATTTATGCCCGTGATCACGCAATTAGATCCTCTATCCTCAATTATCCTAAATAATCCTGTTATCTAATTACTTATATCTACTATTGGCCTTTCCAGTGCTCCCTGGTCCCTGACCTAGAGAATTTAATCTATAACTCTTCTATATGAAGACATCTCTGATCCGTAATGCAGCAATTTTGACTGCTTTCTATTCTTGGTCCGCAAGATTTCACACTAAGCTTTGTCACGCTATTGATCAGAATGATTCCTTAATAATTACAATCTCTTGAGCCTGCTACGCTATGCTACGTTCTGTTATTCTTTATCTAAGTTTAAGCCACGCTATTCCTTATAGTATATCTCATTTTTACATATTCGATCCGTTTCTCTCTTTTGGTATTGGTTGGAAAGGTTTTGCCATTAATCGTGGCCGTCAAAGAACATAGGAGTCATGTTAATCAGAAAGACGCGAGAGACGTCAGTCCCTCCAAGAAGAACAACGTGAGTTACTTAAGGGTTCTCACTGCCCTTAATAAATTACGTGTCTAAATCTCTATATCTAAATTTCTTCGCTTTCTCTGAGTTTTATTACTTTAAATTTTAATCTTAAATCTCATTTTAACTTTTATAATTTCCAATATCTTTTAACTTGACCTTTAATTTCTTTTCATTTTCAATTTTAATCTTAAATTTTAACTTTATAATTTCCAAAAATTTATCTGACTTTAATTTTCATTACTCATCTTAGAATTTTAATATTCAATTTAATTTTAAACTCGTGACAATAAATTTTTTACTCCAATAACTAGGCCAACATTAATAATTACTGTTTAATTTGTGCCTACTCACTTTTACATTTTCGTTACTTAAAATATTTATACACTTAAAACTACTCATATTCTAAAGTAGACCCAATCTAACACTGCATATGGAGCTGGTACTTCTGCTCCCTCTACCAGCCTGGTACCCCTTTGAAGTTATACTTTTCAAGATTTTCTAGGGTCACTTCCCTGAAATGAAACTATTTGAGTATCTATTTCCATAATATTAATCAATTTTACATAATTTATTTATATATCACAATAAATTTTTATCTCCATCCCTACATCTGTTTCCCCAAATAAAAACTCCCAATGAGCCGCGCAGCGCCGTTATTATTATTGTTAGTGCCTTGACTACGCCAAGGCGTTTCCCCGAACCAGATGCCCCATAATGTAACAATACAACAAATATATATATATACACATATTATACAATTACAAAACATTTTTCAATAAAACCATTATAAATACAACCAAAGGAATTTTCGCATCTCACGAAGTCATACATCGAAGTAAACAAATGTGTGAATACAAATGTTTTTCTTCAGAAAAAATTTTAACAAGTCAAAAGTTCCAAAAATTAAATGAACACCTCATTGTAGTGTTTGACTTGGCTTATAACTTTTAAGCACCGCCTCGAGACTTCCTTCTTGCAATAATTTTTCCGACCAATTTTGTTGGAAGATCATAAAAAATGAAACAATACAACCTGATTTTATATTCGGTCTCCCACGTTCACGTTCAACGATGAGGTGTCATCACTCTTCATTCCTTGTTTGTACTGGAATTTTTTGTTGTGGGGCAGTTTGTACTCCTTGTCGTCCTTTCCTTGCCTTCCCAACTTTGTTCTTGGCTGGTCGGGGGTTCTTCTTGTTCTCCGTCGGCCTTAAATTATAAGTCTTTTTTCATATGGAACTTCAGTTGATTCTCTCCCTGCTCTTTTCTATCTCCTGGAAATAGTACTAGATGACATTTGTCTTTTATTATTACAATTATTACTACCTTTCTTTGCCACTTCTTTGTGGTCCACTTGTCCCCCGATATACCCGGATCTTTAATACCTTGGTTATATTTAAACCTTTTATTTTTATTTTCATTCCCCTACTGAACTAGGTAGTGCGATCTGACCAGTGATTTGTTTTATGGGTCCCTCTCTGTATTTTTTATATGGATTTGATTGGTTACCAATCCCTTTTGCCTCTAACCTACGTTTCGCAGATTTTTCTTTCTTCCCCATATTGTGACCTCATATTTAATCCTTGGTGTACTTTTTCCGAAGTACGAGTTTCCTGACTTGATCTTTATACTATTTGGGGATACCTGTTCCTACTTCGACCCTCGTCACATTTCCTATGACGATATATTCTTATTTCCACGTTAACTGTTAATCTTTTCCCCGATTTCCATATTACACATATTATTAAAGTTCCTAACTTCTAGGACTCTTATAAGGTCCCCTCAAATTTTTGTTTACCCTAGCACATACTTTGTTAGCAGCTGAACTTACAGGGTGTGTTTCTAATAAAACCCCACCATTATTTACCTTATTTTATGTCCTTTCTACGTCTATTATAATATTTTTTCCACCTTCCGTTTAATTTTCGTACTTAGTCTAGCTTCTTTAAAGCTTGTATACTTGAATTTGAATTTAGAGCTCGATATCATAACTAGTTTTTGAAATGGTGTAATCAATTTCGACCTAAATAACCTCAGCCGGTGTTTTCCCGTTGTTTCATTCACCGTCAAAAATGAATAGCGTAAGTAAAACTCACGTAAGAATTGATCCCAAGTATCGTGTTGATCATTAACATAATTTGCATCATTTGCAACTTATATCTCGATTAACTCTTTCAGTCCGATTTGCTTGTGGTCGATATGCAACAGTCTTCACATGCCTTATGCGCCTAATCTTTCACTTAAGTACTCAAAAATCCTTTTCGGATATAAATTGGGGACCATTATCACTTATTAATTTTATTAGCTCCATAACGCGATATAAAGTTATCAAAAAAATATCCGCTATTATACGAGATGAGGCCTTTAAGAGGTATATAATTTCAGCCCATTTTGCTGAAATGATCGGTTATTACTAAAATATAGCGGTTACGTCTTATTCTCGATATAGGTACGGGCCTAATAAATCTTAACGTCACCATTCCTCCGGATAATTCGGATATACCTGATTTAACCGACCAGCTGGTAACAACGCGTTTTATAGTTATTAACTTGGCACATATGCAGGCATGTAGAGACATATTGATCAATAAATTTTCATGTACGGAAATAACAAAACGTCCCGAATTTTAAGGATACGTTTTAAATCTCGCCGACGTGTCCACTTATTGGCTTGTCATGAAATTCCTCATTATTTCATTCCTTAAAGATTTTTGGAATGTATACACGCATTTCACCTAATGACGTTGCGTGTTTCTGCATAAAATAACAACCTTCAATTAAACGGAAAATCGTGGGAACCACTCTCACATATCGTTGCATTAACTGAGTTATCTTCCGGGTTTCTTAAAATATCTATATATATGACCCAATTCTGTCATTTTTCTGTTCCCCATTAATTGTTCCTCGCGAAGTAAGTACCAAATCTCTTTGATATGGCACAATTAATTTTTATCACCAATTATATTTTTCCCATGCTTTTCGGTAAAACTGTAGCCACCATGTTTAACTCTCATTTCTGACCCAATAACGTGTAATTTCCCCTTTATTTACCTTGTATTATCTTCAACCAGTGTATTTTGAATTAACGATTTCTGATCAAAATCTAATACGATTTTTGACGCTTTTATGAAATCGATACCCAGAATACATGGGTATTCTAAATCTTTTCAACACATGAAATGCATCCACTTCTTTCGAATTGTCTGATTCACTTTTAATTCTACAATCCCCTTTGTTTTGGCATTTCGCACCCTGTGCTGTTATTACCTGGGCTCTCAAGTGATTTTTTTATTTTGTTTATAGAAAAAATATTTTCTATATACTTCTTCCGATATAAAAGATTTATCTGTCTTCGGTGTCCCATAGCGCTTTCTAAAAAATGTGTGTTATTTAACAATATAGGTACGTGGGGAAGTCTCTTACTTGGTGCTATACATATTGGAGAAAGTCTAATTGTCTCCCTTTGTCGACACCTCTTGAGGCTGGATCATTAACCTTTACAATATTTAATCGTCCCCTTTGCGTCCTATCGCCTCTATTGAAATTATTATCACTGAACCCTTATTTCTACGGTCCCCTATTAAAATTATCATTTTGCCTATTTCGAAAATGAGTAACCCCTGTTGCTGAATCTTGATCATTATTATTAAACCTATTCCTCTCGAACCCCTATTATTTTTGACGTATATTCTCGTAAAACTCATTTCTGTTATTTGGTCTACTCCCCTTTATTTCCGAATTCCAGTTTCTACTTATTAGCTTCAAAATTAGGCATCCTATGCGCATTTTGACCTCGTCTTCTACACATTATGGTTCTGATAACCCCTTTGTAATTTGCAAGAATATCTCTCTTCGAATTTAGCCAGGACTTCTAAAAGTTGTATCGTATTTTGTGGATTTCTGGACTTCCACGTAGTCCTGTACCTGTGGTTCGAGTCGAACTAAAAATATGATCCACTAAGTCTGCTTTGGGACATTCCTGTAATTCTAAACTTCTCTCTATTTTAGTAATCTATATGTTGTAAAAATCAGTCGCCTCCCGATTTCTTCTTCCCCTGCTGTGATGCATAAACTCCGACTGTAGTTCTTTTATTTTGATCGCGGAAAAAGCCTCGCTAATTATTAGTTTTGAGCTGCGCAAAAATCCGTGGCTGTATTTTTGCAACTCAACAACGAACCAAATATCGAATACCAATCTTGAGCCCTTCCCCTGAGATGACTTTTAAGTATAAGCACATGACAGGATTACTTGGGATTTCAAGTAATTGAATATTGTTATCGATGCACTGATAAACCTCAGCAACATTCTCCGACCCCTCTGAAAAGTACATTTTGGTGGTAGAATTGTATTTCCCACCCCACATTACCTAACCCAGAATTAAATATGTTCAGTGCTATTGAGACATAGCTTATCCTGGTATTTTCTGAATTCTATGAGTTCTTTGCTGGTTCCGCGCGTAAGCTAGAGGTGTGGATTATCAAATGATGAGACATAATTCTTAATACAACTTTTTTATTAAGAGTAACTTATAATACTTCCTTAAATTTAATTTGGACAATTATTAATTAGAGTGAGAGTCAAGCCCAAAGTAAATCAATGTATTTAAGTCGTGATCACGCAATTAGATCCTCTATCCCCACTATCCTAAATAATCCTGTTATCTAATTACTTATATCTAATATTACCTTTCCAGTTCTGGTCCCTTTGACCTAGAGAATTTAATTCATAACTTTCTATATGAAGATTCTTGATCCGTAATGCAGCTAATTCTTGACTCACAAATAAGCTATCTTGGTCCGCAATGATCGCCACACTCAAGCTTTGTCACGCTATTGATCAGAATGATTCCACACTACAATCTCTGAGCCTGCTACGCTATGCTACGTTCTGTTATCTTTATCTAAGTTTGCCACGCTATCCTTTTATAGTATATCTCATTTACATATTCGATCCGTTTCTCTTCTTGGTATTGGGTTGGAAAGGTTTTGCCATTAATCGTGGCCGTCAAAGAACATAGGAGTCATGTTAATCAGAAAGACGCGAGAGACGTCACAGTGGTGTCGCACATGTGATCTTTCAGTGCTGCACGTAAAGGTCCGAAAAAATAATAATGTGGGAGTGCTTTTGACATCCTAGGCACACTTCCGATATCATCAGATGACACCAACAACATTCTGGTTGTCATGAACAACTTCACTAAGTGGAGTGAAGCATTCCGGAGCAAGAGCCCTCCACTATTGTAAGGGTTCTAGGATCGCAAGAGATGCGGAGTTTCTCTACTACTGCACTCCAATCAGGGGGGATTCTGCAATTTGCAAGAGACTGTGTGAGATACTCGGCACATCCTCAATGGGACGGTAGAGTAGAGAGGCTCAATCCAACCGTGCTCTCTTCTGCTATACAGTAATCAACGGACTGGAACAAGAAACGGCCTCTTTTCCACGAGGCTATTTCCCATCCCCGTGATGTTGCACATCGATCTCTTGTTCAGCCCAGATGCTTCCTTGGCGCCTTCGGGCACGGACGCATCACCTGTTAGAATCGGCGTGGCATCAGAAAAGATGTCGTTGTGGAATCCGAAACGTAATAGCAAAGTTCAGATTCACTGGGAACACAGTCCTAAAAATGAATGACGTCCTGGTACGAATACAGAAATCGCCATACTCAAAACAGAAAGTAATACAATACAATAAAGTAGCCATTTATCTTGGCCAAAGCGAATAAGCTCAGATTATGTTTAATTATTTTGTAAATATTTTCAATCGTTAATCAAATACTTTCTATAGAAAGTATTTTATTAACGATTGAATATATTCATCCATTCAAAGTAGGAATTGCCTTAAAATTTTTTTTTTTCGTATTACTTATTTGATTATTGTGTGTATATACTTTATTTCTGTAAATAGATCTCTTACTCAGGAATTGTACTGAGCCGAGCGAGCAGTCTTTGAGGAGGAGGAGGCAGTGTTACGAATTTTGATGAATGCTTAAAAAAAAAATAGTGTAAATAATTTACATCTTTATGTCTAATATGTTAATTTTACTTTCTCTTGTATTTATTTTATGTTAAAATTGTACTATTGGCAAGCAACGCCGTTTCTTACATTATAATCGTTTAAGACCCAACCCACAAGATCGTGCGGATTAGACATTCTTATACGTTTTTAGTTTTGGAAAAGTCGTACGTAAGAAAAGTCCGAATCGAACGATTAAATGAATTTGCAGAAAGTGTAAAGTATCACTTTTATCAACAAATGGCGGTTGCAGTCCATGTTTTATTTTCAGCTGGCAAGTCTAGCTTTTGTTTATAAATAAAAATGCGATTTTTTCCGTTGTATCTGTCGAAAAAAAGGTAACTATCAGTTTTTTTTCCCTAGCTAGCTGTTAGTCGGCAGCTTCGCTGGGTGTTTCATAATGTTGTGTTGAATATATACTGTTTATATGTATATAAATTAATATTAAGTCCTATCAATAACCGTTTGATTGTATAAAAGACGTTATTATAACTCCTTTTTGATTTTAAAAAAGGACAGAACTTCGAATAACAATTTCTAAAACTAAACCCGTAAATCCATTCCACTGAAGTGAATTTTTGAAAACCCATTTTTGTGGATCTCAAAAAAAAAAACGAACATTTTTTTTTTTTATCAATAACCCTTTGAGACCCCATTCTTAAATTTCATTTCAACAAACGAAAACATGCATATCAAATTTCGTTATTGCAGATTTAGCATTTCAAAATATATAGGAATATTTTTTATCAATACGCCCATGTAATTCCCCATAAGAGTCGATTTTAGTAAATTGCGTTTTAGTGGATCCTCAGTAAAAAAACATACTTACCAATTTTTAAGTACATGCGTCTAACAGTTCAAAAAAAGTATTTTTTTATCTATACACCTCTTAACTCCACTCACTTTTTGGGGATGATTTTCACAAAAACCATTCTTTGTGGAATTATAGTCCATAATATATACTATTAGTTCGGGAATATATTTATCTCCAACGCATCTTAACCCCTCAAAATGTTACTTATGGTTCGATATTCAAAATCCTTTGTGCAGCGGATCTTTATTTTAGAAAGAACATGTCCCCCAAAATTCAAGTCTGTAGGTCTAATAGTTCAAATATCGGAGTACTTATCTATAACGCCTCTTAATCCCCGTAAATCACATGAGGGCAATTTTTCGTAAAATTGGAGTGGCCCCCTTTTTTCCCTGAAAGGAATCTACATACCAAATTCAAGATTGTACGTCTAATAGTTTTTAAAAAAGGAAATAATTATCATAATGCCACTTAAGTACAACCACTTGGGGGTCAATTTTCTTAAAAAAAATTTTATTGGGGATCTCTACCCCGAAAAGAATTCGCTTAACAAACTTTACATTATCTATAAAATATCAAAAAAAATTATAAATATTTATCTATAAGTCCCCAACGCCACGTTTGAGCGTTTTTCCCCCAAACCCCACTTTTAGGGGACTCTATTTCATGAAAGGAATTTTTAAAAATTTCCCAGTCTAATATTTTAAAAAATGGAAATAATTATCTTTTACCCCCTCGATCCCCAACGCCACATGGGGGTCGTTTTTAAAAACCCATTTTTTAGAAGATTTTTTTCCCCCATGAAAGGAACCTGCCTCCCAAAAATTTCCCTTTTGGGTTTAATAGTAAGATATCATGAGATAACAACAGTCGTTTTTTTCCTGTATAGAAATTGCAAAAAACACACTTTTCCCTTTCTAGGTTAATTTTATAACACTATGACGGGGGGCGAAATGAAAAAGGGACAGAGGGGGAAGGATTTTTTAAGCCCACTAGTTATTAAAACACGTTTTTTAGAAAAAACAAAAAATTTACATAAAAACAGAGAAAACGTTGACATAAATTGAAAGGGATCGGGCCCATGCTTTTATTCCCAGTTCCGAAAAGGCCTCACTGAAGATTGTTCTGTTCGCGGGGGCGCGAAAGTCTTTTTCTTTTAAATAGGAAGAGTCAAAAAAACGGGGGGTTAAACCCCCTAGGGATCCGGACGCCCGGCGGGGGAAGAATAAAACTATTGTAGAAGTAATTTTTCGAGGTCGGCCTCTTTTTCGAAGTGGAGCTATAGGAGAAGTGTCCATGTTTTTAAAAAGGAGTTAAAGCAGAAGTATGGAAAGATATCGGTTCAGATGGATTGGTAAGATTTTTAAACATAAAAAGTGGGTGATTTTTTGTGAGAATTAAATATGGACCTCACGCTTTGGCATGAATTTGGAAGTTTTTGTTTTTTGTTTACTATGGGATGTAAAGTCACCCAGACTTTATCCCCAGGGTTAATAGAATGGACGAAGTTTTTTTGTCATATTCTTTTTTTTTTTGGTCTTGTTTTGTTTCTATTTTTTTTAGTATGTCTTCTAATAGTTGCAAATCGTTTTAAATAAGGTGTTATTTCGGCAAAAAAATTGTCATTGTGAACGACGCTTTTGAAATCTTACCACACTTGTTCATTCTTAAAAAGTGGAAGCAGGGGGCCGAGTGTCACAACAGTTGATTCATGGCGAAACGAATGACTGGAAGTTTGAATGCCAATTAGAATGATTCCCGACGAGTACAGTCGAGGTTTAAGGTCTCTGTTTTTCTCTCTATGGTTGACTGTGGGAATAAACTGGTTTTAAAGTTTTGACTTTTTTTTTAACGAAAAGCAAATCTGTTGTAGCACCTGACAAACTGTGTTCCGTTGTCACTGATAATTCGTCTGGCCGACGCATGAAAACTTTTCTAGGGGTTGAGAATTAGGGCAGTGGTTGAAAAGGGCAAAAAACTCAACCCCGGGAAACCTCAACAATGAATATCCATTGTTTACCTGAGTCAGTTTAAATGGCCCAAATAAATCAATGAATGACTTAAAATTCTGTGGTAGACTGGGTTCTAACAAACCAGCAGGCTTTTTTTTTAGCAAAAAAGCACCAATTTCAATAAAAAGGATATGTATTTTTTCCCCAAAATATCGTTTTGCGATTTTCGGAAACCATTTTTCTCCAAAATTCCACCCATCGGATCATTATGATGCCTTTCATTATAAATTTCCCGTTCACATTTGGGAATGACTAACTGAGCTTCTGGGAATCAGCATCGGAACATAACGTAAAACCCCTTTGATTCATAAAAAATCCACGTTCAGCCCAGTTTGCATATTCTTCAGTTTTCAGGGGATTCAAAACTGTCGATGATTTTTTTAAAATTTTCCTTTATGCGCCTCCCCATGTCCCCAACTTCGTGTTGGCATATCAGCTATCGTGATATTATTGGCTTCCAAAAAAATTTTTTTTTGGTAAATCGGGATAAATGTCTGCAACGACATTTGCTTTACCAGGTATATACTGTACTTTCAGGTTGAAAAACTGGATTTCAAGGGCCCATCTAGCAAGTCGTCCCGGGTTGGGGCGGGGGTTTTAAAACCATTTCAGAGGTTGGTGGTCGGATGCCACGGTTATTTCTGTTCCTTAATATAGCCACGGAAAATTTTTTCGCCCCTACCACAGCAAGGGCTTCCCTCTCTGTGGTGGAATAGTTGCCTGCTGGGTTAGCAGTCGACTAGCGTATTCTATAGGACGTTCCCCAGATCCCTCCTTTAAGTAAAAATGCCCAAGGGCAAATTGCTTTCGTCTGTTCGAATAATATATGGCTGAGTACCCCGCTTGTTTTAACACAGGGGGGTGTTGTAAGGGGCAGTTTTTTAAGGGGTTTTTGGGATTTTTTTGGTCAAATCCCCATTATTGGGCTTTTTCTTTGTAAGATAACTTGGGGGACGTGAAATCTTTAAAATCTTGAATATATCTTTGAAACCAAGAACAATTTGCAGGAAAAATTGTGTTCTTTGACATTTTTTGGGGGGGAATATCCAGTATAGAGGCTACGCTGGATCAACTTCTATTCCTTTTTTTGTAATCAAAATCAAAATATTTAACTCGAGAAGAGGCAAAAAGGCATTTTTTTCTATTTGCTTTTAAATTTGAAAAATAAGAGTCTTTCAAAATAGCTTTTAAAATCAAAAATGTGTTTTCAAAAATTTCTGACAAAACAATTATATCGTCTAGATAAAGGGAATGCTAGAATGTCTTTAGACCATTACAAAAAATACGTCTTTTAAACGAGCAGGTGCGTTGGCAAACCATATGGGATCCTAAATAACGGTAAGTACCAAAAAACATACAAATGCTGTCTTGTCTTGATCTTCAACATGCACTTTTTAAATTGGTGATTCCGCCGCAGATCTAATGTAGGAGGTAGTTTTGTTTTTGTAGCAACACCACTGGGGAGTGGAAAGTATCTGCAACTGTTATTTATTTTAAATTTCTGTAACAATACAGGGGAAATGTTCCATTTGGTTTTGATATAAGTACGACTGGGAAGCATACGGGATTCACATTCTTCTTATGCCTTCCCAAAGTCTATCGATTTCTTGTTTTAATATTTCTTTCTTGGAAGGATTCATCCTATAAAATGGCAATGCCACTGGAAGATGTTTTTTTATTTATACGATGTTCAATAAAAAGGGGTAGGCTCTCCCCGGTTGAAAGCATTCTTCATATTTTTTTCCCAAAATGAATTTATTTCTTTCCGTTGTTTAAATGAAAGATGAGTACCTTCACCCCAAGTTGACAAGGATGTGGTTCAGTATTAACGTGAAAGAGCATTTGTTGGAGGCGCTTTCACAAAATTATATTTTTTTGTGGGGTGTTTCAGTGAAATCCCACTGTTTTCTTTGGAATCTAAGACGCCCCTGCAGCTGTTAAAAGTCAATGCCAAAAGTGTTCTTTGCCTTTAGCTTTTTTCAAAATTGTCCGTGGGAATGACTTTTCCTTAAAACCAATGTCTACAAAAAGTTGCAGTATTTCTGTGGTTTTGCGACCCATCAGCTAGAGTCATCTGCCTATTTTTTTCTTAAAAAATCCTTTTTTTTTTAAGTAAATGATAAAATTTTTTTCACCACCCACTGAATGTGTCCCCAAGTATCCCCTTGTTTCCCCATTACAAATGGAAATTTGAAAAAACTAATGGGATTATTTTCACTGGAGAAACTAAAAAAGTTTGATTGATTTGATTTGATGACGGGTATCATCTTTTGTCAAACTGGGTTCAAGTGTGGCATCTTGATCGAATGATTGGGGGACCCCAAAATAACAAGATACAGGAGTTCTTTTTCTTTTGTATCAACGATTTTTTTTCAGGTATTCTGTCATTTGAAGTGGGATTCCGCCTACTTTTCTGGAACCCGGTTTCCCCCTACTTTGAGGGGGAAACCTGACGAAATTTCATGTGACACAACAGGATTTCTTTGTTACAAAGTGTAAATATTAAATAATTTGTATATTTGGGGTTTTAATCATTTATATTACTCTATTTTATGTTTATTTCATGTTAAATTGTCCATTCAAAAAATCCGCCCCTTACGTTATAATGGCGATCCAATGAGAACTTGGGAAATTTGGTTAGACCCAAAGGGGTCATTTTTGGCGCCCAAGTTGGCCAATTTGGTGACTTTGGCGACCAATTTGGCGTCATTGGCGACCATGTTGGCGAGTTCGGAACCCTCGGGTCTTCTAAAAAGTGTAGATCTCCCCATATTACGTTCAATGCCCGGCTTTTAAATTTTCGGAAGTTTCGCGCGCCTAAAAAGGGAAATTTTCCCCGGGAACGGCGAGGAGTCTATTAAACCAGCATAGTGAGGTTGTTTTGATTAGCTGGGCTGTGTTTGGGAAAATCTTTACCGTGTATTTTTTTTAAACACTTTTGTTTTTGATTGCTGTTGAAGGTGTGAAGACCTTTGGGTATTTACTCTGTGAATATCGCTGCTGAATCCTTTTTTAAAAAATTGGGTTTTTGATAATAAATTCCCTCGCCCTTAAGAACTGTTTATTTTCTTTGTGATTGTTTTGCCTCCTCGAACCCTCGGATCTACTAACAGGGGGTCAGAAATGGGATTTTATGCCCTAACAAAAAAGGGGATGGATGAGCAACTGAAGGCTCTGTTGGAAGGTTTTTTTAAAAAAAGGTCAAAAAAAGAGACTAGGCAAAATGCGAAAAAGGGCAAAAAAGAGACAAGAAAAGTCTGGATGATACTAGAATGAGTTAAAAGGAGAAGGAGAAAAAGGAAGAAAAACTAAGCAAAAATGCAAAAGGTCTGGAAAATTGCAGAAAAAAGCCAAGAAGAGCTGAAAAATTTTAGAAAATAAAATCGACAATGTTGAAGAAAATCAATGTGTGGAAGAAAATTGCATTGAAAGTTGGAAAAGATCGCCGTAGTTGAAGAAAAGATTGCGGTAGTTGAAGAAAATGAAAAAAAAGTAGAGAGTTGAAAGAAGATAAAAAAAAGTAGAGCAGTTGAAGGAAAAAAAAAAGAAAAAGTCGAGGAAAAGAATTGAAGGAATGGGTGAAAATTTTGTTATGCAACGAATGGAAGATCTTGGAAGAAAATTCTGCTTTTGCTTCGTCAGTTGTAGACCTCTCGAAATCAGTCATCCCCCTGAGGGGGGGGTTATTAGTGATAAGACGAGGACTATTCAAGAAGGAGGAGATAGAAAGAAAAAGCTCCTTTTCACTTGTGTAGACCAAAAATTCAAATAGCCAAGACCATTCTTCAAGTTTCCAGTAAAGGATTTACAAAAAAACCCACTAAAACTTGGACAAAAAAACAGAGTGTGCTGGGGTTGATTACAAAATTTCCCCAAAACCTTTTTTCCCAGAACATCTGAGGACTTTGGAAGAACTAGACTAACGCAACCCCGGGAATTTTGATACGGGAGAGCATCCCCCTTTTATTAAGCAGCCCCCCCGACATTTGAAAAAGGGGGAAAAGAAGCCCAAAACTCTTAAGAACATAAAAAGATCGCTGGGGCTTGGGCCACCGTAAAGGTCCTTGGGCATCTCCCATCCCCCAGCAAAAAGGTTTCCCTTACGAGATTCTGTGTGGAACGTCGGTTGAAGGGCGTCCCCAAAATTTTTTTAAAGTTATCCTCTCCCCAAGAAAAAGATGACCCCTTTTGGACACACTTGCCGGCAATACCGGGTTTTTCAAAATTTGGGATCTAAAAGGGGGGAAAAGGGGTAGAACTCCCCCCCCTGACGATAAAGAAAAAAACTGCCTTCACCACGGGACAAGGACGGGGTGGGCTTTTAAGGTTATCCTTTCGGCTTTTAAGCCCCTTTGCAACTTTCCCGAGTTTTTTATGGAAACAGCCCCTTGGAGGACTTTCTTCGAGGCCTGGTTTTATTTTGGGATGACATTATCTAGGGGGGGCGTTTCCTTTCGAAGAACATCTGAAAAATATCAGACGTGTGTTAAAAAAATAAAAAGCTAACCGGGAAATTTGGGGCCCATCCAAGTGCCACCATTCCAGCAAAAAATCCCTATTTTGGAACACATCTTTTCCCCGCAAGGGGTACGAACGGACCCGGATAAGATCTGGGCCAAGATTGGAACTGCCCGAGGATGTTCACCAGCCCCGGGAGTTTTTTTTGGGTAGGGACATAACCAAAAATTCGTAAAAAAATTTCTCGGATCCCCGAACCACTCCATAACCCCCAAACCCCTAGGCAAAACGAAACATTTTGGAGGGTTTTTGATTGTAACAACCCCTTTTAACAAGAAAGGACGCACTAACATCCCCCAATCCCATATCCTAAAATTGGGAAACAATTTTTTCCCGGGATACAGAGGGTCATGAGAGTTTGGGGTTTGTATTGTCTCAAGAGATAGATGGTCAAAAATGCCCAACCTTTTTTAGTAAGGCTTGTCTAAACCAGAAAAAAATTTTATTTTGACCGGGAAAGGGAAAACCTGCTTGCTATAGTAAAACCCGTAGAACCCCTTCCATCCCCCCTTTCATGGTCGAAAGTTCCGCTGCGAACAGATCATCCCTCATTGCCCTGGCTACGGGAATTTTTAAAAAAAACCCAGAAGGCCAAATAGCTAGGGGGGATACAGAGACTACAGGGTATGACGGGGAAAATTTCCCCAAACGAAAAGGATCTGCACATGGGAAAATGCGGACGCCCTTTCGGGGAAGACCCTGCCCCGAGAGCTGCAAATCCCTTTTTCGAGAATCAAAAAGAAATTTGGCGTAATAGATCCAATAGTCCGCCGTTACTACCCAACATCGGCATTGGACCCGTGGAGTGATGGGGCGTCCGAAAATATCAACCCCGGGTTTTATCCTGGAAAAAAAAACCCATCATAGAATTCAAAAGTCGTTTTTGACGAAAAACCCAGCTGGCAAGACATCGCCCCCCTTTTCCCTCCTCAACAAAAAGCGTTACTGGGCTTTTGGGACTTTCCATCTGAGAAATGGTGTTTTATATCGAAAATGGGGGTCTGACGACGGAAAAACATTCAGGTGGCAATTGATACCCCAATGCCAAAAGGTTTTCCCAAAGGGCCTTAAGGGAAATCCCTGGCGGCCAACTGGAGGGCATTTTGGTGTTAAGAAGACCTTTCAAAAGTTCTTTAGCGCCCACTGGCAATGTGCGGAGTGAGGGAAAAGTGTTGTCGCACATGTGATCCCCGGGACCCCAAAGGTCCCAAAAAACGCACTAGGGAAGACTACAGCTGTATAATGTGGGAGCGCCTTTTGAACGAATAGCTTTTTGATATACTAGGAAAAATTTCCCAGGGTCATCAGATGGCAACAAAAAAATCCTGGTTTTCATGGACTACTTCACTAAGTGGCCAAGCCTATCCCATTCCCGACCAAGAGGCCCGACTGTGGCAGAGGTTCTAGTTCAACACTGGACTACGATTCGGGGCCCCACAACTGCACTCCGATCAGGGGGAAACTTCGATTCTGCAGTTTCCAAAAAGACTGTGTAAATACTCGCCATCGACAAAACCGGGGCGGAAACTTTTCATCCTCAGTCTGACGGCATGGTAGAGAGGGTTCAATCGGACCCATCCTGAACAGCCTCTCTCCTGGTATCCAGTAATCCAAAAGGGGTGGGACAAAAATTTCCCTTTTTCCCGTTTTTCCTTTCATGAGTGCCGTTCAGAGACCACCGGGTATTCCCCTCCCAGATGCCCTTTGGACGAGATCTTCGTCCCCCCCCGCAATTTCTGTTCGGCCCGACCCCAGATGGGTCCCCTTTGGGGTCGAGGGTATGTCGAGAAACCCAGGCACGGGGTGGAGGAAATACATCATCTGGGCCAAGGAAAAAAATCGGGGGCTTCCGAGAAGATGAAAACCCGATACGACCAAAAACAACCGGACACGACTTCCACGAAGGCGACAAAGTGTGGTTATGGCCGGGAAAAGTCGCAAAGGGCTCTCTCCCAAAAATGCCCCGACAAACTGGGAAGGTCCTTATACAGTCCTAAAAAAACTGAATGACGTTGTGGTGCGGATCAGAAATCACCACACTCAAAACCAAAAAGGGAAACTTACCCTAGGCTAGCCCCCTTTTCTTGGAAATGAATAAAATCCTTGTTCAGACCATGGTCTTTTATTTTTTAAAAATGTAATTTTTTCTTATTCCTTATTTTTTTAATATTGGAATTTAGTTTACATCTCTTCATCTGCTTTTAATTTATTTGTGTTGTTATGCTCTGGAATTTCATTTTGGGTACTTTATTTGATTATTATTGAGTAATTTGCCTGTAAATAGATGCCTCTTACTTTTAAAGTTGTACTGCCCGGGACGTGCAGTTTTGAGGAGGGGCAGTGTTACGGAATTTTTTAAAAAAAAGTGTAAATAATTTGTATATTTGAGTGTTTAATGCATTTTTTATTACCTATGTTATTTTTTTCTATTTAAAAATTTTACCATTCACAAGCAATCCTTACCCCCCGTTATAATGGCGATCCCAAAGAGAACTTGGGGAAAACTTGGTGGTAGACAAGTTGGCATCATTTTTTGGGGACCGTTTGGGGGCCAATTTTGACCCGGGGACCCAAATTTTGGGGTCATTGGCGACCATGTTGGCGAGTTCGGAAAACCCCGGGGAAACTTCTGAAAGTAGTAGATCTTTTCCACCAGTGTCACGTTCAATGACACGAGCTGTTATATTTTGAAGTTTTTTGTCGCGCCTTAAAAAGGGGATATTCGCCGGAACGGCGGGGGTCTGGATTAAAAACCCGAGTAGGAGGATTGTTTTGATTAGCTCGGCTGTTCTTTGAATAATCTTTACTTACGTGTTTTTTTCCTTTATTGTGTTTTGTTGCTGTTGAAGGTGTGAAGACCGGATATTTACTCGGGAAACCTGCTGAACCTTATTTAAAGGGATTTTGATAATAAATTCGCATCGCTTTTAAAAGAACTGTTTATTTTTTTTTGGATTGTTTTGCAAAAAACCCTCGAACCCTTGGATCAGAAACAGTATGTAGTTACTTATCCAGGGACTGGACTTTTTTCTTTTTGTTTCCAAAAAAAGTTTTTTTTTTATTTCGCATTTTTTTAACTTTTCATATGAATCCTTACCCCAAAGTTGTAAAGGTTTTCCAATTACACCACTGGCCCAAAAAAGGGATCTTTGTAATCTTGAGGTGTTTTTTTTTTAAATTTTATCTGCCACAATCAAATCTTTCAATTCTTCAAGCGTGGAACTTTGGATTCTTTGAGCCACCCATCAAAATATGTTTGAAGTCAAAATAGAAATCACGCCAGGTTTTTTTAGGATCTTTGGGGCCGGGGAAAAACATCTGCCAAAATTTTCTGCACTTAATTTAAACGTTTTAGTAGAATTTGTTTGACTTTATAATAGTCTTGAGCATCAACAACAGATTCTTTGCGATTAAATTTGAAACTTCAGTCTTAAAAAACCAACAAGGTACACCACCCATTGGGGAAATGGAACTTTTAAAATGTTAATTGCCTTTCGAAGAGGTCTAGAAAAATTTTTACATGGTTGTTTTTTGGGTCAAAAAAGAGGGACATGGGTTCTAACTTTGGCATGTTGGGGTCTGCGGAAGACACCACGCAGAGTTTGTAGTTTTGGTATCAGTTGTAATTTGAAGTTTTGCAGTTCAAATAATCGTTGGTTTTTTTTATCTCTTTCAGCTGCAATTCAGCTCTTTTTTATCATTAATAATACATTTAAAACATTCTTTAGTAAAATCTACATCATTCTTCACTTTTTAAAATCGCCTTTTATGTCAAAATTTGAAATTTTCTGGTATTGATAGTCTAGCGTTTCCGCCAATTCAAGGAGGTCTTGCGTGGGCCTTTTGCTAAATAGGCCATCGTGAAATGTCACTTAAAATTGATTACAAATTTATTCTTTAAACTTTTTAAATTTAACCAAATGTTATTATATTTAAATAAAACAGCATTATACCACATAAAAAAATATCTTAATTTTTACAATATGGGTTCGAAAAAGGCTTCATGAATCCCAAAAATAAATGTTCGTTCTTTTCACTTTTAATACACAATCAAAGTAAAAATTTCTATCAAACTTTTAGATAAAAAGTCATCAAAATGATCGGAAAACACATTTGAAATATATCATACCACAGTAAAATAAAAAATCATATACGCATAAATAAAGTTCTACTTAGCCAAAACAAATTTTATTAATATTCAAAAAAGAAAATAAATTATTACACTTTTATACCATAAAAACATGCATAGAACTCAGAATTATTTGATGAACGTTTCGTACAACCTTGAACTGCCTTTTTTTCTATTTTATTTATTTCGCTTACGCTGCATAAAAATATCTCATCAGTTTCAAAAAAAAATGAATCAGCTTATAAAATTAATTCTACAAGATAAAGGAAATGGATAAATATTTTTCTTTTAAACCACTGAATATTTTAAATTGAGTGAAATTCAAGTACACATATTTTTCTGCTCAAAAAATTTATACATATAATAGCACATAACAAAGCAAAAGAAGTTTCCAGAGCATTAATGCTTTTGAAACAAAGATTATAATCATTTAAAAAAAAGAGAATACATATGTATATATATTATTTTGAGTTCTCACTTTCACTTTTGCAGTAAAACAACGTTATACGCATTAGCTTAAAACAAGTCAGCATATATTTAAAGAACATAGAATATAATGTAAACTATATAATTATACTACTGTTTAGCAAATGATATTTCTAAAATAAGAAAAAAAGATTTCTAATTGAATGAGAACAGTTTATATAATTTGCACAGGAATGTACAGAAATGTTTTCTAATACCGAACAATGAGACAATACTTAAAGAATTAAGAATTTAACTAATAAATTTTCGATATTAAATCCAATTTGCACTTGGGCATGCAATAATGAAAACGAGTGGTTAAAAAGTATAATACTTTAAAGAAAATTCAAGATAAAAAGTACCTGTTCTACGGGTGAGAACTTCGAAATAATTAAACCATAAGTTGAACAACATTAGTGCTGTTAACCTGAAAATTACCAATACCGAGCAAGCCGCCAAACTTCTTTCTGCAACTAATCACGTTGGGCGTCAAATTATGACGTGGTGGGCGCCAAATGATAAGGACAGACGGGGAAGGGCCTTGACAAGTCCACTAGTTATTAAAACACGTTTATTAGACAAAACAAACATTACTTACATACATAACTAGAGAACCAACAGGCCGACATAGAATTGAAAGGGATCGGAGCGCATGCTCATTATGTCCTTACAGTTCCGAAACTTGGCCATCACTGAAGATTGTTCTGTTCGCTAGAGGGCGCGAAAGTCTCTTTACTGTTAATATGGAAGAGTCTAAATAACGGGGGGTTACAACACCTTTTTTTTTTCTTTTTTTGCTAAGCTGGATTTTAAACCAATTTTTTAAAATTACATTAGATCTTTAAACATAAAAGATTTGAACAATTCTGTATTCACATTTTTCCCCCTTTCGCTTAGCAAAACAACTAAGACATTATTTATATTTTTAATTTCATTCTGGAAAGGGTGAAAGATACCCACCAGCCCTTAAGCAAGCATTTCGGTTTCCCGAGACGCACGGTGTTGGACACAGAAAAACCTTTTTCAAGCTCTTCCAGAAATTATTTTTTATATTTTTCCTTCATACTATTTTTTTATATTTTATTTTAAAGCACTTGATTTTAATTCTTCTTCAATGGCCTTCATTTTATTAGTTTAAATTTCTTCTTTTAAATTTTAATATTTTAAATGCAGTACTGGTTGTCTTAATTTTCTTAGATAAATTCTTATCTATAAAAATAAAAATAAATATTTTTCAAAGAAATACGCAAATAATAATTTCTTTACATAACTTTTAATTATGAATAGCAGTATCAATAGTATCACGTGTATTTCAAAAATATTCAGACAATTTTTAAATGAAGAAAGTAAACATAAGTATAAATATTACAAATGTTTTCCCGTCGTTTTTCGGTACGAATTCTGAAATATATCAACGTTGAAGCGTTGCGTAATAATAGACATAATATATATTTTATGCTATAGATTGAAGATATAGATTAAAATAAATTTTAAGTATAAACAATTATTGATTTTAGTATAACAATAACATAAATTTAATATTTATCTCGCTGGAAAACCATAAACGAATTTAATTTTTACGCATATTTGGTAACAAAATATTAGTTTCATTTTATGCAGGAATCTACAAAATACACTACATAAAATATCGTGTGCAGTTCTTACGATATTCCTGTTCAAGAAGATAGGTGATCACAGTATCCAAAAGGGTCATGGTCATGAACTCGTGGTGGGCGTGGCGATGTTTAAGCCATGGGTTCGAGTTCTGGCACCACTGAAGACCCTCCATAAAGACAGCCGAGGCTCAAAGTCCTTATGTTGCGGGACGTGGAAGTTTGAAAACTGGGATGCTAGCTTAGGTATTGTCCTCGTCCCTTGACAGAAGTTCAAAATTACGAGGTTGTCGATAGTCTTTGCGTAGCCTCAAAGTTTGACGTTATTCAAACAATTATTCGATAATATGTATATTTTATTTTCAATAATCTGTCACTTTTAGTTTTTTTGCGGGCAATACGGCGCAGGTACAGGCAAGGTTTTTTGGCACAAATAGTTGTCTAAAGATTTCGAAAAAGACAATAAATTTCTCTCTGTAGCGCACTTCCTTCAATAGAATCCTCCCCTTTCTCTGAAGGGGGAAGAGGGTTACGGTCGTAAAACTGGGAAACGAAATACTTTTTTTTGGGGTAGGGTTAAAATAGCGTTGAATTTTGACCATGAGATAAGTCTAAAATGTGGGTTTCTTACTTTTTCGACTCATGGAGCTCTGATAATTTGTTATGAACGCTTTATTCGTTTCTAACTGTGGGGGAAATCCAACGTATTTTGCTACCTAAAGTTTAGGAGCTGTTCTGGTTTAAATATAGATTTTACCCTCGAATCTTTTGAAATGTCAATAAGTTGTTCCCTCTCCTTCATTATAGGTGTTTTTTATCCACAAATGAAAAAAAGGTTCATTTTTCATTACAAAACGATTTAGTTGTGCAAAAACAATGTATTAACGTGAATAAAATTGTATTGTTGGGTTCCGGTAGAGTAAACAATGGAATATTCACAATCTAGTATTTAGTACATATAAAGAAATACGATTTAATATTCTTTTATCATGGTATAGTAAATGTTTATGAAAGTACTAGCTGACCCGGCCACGCGCTGCTGTGGCTTTGTTTTAAAACGTTGATTTAGTATTATTCTAAGCCATTCAATGCAGTCAAATTATTCTTCGCTTGCTATTTTGGCGAGTTGAAATGGAGCATAAAACAATATAATGTTTTAAATTTTGCATTTTATTCATCTCCTATTTGAGTATAGTATAACACATGAAATGCTTATGAAGTTGTTAAGTAACAACATAAGAAGATTTAATTTTATAAATGAGGTGACTAACGTTGATTTTTATCAATTTTTAATGCTATTTTTATTATTTTAAAGTATAACATTAAATAAGTTTAGTATAACTAATCGCTAAACGATGCACAATATTTTTCGGTAACCCGTCTTTTGCTAACTCAAATAGATTCTACGGTTTCCCCACACGTTAATTTTGCTCACTCAAAAAAGTATTGGGACACTTGGCATGCATAACTGTAAAGCCATTTATATAAAAAATATTAATCCTATTAAAACAAAAACAAAATGAATTAAGAAATATTTTAACATTTGGTGTACAGTATATAAGGAAAATTTTATTAGTATTATAGAGTTATAATTTGATCTAGCTTTTCAAATATTATTCAAAGGCACACTGGAGTCAAAAAAGTATTGGGACACTTTTGAAATGAGAAATTTAACAAAAATACAGCGCATCAATAGAATTTAATTTCACACTACTTTTTTTAGACTAGAAGTTTAAACACAAATGTTTCAACAGATAAGATTATTAGAGAAAAAATGGCGAGAAACAAAGAGATGTGTGAAATCTCGTAAAAAGTCATTGGAAAGAGGGGAAATCAATTCACTGTATAGGAAAAATATTGCAATTGAATAAGTCTACTGTTTTTAACATCATTAACAGGTTCAAGAAAACATGTTAAAAACAAGCAACGATCAGTGCGTTCAAGGATATTTAATGAACGTGAAGAGGTGGATATTGTGTGCGTGAGACAAGTACACACTAATCCTAGAACTAGTGCATTAAAAATGACTTTTCAATGTAAAAGTAAGTTCGGAAAATCGGTAAATCCTGAAACTGTCAGAAATGTTTTAAGAAAACATAAGTATCATAAAAGAGTACCTCAAAGAAAGCCCTACATCAGTAAAGCAAATAGGCGAGATAGGTTGGCATTTGCTAAAATGTATGTAAAGCAGCCAACAGAATATTGGGAAAATATAATTTTTATTGATGAAAGCAAATATAACATTTTCGGATGGGATGGCAAGCAAAAAGTTTGTTGGAAATCAAATACAGCAATGCATGTCAAAATTTTACAGCCTACTGTCAAATATGGAAGGGGTAACCAAATTGTCTGGGGCTGGGTGGCAAGTTCTGGTTTCGGGAACTTACATTTTATTGATCTAAACACGTCGGCAATATCTAGTCACGTGACCCGGTCGTCCACAATGAAAGCAAATTGGTACGTTATCTGAAGTAAGCCAAAGGTCAGTTTTCCTTCCGGTATCTTGTTGAGTTGGTTTATTTTCTTGTCGAGGTCTTGGCCTTGGTCTCCAGGAACTTTCGCCAGTCCTTTTGGTTATGTAAGAAGAAGGTGCAGGTTTTTTTCTCGAGGGAGTGGGGTCAAATTGCTTCGAACTTCTTCTTGGATAATGGATTCTAAATCGCTTGGCCCGTCGTGTATGCATGTTATAATCCATGGGAGTACTTTCTCGATTTCTTCTTTAACAATCCTTCGAATTAGATCTTCATTTGCCGTTGACATGGGTGTAACATTAGGTTGCCTCTCATATCGTAGCGGTACAACTTGTTTCTTTCTCATGGCATCCACTTCACGGCAACACGTAACAAATTTATCTACTGTGCTAACTTCACTGTTTCCTGTACCTGGTAGAGATCTTCAGCCACCCCTTTCATGAGATGCGATATCTTTTGATCTTCCGGCACCCATTTTTTTTAATATACCCGACAATATTAAAAAAAAGAAGCTGAATTGAAATACGTCCTGTAAGAAGTAAAGGTTCCTACTCTAAATTTCAAAAGTGACTAAGATGACCACCGTATTTTACTTCGGTCAGAAAGGTTATCCAACACTATCCAATCAGATGACCTCAAAAATTACCGAAAGTCCTACGGCTTCTTCCTCTCTTTTTTGTTTTAGTACATGGCAATAAAAGTTTCCTATTTCTCTCCTTTTTGGTTTGTACTTTTCTTTTCTAAAGACTTCGGACCAACAAGTGTTTTCTGGTCCCCTCTGAAGTGAAATTCCCATGAGATATTATACGTCGTGGGGTGGATGACCAGAGTACTTAGCTCTTCCAAGCTATAACCTCTCATTATCAGGATTTTGAGTGACTGTGATGTTATGACTCTTGCCATTGGCGTAGCTAGTTCTGAGGGGGCCCTGTATCAAAATTCCTCCAGGGGTCCTTTTTACATATAAGGACCCTGTTAGTTGGACTGTAGTTACACAGTTGGGGCCCCGTAGCTTGGGGACCCCGTATCATTGATACGGCTGATCGGTGGTAGCTACGCCCCTGACTCTTGCCCTTTGTTAAATAATAGTACTTTAAAAGTAAAAAAATACTTTAAGAAGACTAAAAGAAATAAAAATTTAAAATTAAAAGAATACATTAAATGCATGAAAAATACCATGCGATATTGACATCATGACATGAAAGGGTTTTGTAGCTAACAAAACTGCAATTAAACAAAGTAATTTATCATATAGTGATTATACTGAGAGTAACAGATTGTTTAAAACAATAATTTATGGTAAAATAGTTTGTAATAATTAGATTGACTTATGTTTTCTAGTGGATAGATTCAATATCCCCAAAAAAAACAGCTCATAACTGATTATGAGATTTTCTGAGCAAATGAATAATGGAAAAAATGAGAAATGTAAAACTTTTTAACATTTGATAATCGAGCAATTCGATTCACAATTGCGAGATTAAAAAAGCAAACATTATTAATTATTACAGTTATATTTTTTTTTCTTTTGTTAATAAAATAAATCATTCATTTCAGAAGTTTAATAAAATTAAAAATTATGCATATTTGTGTTTAAAAAATTAAACCACCGCTTAAATATTTAGAAAATTAAGTTTTAATTTTTATAAAAACTAGTGTTTTTAAAAGTTTGTATATTCAGCAGATTATCTTTTTCTGAATGTTTCATTTTCTAATTTAAAAATAAAAATAAGCTAGTAATATAAATAAAAATCAATATTTTAACTAAAGGAAAAACTACAAGGAGCAGCAAATATATGCTCATATGGTAATGCCCCACATATTTCTTTTCACATAAAAAAGTTAAATAAAAATTTTACTACTTAAAAATTTTGTCACATATTTAATTAAAATGGATATATTTTGAATTAATTTTAATTCTAAATTTGATATGTGTAAAATGTATTGCGCAAAGAAATCACAGCATCTATTATATTAAAAATTTAGTCTTGAAAACGTTCAATGATAGAAAGTGCCAGACAGTAATTTTTAAAAAAAAAAAAGGCAAACTTAGATACAGAGACTTTAAAATCGCGATACTGAAATATTTATTCGAAACTAAAAGCCGCACTTTTTCTCGATGTTTATGTTACTAAAAAACGGGTGCAGCTTAGAATCAAAGACGGAAAAATTCATAGCAGGGGAAAAAATTGAACAAGATACTGTCGGATAGAAAAAATACAGGTTCTTGTTTATTTTTAAAAGTTATATATATATCTACACTATTAAAATCCGAAGGTAAACAAACGTATATCTTTTCATCTAAACGGTAACGGTTATACATTTACGTGGAGCCTTAGAGATAGCTCTATTATCCACTCATCATAATAAATTGAACAGAGAACAATTTTTTGAAGTTACATATAAAAATAAAAAGCAGTCCACATTAAATGCAGCGCAATAACGCTGGTGGAGGGGGAGGAAACCACTCTTCCAGTTGATTTAGTTTCTGTTTCGCTTTCATAGGAAAACGAAGAGAAAATGACGTCACATCTCCATCACAGCACAAAGCCCGTCTTTCAACCGTCTGCCGCATCTTGACAGAACGAGGAGATAAGGGATATATTTTTTTAATAACAAGGATTAAGAGAATAATATTTTTAAGTCCGTTACACGTTACCTCTAAAATAACTGCCTGCGGTTATTAAAAGGAAGTTTTAAATAACCACTTGGAAGAAAAAGTAAGAAAAGGTAGAGGAGTTTGAAATAAGATCATGAGGGGTGAAGTTGCCACACTAAATCTTTTCATCTATGCGACCCAATTTTCTCACGAACCACATGACGCAGAAACTCGCCGAAGGTACCAAAATTTCGGAAATGATCCGAGGATTCCGTTTTGACCATTTATATTATATTCCGATTAGTTAAAAAGATCTTAATTAAAAGCCTTAAAACATATATAATTAGTACCATTTTTGACCACCAGGGGAAAATTCGGAACTTCTTTTTTTTTCCAGACGTTTTTAAAACGTGATCTAATTTTTTTCATGAGACTCACACAAAAAATAATTACAGATTCGGAAAGATCATTTATTTCGTCACGATATGCTATAATTTATTTTACAAAATAATTATATTTTGTATTTTTTACGATTTTTTTAAAATGAGTCGAAATCGGTTCCTTTTTTTGAATACGATTTCTAAATTGTTCCGCTTGCACTTTCTTTCGTGTTAATGAAAACAATATTTTACACTAAAAAAGTTCATGCTTTTCTCTTTTAGAATCAGTCATTTAAAAAAATTTAATGTCAAAAACTGTTGTTTTTTTACGATTTTTCAAAAAATACTCAAAATTTTATTTAAATACTTAATAATTTCTTTATTTATAAAAAAATATCACGAAACTTTTTTTTCCGTGTGTAGAACAATATTATACTTAATCTGTACAAAGATTGATAAAATATCTTAAAAACTACGTTTTTTTAAATGTGTTTTTCGTTTTTTCCCCTTTTGTGAGAAATATGTAAACATTACTTTTTTTAAAAGTTTTTTGTTTAAAAATTACCGTTGTTTGCAATCGATATATGAAGTTTGAAAGCATTAATTTAAAAATAAAGCCCGAAAAAATTTTTTTAACAAATAACGCAATGCGTAAATGAACAAATACTTTACTTTTAAAGGTCAATTCAATGCCTTTCCCCGTAGAAACCTATAGCGTGAATGTCTAGAGCGCTTCTTTATGAAACTGTGGCTCCTGGGTTCGAAACTGAAAAGGACATTCATTTTCGCATTGCGTTATCTGTTAAAGTTTAACTTTTTTTTCGGGCTTCATTAAGTTAAAGACGAAACTTCATATGTCGATTGCAAGCAACAGTCATTTTTAAACAAAAAATGTAACAAAAATAATGCCTAAATATTTCTCGCAAAAGGAAAAAAAAAACGAAAAACACAATTTTTAAAAAAGAAACCCGTAATTTTAAATCTGTACAAAGATTGAAAAAATTACTTAAAAATAACGGGTTTTTTTTAAAAAAAAAATTGTGTTTTTCGTTTTCTTCCCTTTTTGCGAGAAATATTTAAGCATTATTTTTGTTACATTTTTTGTTTAAAAATGACCATTGCTTGCAATCGACATATGAAGTTTCAAGGCATTAACTTAAAAAGGAAGCCCGAAAAAAATTTCATTTTTTTTTCTTTTTTACAAAACAACGAAATTTTACACATAAATAAATGAATTTAAAAAAGGTTTATTGATTATTAAATTATATTTTAGAAAATTACTTTGCATTTTAAAAAATAAGATAATTACTGTAATTATATAAATATTTATATTATACTTCATAAATATAATTATTAATAAATAATAATTTTTGTAAATTTTGTAATAAAAAAACATTAAATAATATTTTATATTAAAATTAGTTACAAAAAGTTTTATAAAATGATATACAATACGTTATAAAAAGATATATAAATTATTATTATAATACATAAAATTATTGTTAAAATAATGAATATGTTAGTTTTGTATAACATATACTTTTTTTTTAGTCAGATACGTGTTTACATAATTTACTAAACACAGTGGAATGAAAAAGGTTAAAATTAAAATAAAATATCAAAATGTTTTTATCAGATCGGTTTTTTTTTAATGTTTTTTCAGTACATGTATATATATATCTAGGCTTTCCCCCATACTGTTTTTTTTTTCTAACTTATATATATTTATATGCTTAATCAAACATTTAAAAGTTCAGAAAAAAGCAATCATTTCAATAGCTATCTGTAAATTTTTCTTTTATTTATTACTTATAGAAATTTGATTTTAATAAATATAAATATTTTTTTAAAAGGATTATTTCTATTATTTCATTACTAAATGAATTCTTTGTTAACTAAAAAGTACATCGTCTATTATTTTGGATCAAAATACATTTTAGACACATTTTTAAGCGAACTATATGTAACGATTGATTGATTGATTCATGAAAAAATCTGAAATCTATTTTATTATTTTAGATTCTTAGAAACTATTATTAAAAAATGATGAACATTTTTTGTTTTACTCTTAGCACACCAGAATCGTTTTCTTTTTATTGCTTCACATTAATAATTGTTTAATTCTAAAGCGCAATATTTTTTTTATAAGTCATACATCGAAATTTGAAGTTATATCTTATCTGTGAGAAGGAGGGGAAGATAGAACACAATAATTTTACACTAAAAAACGTAAATTCTATAGAGAGGGGAAAGAAACCTGTCTTAAATTAAAAATAAGTGGAATGGAACAAATTTCGAAAAAGGAAAATTTTTTGACATAATTTTAGAAATCACTCTCATTGTGCGTGTACAAACACACTCACAGAAATCCTGGTGTCATGAAGAAAAGAGAAAGCCCGAGGAACGCCGAGACAAGAGGTGGAGGGGGGGAAAGTAATTTTGGAAAAAGGGTATTAGAAGTGCTGATTTTGTGAAAAAAAAGGGAAAATTTATAAAAGTAGAGAAAGCCAGTGCAACGCCGGGCCATGCAATTAGTATATATATAAGGCCCTTCTCCTAACTACCGCACCAACGGGGAGACCGTTTAAGCTCTCGACAGATTTAACGTGTATCGCTTCCCCTACACGGCGGGTCTTCAGCGGTGCTAGGCCCGAACTCATGACACGCCAGTCACCGGTAAGTTACGTTGACCACTAGGCTACCGCGGACACTTTTTACTTTGTAAATATATCAGACATATTTTACTCTATTTTTAAAAAAATTTTCACAAAAATGTGCTTAGAATTTGGGTGCGGCTTAGAAACTGACCATAATTAATTGAAAAAATAAGTTTCTGCTAATTAAATTAGAAAACAAGATTTGGTTAATAATTGTTCCATTGTTTTGTGGTAAAGTCTTACGTCAAATATAAAATCTATTCGATGGAAGAAAAAATTCTTTTTTAGTTAAAAGAAAATAATAACAATAAGTAATTGTATTACAATAATTAGATTAAAATTTTAATTTGTGAGATTCAAGGAGTAGTAATTTGTGTTTTTTAGTTAATTCACAACTTTTGTTAAAGTATAAAATAAGTATACTTTCAATTCTGCATTCAGTCGCTTCACAGAATTTAAATATTTTTATAGACATTTCTACAATAACAAATAAAAGGAAAAATCTAAGCAGCATAATTATAAATTATCTATATAAATGAATTTTTTTAAAGCACATATGCAGAAAATATTTAAAACATTCCTAAATAGGAAAGTTCATTCGATTTGAGATGTTAAATCTCTCTCTCTCTCTCTACATCATAAATCATTTCCATTATCCACTATTTGTCACAATTTGCAAGTTACCATAATTTCATACACACACAGCTGGCGACTATATTTCAGAAAGATATCGCCAAAAATAAGTATTCGTAGACAAGAATAAATTCGCATTTCAAACCGTGGTGGCGTCATCTGTTTGAGATAGTCCGAACTACGTCAAAAATAATTCAAAAAATGAACTTAAAATTTAAACAAAGTTAATTAATAAAAGCATAAAACATAATTCTGGCTACACCAGTCAAAAGAGGGAAGCATGCTTTCTTATACACTATTTAATACTACTCGAAAAAATAAATCTTTTTGTGTTAAAATGTGTTTCGCGTTTTCACCTCCTATACTTTAACATAGAAAATTCAAATTTCATTTTGCAATCATGCTAAAAACTGCGTATTTTTTTTGAAAAATCAAAATTCAAAGAGCACTATCCTTTAAACAATTATTTTCTTTATATTCCTAAAATTTTTTATTATTATTGAAACTTTTCCTGCCCACAAATGTGCTTCCCATTAACATTGACCGAAAACAGCCTTAAACATTTTATTTTAAGGTATCCAACTACGTTCAGAATTGTGATTTTAAAAAGGTGCAAAAATGGATAATTTTCATGATATTTAGTGTCACAGATTAGAATGCACGTATAAAATTGTTTTAAGGACATTTTGACAAAAAAAATATATTTAAATACAATATTTTGGGAAAAAATTAACTTAGAACAACCTTTCTTCAAAATGTTCTCCTTTTGTGAAAAATGCTTCTATTATAATAATATTTTGCTTGTATATAGCTCAGACCTCAGTACAGAGGCTCAACTATGATTTTTGAAAAATTCACATTATTTTTAGAGTTACAACCATGTGAAATAATTATCGGCGTTTTTTTCTTAAAATTTCTCCCCTCTGTTGTCGTAAAACATGGATAAACCCACTTCTAAGTTATATATTTCAAAAATTCTAGTTGAGCCTCTGTACAGAGGTCTGAGCTATATACAGGCAAAATATTATAATAGAAGCATTTTTCGCAAAAGGAGAACATTTTGAAAATGGGTCATTCTATGTTCATTTTTTGTCAAAACATTGTACTTAAATAATTTTTTATTGTAATACTATTCTTAAAACAATTTTATATGCATTTTCTAATCTAGGTGACTCTAAATATCATAAATATTATCCATTTATACGCTTTTGCAAAATCACGGTTCCGAACGTAGTCGGATACCTTAATTGCTTTATTTGTTTTTGACTAAAACCGTTGGTTTGCCAACCCGCATGTTTGCAGTGTGTGGCGTCCCTTAAGGAGGAAAATGGTGTCCTGAGAATACCTTTGCGTTTCCTTTGGCCCACGCTTCGTTGTAGACGGGAGGCAGGAATGAGCCTGCTCATGTAAATCGGCGTGATACTTCTCTTCTGTGTCCCCGAGAGACATTGCTGTAGGGTTAGTGCTGCAGATAAGAAGTGTCGGGTTTACCCGTTGGATCCTCGCCCTGATGCTGTAGTACTGTATTCTGAGTCTACTCCAGGTAAGCGCCGCGCCTGGTTTTTGCTAGTTGACCGGCACACTGCCTTCCTTGTTGGACTCCGTGGTGGGTGGAGGCACGCCAGGAGGAAGTTTACCGCACTCTTATGGATCCGAATCAGCTGTGCCCGGGTAAAGACCTCGTTTTATCCACTTTAACCATAGATCAAATTGCAGCTCATTCGAGATTTTTACTTCTTTCTCTACCGAACAACGAAATGTCTAGAAAGTCGCCATTTGCTATCCATAAAGCTATAATAGGAATTGGTGGAGAACCGAAATATATAAAACGATTAAGGTCTGGGGATCTACTTATCAAAACTCTGTCTGCTTTACAAAGTCCTTTCTTGCAAAAACGTTTCTCAATTCTCCTGTAACTATAAGTCCAAATGAAACTCTCAATTCCTGCAGAGGTGTCATTTCTGAACCTGACTTGTGGAGCACCCCTGAATCAGAAATACTTGAAGGTTTCACTGATCAGGGTGTATTTAAGTCAGGCGTGCGAATAACAATAAAAAAAGATACAACTATTGTTCTGACAAAACACTTAATTCTAACTTTCAATAGCCCGAAACTACCAACGACAAACAAAGCTGGTTATTTAAATTGAAAAATACGCGCATACATCCCGAGTCCTCTACGATGTTTCAAGTGTCAGAGGTTCGGACATTCAAAAATAGACTGCCGTGGGCAATTGACGTGTCTTAGATGTGCATCTGTTGGTCATTCTTCCGCAGATTGCAGTCTGGAGCAGAAATGTGTTAACTGTTCACAGCCTCATTCCTCCGATTCAAAACTGTTCCCTAAATGGGAAACCAAAAAAGCGAAATACAAGCAATTAAAACTAATAGAAATATATATGACATGTAGAAGCCCGAAAATTAATAGCCCCCGCAGTCATCCCAAACTTACGCTCAGGCAGCCAAATCCTTAACTGTAAGCAATTCTAACACAAACCGATGGAAATATTTCAAAAATAAAATACCCTTCTTTAGAATTACTTCAACCTCTAACTTCCTTACCAAAGCCAAATATATCTTCTTCAATTTCTTCCGTTTTGCACATCGTCTTCCACTCAAGCACACCTCATACTTTCCGCATCTTGGATAGAAACTACAAAGTCTCCTTCCTGTGTATTTAATACAACTTTTCATTCATCAATAAAAGATCGAGTTAAATGCATTGCCAAATCAAAAGAGAAGTTTCCACCCAAGATTGCTTCCCTACCAATTAAAAAAAGCCTTCTGTTTTTAACACTAGAGCATCCATCGGTGTCAATTTGACACCGGAGCCTGCTCAGTTTGTTTTCCTTTCCGCATTTTGGCAAGGAATTCGAAAAGTTTGCGTGACCTTCAATTATTTTCCATGGTAATTACACAGTAAAAGTTTTGTGGTTCTAGGTTAATTACGATAAATTTTATAACTAAAAATACGTAGAACGTCCACTGGTGTCATTTCGACACCAAGGTAATTTATCATCCTAAATAGCTGTCGTTCATCATTATTATTAGTAAAACAAACTTCTCAAAGTTCTACCACACATTTATTTGACCTTGAATGCAGTGTTATTGGGTTAACAGTGGAAACTAATCTTATTTTTCTAAAATTGTTGTATTTAAGTGTTTCGTTACATAGCATTTAATTACCTTTTCATAAAAAAATTTTTTTTAAAAAAATCGATTTTTGCACTTTGTGCGGAGTAGACACCCTGAAACGATGGCTCGTAGAAAAGGTGTACGCCCTGATGAAATTGCTAGTTTACTGCGAGATATTTCTGAGAATTATATAATCCGCTCAATTTAGATTCCGATGAAGACATAAGATTCAGTAAAAGTGACTGCGAAGAATCTGAAGAAAAAACAGATATAATTGATTATATTCCAGTAAATCCTAATATATATATATATCGCTAGGGATGGCACAGAATATATACCGCCTAATAGTAATGTTTCTGACAGATTTGCGACAAATCACTGGTCCAAAAAGCTTCGCGAAACATAATGTCAACGTCAGTTTCTTATGATATATAAAGGGCCATAAAATATGTTACATGAAATAATATTAAAAAGTCTTAAAGCTAAGCCCTACTGAACAGTAGTTAAGTTAAAACAATTATTTTATGTCCCGGTGTCAAAATGACGTTTAAGGGTAATCGAAATCCCCCGGACGTTCTAGTGTTAATACACCTAATCCATCCATCCCCGCATGTGATGATCAAACTTCCCGTGTATGCGCTACACCCCGAGCTTTGATACAAAACGCAAAAAGTCGTTCTAAAAAGCGAAATTTGGATATCAAAATAAAAATCAAAAACGAGCGCCCCGAAACCAAGGAAAAGTTCTCCAATGCTGAATACATCGGACGAGGAAATGCTAGAATACGATACGGAGGAATACGTTTTGAATGAAATACCGTTGTAACAAAATCAATATTCTCGTCTTTTAACACCCTCTCGTGTTAGAAACGGTAAAAAGTGATTTTTTTTAGTTTCATAACTTTTGAAGCAACATATATTTCAACCAGTTTTTCGTAATTTTTATGTGTCTTTTTTCGTTTTCACATTGACCTATTTAAACCTTGTCTTGGAGGGGGATACCCCACCAAAAATTAAATGTTTTTATTTTATGAATTTGACTCTTATATTTTACATGATATTTTACCCAATGCTACTGTTACTGTGTTTTAGATATTATACAATGTTTTTTCACATTTTTTTAAAAAAATGATTGGCGCAGTATAGCCAGATTTGACTCTTGTGCCTATAAACCCTACAATCACTCAGTCACATGGATTCGTGGTGGGTGAAGGCACGCCAGGATTAAGTCTGTTTTGCGTATATGGATCCAAATCAGCTGTGCCCGGGTAAAGGCCTCGTATTACCCAAAATTAATATTGATGAAACTGCTGCGCATGTAAGATTTTTACTGATGTCTACTTAACAATACCATGTCTCAGAAATCGCCCTTCGAAAAGCACTCATTGCAATAGGAGGTGAACCAACTCTGTCAAACGCTTACTGTCCGATTATCTTCTTATCGAAACTATATATTTCTTCTACAAACAAAGTCTTTTCTCCTCTCAAAAACTTTTATCTAGATTCACTAGTATCAATAAGTACTCATAAATCACTCACCGAGGGTGTCATATCGACGTATTCTGTTGACCACCCCTGAATCGGAAATCCTCGATGGATTCTCTGATCAGGGTGTAATTCAGGTTATAAGGGCGCCTCCCTTGGGTGCCCTTCTCCTTGATTATGAGCATGAGCGAGAGGTGTAGGAATAAATGAAGAACTAGAAGCTACCATGGTCTTAATATGACTTTATTAAGAACTTCAACTTAAACCTCTAACAGATTAGATAATAATATGATATGTGATAAAATCTACGGTGGATAAACACACAATATATATAATACCGAAATAGCGTAACCCGGACCACTATCAATAACTAACTCGCCTATGCTCAATTACAATGCTATCACAGATCCGAATATTAAATAGTCTCTCCTACCTTAATGTCGAATGAAGTAGCGATCAATTTGATCCTAGTTGAAGTTGCGGTTCACAGGAATGCAATGGTATGCACCTTGACCTAAGGGCTCTCTGTCACGAGTAACTTCTTTTGGCTGTCACTTAACCTTTCAAAAACTCTTCACACTTGAATCGCGGACTATCATAACATTCCCCTAATTGCCACACCGCTTACTCTAACTTCTAATATTTAAAAGCTTCCTAATTTGCATCTTTCCTTTACGCTTCACTTCTTGGGTTTGGTTGGAAAAGAGTTACCATTAATTCTGGCCCAAAAAAACCCAAAGGACATGTTAATGAAAAGACACGTGAGCCCGTCACAAGGTCAGAAGAATCACAGTTAAAAAAGATGCCTCAGAAACATTTAATCTTAACTTTTAATAGCTCTAAACTACCCACAACAATTAAAGCCCGGTGCCTAAACTGTGAGATTCGCTCATATATACAGAATCCTCTGCACTGTTTTAAGTATCAGAGGTTCTGAGATTCGCAAATTTCTTGTCTCGGACAACTTATTTACTCTAGATGTACGTCTGTTGGACTTTCCTCCACTGACTGCAGTCTAGAGCCTAAACGTATTAACTGTTCACAACTCCATCCGTCTGATTCGAAACTCTGTCCAAAATGGAAATTAGATAAGCAAATTCAGGAAATCAAAACAAACGAAAATATTTCTTATCCAGAAGGCCGAAAATTAATAGTCCCGCCGAAATCACAAACTTGTGCTCAGGCTGCCAAATTCTCTATTATAAACAATTCAACACAAACGGATGAAAATATTACGAAAATAGTATGTCCACCTTTAAGGTATCCGACTACGTTCGGAACCGTGATTTTGCAAAAGTGTATAAATGGATAATTTTCATGATATTTAGTGTCACTTAGATTAGAATACATGTATACAATTGTTTTAAGGGTATTTTGAAAAAAAAATTTATTTAAATACAATATTTTGGCAAAAAAATAACTTAGAATAATTTTTTTCCAAATGTTCTCCTTTTGTAAAAAATACTTCTATTATAATAATATTTTGCCTGTATATAGCTCAGACCTCTGTACAGAGGCTCAACTAGAATTTTTGAAATATATAACTTAGAAGTGGGTTTATCCATGTTTTATGACAACAGAGGGGAGAAATTTAAAGAAAAAAACGCCGATAATTATTTCAATGGGTTGTAACTCTCACAATAATGTGGATTTTTCAAAAATCATAGTTGAGTCTCTGTAAAGACGTCTGAGCTATATACAGACAAAGATTATTATAATAGAAGCATTTTTCACAAAAGGAGAGCATTTTGAAAAAAAGATTATTTTAAGTTAATTTTCTGCCAAAATATTGTATTTAAATATTTTTTTTTTGTCAAAACACAATTTTATACATGTAGTTTAATCTAAGTGACACTAAACATCATGAAAATTATCCATTTATGCTCTTTTTTAAAATCACGGTTTCGAACGTAGTCGGATACCTTAAGTACGGTTGTCTTTGATTATATAGTAGGTAAACAGGGTAAATAAATGGATCTCATAATACTGAAAGTATTACATGAGAATATTTTAAGAGAATATAGGAAAGTATTCTTTATTCTATTTATATTTTTCATATTGATTTGTTAAAATAATACATAAACATGTGACATGTCAACACTAAGCTTTTTTGTTAAAAAAGGTTTTATTCAGCAGATGTTACTCTGAGAGAAAAAGGACGCCAAGTAAAATCTAAGTGGCTTCACCACTTATGCCCAGATGGGAAGTACCGTTCTTATAGTTATGCTGACATATAGGGCTATAAAATATAATGATCTGGGATTAGAAGTGTTTTGTGTTTGGGCTATCTGTTTCGGAGAAATAATTGGGTGTTTAATTTAATACTTGAAGATGTAATGGAAAGTAAATATTATGAATGTTGTATAGGGAATTTAATTTTAAATCTAATTTCTTACATCTTTATCTATAAAAATTACGTGTCACAGTGTTTGTCCGCGATGAACTCCGAAGCTACTCAACCAATCCTAACATAATTTGGCATAGAATGTGTCATTTCGTCCAACTTAAAATATAGGATACTTTTTATCTCAATTAATGACGTCATTATTTTTTATTGCCGGAAATGCATAGAATCCGGGAAACGGAAAAATTCGCAAAATACCGGAATGCGTGTGCGACTGCGAAAGCGGATTTTGGAGATCAAGGTGCATGAAAAGTGAGTGCCTGGTGTATTTCGGGTTGTGGGATCCGAATTTCGAATTGAATCCTACAAATACCCGTAACTTTTGCCGGACAATGGTGGTCGACCCTATATTAGACACCCCTTAAGATAAACGTCAGGTGGCCAGCAGAGAAATAAAATTCGAATGTTTGCTGGCAAGGGAAACGCCCTGAGTAAGTTGAATGTTAACACAGAAATGACAATAAGTAAAACACAAGGAACAGGTTAAATGGCAAATTGACAAAAAAAACAAAAATTGACAAAAATTGACTATAACATATTGACAATAAAGATTACTTAAGTACAACGTCGGACGCCCCAAGTAAGACAGAGTCAAAGATTTAACGGGGCGTCGACGAAACAAAAGCAAGTAAATACAAGCAATAAGGGCGAGATGCTTGAAAGGAAATACAAAATACAACACACAAAAAGAAAAAGCATCTAAAAAAAAAGCATGCGAGACTCACCAGGGCATCAAAAGTGTTGCAAAAGTTAGTCACCCATCACCAGAAAAACTGGGATGGCAGAATTCTTGAAAATATCCAGGAGGGTATACACTCCTTCCAGGTGGGTCACATACACCAGAGTCAAGAATTCCAAATGGGTTAAGGGGACTTGGTACTCCTTGAGCTACTTTCTTTCTATAAGTATTTAAAAATATTTTTTTTAACATTTTATATAGTATTCCTATTCAAGAAAATGATACAAGGTGAAACTTTTCACATATTATTTACACAATTTTAAAAATTTATTTTTTTTGAAGAAAATTTGGAAAATTTTAAAATTTTTCTCCTTCTGTAATTATTAGTTTTTTGACCTGAAATTTTTTTGTAATATTCTTATGGATGTTATAAACAACTTTAGGGATAGATTTTACAATAACTTAATTCGTTTTGAGAAAAAAAATAAAATGTTGATATACATGCTAAAAATCAACGAAAAAGCCAATATATCTTACATTTTAATTTTTTTTTAAAAGTATTCAGTTTACAGCAAAATGGATCCCTAATTTTGTTACATGCTTTATATGCAACACACAGGAAGAAAATGGAAGTGATTGGTTAATATTTGTGGAAGGAGTAGCATTTTGAATGCACTAATGTTTCGAAAAACACAAACTGAGAAAAAACTTTAAAGTTTATAATTCTGAAAAAAAAATTATAATAAGCTTAAATAAAATTAAAATACCCCTTTAAGATATTAGATATATATTTTTCTTGAAAAAAATTGCATTTTCTTATTTTTTCAACCCATACATTTTTATAAACGATCCATTTTAAGAAGGTATTAATTACACAAGAAAATTCTAGAAAACTGTTTAAGAAAATTTTTTTTTCTATCATGGTAGAACGTTTAGTTTTTTTCTTCACATAACATTGAATTATTACACTTGTATGAAAAACATATCAGGAATAAGAACAGAAATTAATGAAATTATTAATATAAAATACCTTAATTCAAAAATTTTACTTGCACACATTTCACAAAGAAGAAAAATTACATTATTGTATTGCCTCGAAAATATTCTGCTTTATATATTACACATTCTTTTTTTATAGTTATTATTTCTCTTTATAAAATAGATTTTTTTATCATAACACTTTTTTTAGCTTTTTTTTCTAAAAAGGGGGCGTAGCCGAATTGCCTAATTTGTTTTCAAATGAAGTTATATTCAACTTCTAACTTTCCGACTTGCACAAATGATATATCAGTCGAAAGATAATAATGTAAAGGTTAAGATTAAAAAAAAAAGCGATAGGTCGGTCATTTTTGGGTACCAAGTTTTCTTAACACACCGTCTAATAATGGGTCAATAAAAATGATTAATTCTACCTCAATAATTTCCTTACTTGTAACAATTTTAGTTGAAATAAGTTTGTTTCTTCTGTCAACTTATAGAGCTAAAAAATGAAAAATTTCACTGGTTAAAGCCCAACTCGCTCGGTCTTGCGAGTACCGGATGGAGGGGGGAGGGGTCAATTTAGTCTAAAAACCAGAATAATTTAATATTTAAAGATAAAAAATATTTCGGGTCTTAAAGGGATAATCGGGATAATCACTGGAAAATTGGTGTCGCTAGAGCCAAGTTTGCATAGTTTTCGGCGAGTTGGCGACCCTATAGATACTTCTAAATGACTGGAGAAATCTATTCACATCACGATCTAAGCCTAAGCGAATCTTTCTCGAAAAATCCGTGCAGACAATAACTCGCTGAAGTTAGTACTGTTTTGACCGTTGAAGAGATTATTTACTACTTCGGTTGTTAAATAGGATGAGAGAGTGCTTGCGAATAAACCTAAGCATTACGTATTTGTATTTTTAGACACGGATAAGTGTGAAGACCTTCTAGGATTTATTAAGCGAATTCTAGTGCTGTATTTCAAGGATTATTTTTCTGCAATAAATTCTCATCGCTCCTGAAGAACTGCCTTGCTCTTGGACTGATGGCATAAAATCCTCGAACCCTGATCACTATGAGATAATCAACTCATACACAAAACAATTTTATAAATTTTATAAACATCTCTTTACATAATTATGTAGAGGAAAATATTACCAGTTTCAGATCGAATAAAAAATTAATTTTTAATGATTCTGAAAACAATTGAATCAATTTTAAATGATATTCAGTGCTAAAGTAAAATTCCTTTCTAAATTTTTGTATCAACAAATGTTCATCGGATTTACATCTGATAAATAAAAATAACTAAATTCAAGCAGCTGAAAACTCCATAAATTAATGAATAAATCTAATATAAAAAGAGAAGGCTATATTTTTCATTGGCAAATTTGATTCATATTGTTACGAATTTTGTGTAAAATAGTGTAAATAATTCGTATTTGGATGTGTAAAGCATTTTTATTACTCTGTTATATTTATTTCATGTTAAAATTGTAATATTCACAAGCAACGCCGTCCCTTACGTTATAATGGTGATTCAATGGGAACTTTGCGACAGAGCCAAGTTCGCATCATATTTGGTGAGTTTTGAACTCTCTGGATTCTTCTAGAAATTTGTGGAGAAATCCGCTAATTTCACGCTCTATGACACAAGCGGATTTTTCTGGAAATTTCCGCCGGGTCTATAAATAGAGCGGTGCTCGCCGCAACGAGTCAGTCTCGTTTCAACCACCGATTAGTGAGCATTGTTTGACTAGCGATTAGCTCGGCTGTGCTTGTGAATAATCTTTTACAAACGTGTATTTTAAAGACTAATAATTGTGCTTGAGTGCTGTTGAAGGTGTAAAGACCTTCCGAGGTTTATTCTGTGAATATTTCTGTTGAATCCTGTATTTAAAGGATTGGATTTTCGATAATAAATTATCATCGCTCTTAAAGAATTGTCTTGTACTTTGTGGCTGATTTGCATAAAATCCTCGAACCCCGATCAACGTAACAATATGATCCAAAAATATATCAGAACAGTCAGACTTTTATGAACAGTTATGATCATAAAAGGTGAATAGTCATGATGTTTATAATAGGATTCAATAGATGGATTTGCACTCTGTAACAGTACACACACAAGTCTTATATTCTGTCATTTTAATACAATTGAAATATTATCGATAGACATAATAATTTATTGAAATAATAATCATTACTCTAATCTTGATTCAATGTGAATCGCTAAATTCACTAAAAAGGTAATTAAATAACTAATTCTTTTGAAGCAAAATATCTTTTTTTAAGTACTTTTTTCTAAAATTTGGAAATCATGGCAAAAATTTAAAAATAATATTAAATTAAATTTTCTTAAGAAAACGATTCCATATTTTTAGATACACTGCTGACATAGACTTTACGAAATTGTGCTTTTTATGAGAACTAATGAATAAAATTGATATCTTTAATTTTTTCCGAGGGAAAGAGACAAGCTTATAAATAAATGTAGTGAATGTACACTAATGAAATAAATTAAGAGAATTTGCATATTTTATCAAATTGCATGAAAAGAACTGAAATGAATGAAAAACCCCTGCTTCTAGATAAAAATGCAAATCTTGTACGGCAAATAAGTAAGCGTACATGTGTGTGTAGGCAAAGCCAGCAGAAAAACAGGCTTTACAAGCGCGTGTAAGTTATGACGTATTTCCTTCGCCAGCACACCTAGGCGAATTTCTTGACGTTATTTTGAAGTAATCGGTTCCCTTCAAGTTGCAACAGTAAAAATGAGTAACCACTATAATATTATAGTCAGAACCACAGGATGCTTTTAAGACAGTTATTTATTAAGTTTGCTTAGGCTACGTGATGTGCTTCACGTTCTACATCGGGAATGGCGTCCTCTTATTAGATTACATAATATAAACAAATAGATTTAATACATGTGGCGCCATCTATTAAGAAGTAACAACTAATATCTAACATGCCCTTTTTTCCCCAAAACATTGAGTTCAATGAATACAATTATTTAACTATGAATACAATTGCTTATTTAAAGTTTACTCAATACAATACAACCAATTGTTAAGGACAACAAAACTTATCTAAACTATTTTACAAAATTATTGTTTTACTTTAAAATTGTTAGTTGAATTTAACTTTTAGATTAATTATCAAACTAAAATATGTTTGTTAGAGTTCTTTCAATTGTCTCTATAGCGAACAGGCTTCACACTATATTTCTCGAAGACTTTCGTACCACAGTATTGCTCTGCTCACTAAATGTTTCAATTGGAACTTGAAATTGTTGATTAATATTGCTTCTGTTTGTTTTAGGTGATGCATTTATTTGACTGTCTGCAGAATCATTTGGAATTCTAGACATTTCAATAGCATCACTGTTACAGAGATCTTCTACAGTTCTTGGCCAACGTGGATTATCATTCTCAGTGTTGTCTTGTCGAATGTGAAATCTGTTTCTCCTGAAAACACCTCCATCCTCTCCTTTTATTATATATGAGCGAGGTTGAGGACCTACTTGAATTATAGTTCCTTGCTTCCAATGCTCTTTCATTTTATGTTTAAACCATACTTTAGCATTTTGATGTAGCATAGGCAACACTGTTGCATGCTTGTTAGCATATTTGTTTTGAATGATCTGCCTTTTCCTCAAAGCTTCTCTCGCTCTTTCAACATCAAATGTAGGTTTTAATTGGCCTGGGTGTGATGGCAGGAATGTGCTTAGCTTTCTTTCCATTAAAAGTTCAGCTGGGGATGGCATGTCTTTTGCTGGTTGTATCCTGTATATAGTCAAGCAATACAACATACAAATCTTTTCCCTCTTCTGCAGCTTTAATAAGAGAATTTTTTACTGTTTGCACTGCTTTCTCTATTTGTCCATTTGCTGTAGGAAAATGAGGCGGTGTAACATGATGTTTAATTCCCCATTCTCGGAAGAAATTCATCATCAAGTTTGAGTTATAGGGTGGTCCACCTTCACTCACAAGTTCTTCTGGTATTCCATGTGTTGCATAAATGGATTTCATGGCTGTAATGACAGATTGTGCTGTTGTACTGTTAAGTGATCTCAGTTCAACATACTTGGACAAATAATCTATCATTAACAGATGTTCTTTGCCTTTTAAACAAAAGAACTCACATGCAACTTTTTGCCAATGTCTGCCTGGGACTTTTGGATTGATAAGAATTTCCTTCTGGTTTTCTCTTTGATATTTCTGGCAGATTTTGCATTTGGACACATGTTCCTCAACATCTCTATTCAAGTTAGGCCAGTAAAAATATTCCCTGGCTTTGATTTTACTGGAAACTATACCTTTGTGTGACACATGCAATAGCTTCAATATTTATTTTCTATATTTTACTGGTACCACTAGTCACTGTGTGTGTGTCCTCTGCAAATAATTCCTTCTTTTGTGGAATATAATTCTTCTTTGCAATGCCAATAAGGTTGTGCAGCTATTTTTTTCTTTTTCTGTGGCCAACCATTATTAATGTGAAACAACACATCTTGCATTTCAGGATCACCTGCTGTTAGACTTGTTATTTCCTCCCACTTAGTTGGTGAAGCTTGTGTTAACAGATTTATTCTCACAGTTGCCTCCTGGCCTAGAACTTCATCAAAATTATCAGTGGTGGATTGTGCTCTTGATAGGGCATCTGCTATTACTAGGTTCTTTCTTGGAACATATTCCAACTGAATATTATATTCATTGAGTCGAAGTAACATACGTTGAAGACGAAGAGATATTGTATCGTATGGTTTCTTACTAAGGCCCATTGTTGGCTTGTGATCTCTGTCTGGACAGTGACAATCCTTCCATAAGTATAATAGTTGAAATGCTCCAACCCATATATCACAGCCATTAGCTCCTTCTCAATTTGAGCATAATGTTGTTGTGTCTGCGTTAATGATACAAATCCATAGGGTACTGGTTGACCTTCTTGCAGAAGCGCATTGTGTTTCCGTTGAAATATTTCAAACAGGGAGATTTCATTATGACTTGTTTTACCAGCTCAAAATCCGTCTCTGTGTTTGTATCTCAGATCCACACAGAATCTTTTTTAAGAAGCTGCCTTAGATTATGCGTTAAATTTGAAAGGTGTGGTGTAAATTTGCTGAATAAGTTACCATACCGAGAAATCTTTGCAAATCTTCCTTGCAGTTAGGTGTTGCAAACTCTTCAATGGCTCTAATTTTCTTGGGATCTGGTTTAATTCTTTCATCGGACAAAACATGACCTAGATAGTTAGCTGAAGTTTGTGATTGCTGCGTTTTCAACACATTAAATTTTAAATTGGCCTTTCTAGCTTTCAAGAGTGTTCGACGTAATAATCTGCAATGTTCTTCCACGGTAGATGAACCCAGTGCAATATCATCAAAGTAAGGATTTATATCTTCATCTTCTTCATAAATTTCATCCATTGCCTTTTGAAATTCTCCAGGAGCAGAATTCAGGCCAAATTTCAATACTAAAAATCTGTACCACCCCCAAGGTGTACAAAATGTGGTTAGATATGAAGATTTTTCATCTAATGGTAACTGCCCAAAACCATTTTTTTGCATCTAAAATAGTAAACATTTTACCACCTTGCAGCTTTGTAATTAGTGCATCTGCTGTAGGGATTGGGTAATGAGGTCTTAGAATAGCCTCATTCAGTGGCCTGGGATCAAGACTAATCCTTTATTTCTTAGGCAAGTCGATTACAACCATGTTGCTCACCCACTCAGTTGGCTCTTCAACTTTGCTTATTATGCCTGCTTCTACCATATTACTTAGTTCTTTTTGTTATGTATAGCAAGAGGCACTTTACGGGGAGCTGCTACATGAGGAACCGAGTTTTCTTTTAATTTAATTTTTACAATTCTTTTAAGTCTTCCTGTACCAGTAAAAACATCAGCAAATTCTTTCAAAATTAATTCTGGAGTTTCAATAGGACTTTTATAGATCATATTCAATCTCTGGATCAGCCCTAATTCTCTGCAGGCTTCAAGGCCTAAAATTGGACATAAATTTAAGCTTGTAACTAAAAATTTATAAGTTTTTCTATACCTTTTAGTTTCACAGTTGAAGTAGAGCACTCGCCTAGAATTGGAACTCTATTATCACTGAAGTCAAGCACAGCAATTTTGCAATTTCTTACTACTGGCTTTTCATCCCATTTCAACACTTCTGACTTGGGAATTACTTTCACTTGAGACCCAGTATCCAGTTTAAGCATTACAGCATTTTTATCAAGTAAAATTTTTTCATACCACACACAGTTGGATTCTCTCGCGTCCAGTTCATTTACCGACTTCAGTTTCCCAATATAAATAGTATCAGAATTCTCGCTGTTTTCTTCCATAGCATTCACTCTTCGAGCAGCCATGTTTTTCTGTTTATTTTGGGTTCTGCACATCTTTGCCCAGTGATTTCTTCCGTCACAATTTCGATATTTTGTTCCGAATGCCGGACATTTCTTCTCATGTTTTTTCCCACATTGCTTGCAGTTGAACTCATTTTTCTGATTATTGATGCACTGCTTCCGATAATTTTTAAAATTCTTCAAAGCATTCACAGTAAGTTTTTCGTTCATGACTGATGCTTGTACCTTACTGTTCTCAGCGGTTTTGCATTCACTCACTACTTCCTGTAGTATTTTGGTCTTTTTACTTGTTTCTCTAATCAATCTTTCCTGTAATGCTTTGTCTAACAGTCCTTGAATTAATTTATCACAAAGCATGCGGTCCTGTGATTCGACATAATTGCATTCTACAACAGCGTTACGAAGCCTAGAATAATAGTCCGTAAATTTTTCTCCTTGTTCCTGTTTTATTTCCAAGAACTTAAAAGAAGCAAAAATTTCGCTTTGATAGTCCAGAGATATTTATCAAATTCCAGAAGCACTTGTTGCAGAGTCACACCCTCACAATCATCATTAGGCTTAAGTTCAAAAGCTCGTAGCTGTTTTTTCAATTCTTCTCCGCATAAATGATGGAATATAGCAGTTTTTATTTTCTCTATCGCTTCACTATATCGAAGGGTTTCCAAATAATCTTCTTTCCAATGTCTCCAGGATTCCGATGGATTCGTACCCGCTTCAAATGTGGAATCGTTGGTAAATTGTTTGCCCTTTTTAGAACTATTTTCTAACAATCTCTAAATTCGCAAATTTTAAGTATTTTTGAAGAAAATGCGTGGAATCTTATTCTGACATCATATAATATTATAGTCAGAACCACAGAATGCTTTTAAGACAGTTATTTATTAAGTTTGCTTAGGCTAAGTGATACTTCACATTCTACTTCGGGAATGACGTCCTCTTATTAGATTACATAATATAAACAAATAGATTTAATACATGTGGCGCCATCTATTAAGAAGCAACAACTAATATCTAACAACCACCAACGTTTAGAGGATGGAATGAGGTTGCGAATTGTGGAGAAGCTAGAAGCAGGTCAATGACAAGTCCAGATTTGTAGAGAGTTCAATTTAACGCCCCGCGTCGTGTGTAGCTTATGTACTGGATCCATCGAGAGAAAGCGAGGGCAAGATCGTCCAAGAACCACGACGGCCGGAGAAGATCACCATTTGTCAATTACAGCGAGGAGTAACAGAATGGATACAGCTTATCAGCTCTCTCGTTACTTGTATGCAGACACAGGAACCCATATATCAAGGGTGACTGTTTCAAAAAGACTTTATGAGAGAGGGTTGTTTTCCAGCAGTGGCGGCATTAGGAGTCGGCGACCGCCGACGGTCTCGCGCTTGAGGGGGCCTCACAAAGTTTTTAATTATTTAAAATTTAAAATTTTTAAAAGTTTTTCATTTTTTCTTTTCAAAAAGGCCCAATAAAGGGTGATTTAAAGCCCTTTAGGGATTTGGGTTTTTTTCCTCTGGCGGATTAGGGTAAAAAACCCAACTTCGCGCGGAGGGGAAAATTTCTTTTAAAAAAAATTTGTTTTCTTTTACTTTTAATCATTCCTTTGGAATGAAGATTTTGGGGCAAAAGAACCCCCGGAAAATTGGAACAAAAATTTTTTTTTTAACCCCCGTTTTTTAAATTTTCCTTTTCTGGGAAAAAATTAAAACTTTTTTTTTCCCTGGGGGTTTTTTAAAGAAAAAAATTTCTTTTTTTTTCTTGAAAATGGTTAGCCAAAAAACATGTCAAATTTCCCAGATCGTTATATTTAATAGCCTATTTTCCAGCATTAACTTTCAAGAGCCCATGAACGCCGCGATCTCGGTTTTTTAAAAGTGTAACCCAAAAAGATTATTCGGTGGCGTTCTTTTCTCTTTTGCCTCTTCGTCAGATGATGTCTAACTTTGATCAAATAAAGACCTTTTTTAAAAAACTAAGTCTGTTTTTGACTCAAAAAATCATGTAGAAAAAAAAAGGCAGGTTTCCCCTAAAAAAACGCATTTCAGAATTTAAACTTAAATGTTTTCCCCAAAATCATTTTAAAATTTAAAAAAACGAAGCCAACGACCGTAATAAATGCTATGGAGAATTTGAAAGGAGCTCCGAGGGAGTTTATCCCTCTTGGTTAAAAAACGCCCGGGTTCCCGGGAAATTTAAAAAAGGAACTCTATGGCAGGAAAGGGGGAGAAAAAAAAACGCGTTTTTAATCCCCGGTAGAACATCCTCTTACCCCCAAAGGAACTAGAAACATCGTTTTTTCCCTAACAAAATTTAAAGAAATTTATTTTTCAAAATGGGGAAAAAGAACGAAAATAAAATTAAGCAAGAAGAGAATATAGATGAAAGATGAAAAAAAAATTAAAAACAACCATTATAAAAATGATATTCGTTTTTAAAGATCTACACAGGATTTTTCCCAAAAATATAACCGGGAAAAATTTGCCAATACAGATATTCCTTAAAATTTTGAAAGAAGTGCGATTCCTTTGATATAACAGAAAATCTTATTTATAACCAAGTTAGTAGAGGGAGCTTTGAAGACTTACATCAAATCAAAAAAAAGATCCCAAAAAGTTTTCGAACTAAAAAATAATTTAATTCGTGAATTCGGAAAAAAATTTAAATCCAGCGGAGATTTTACCTTCAATTAAGCAAAACAAAAAAAACATCAAAAGGGACCCAATAAAAATATTTCTACAGAATAAAAGAAATCGCACCCCGGATAAACAGGGAAGAAGAAGCGAAAAACCCTACATCATAAAAGGTTTAAAAGGAAAAAATAGATCCATAGAAATACAGTTACAAAGCTGCAGCGATATAAGAAACTGAACAAAAAATAAAAAATTTTAGATATCAAAAAAAATTTAAAAATCGGAATGGGTTATATATCCCCAAAGTATCCGGGATAAGAATACCCCCCATACAACCCCAATTTGCCCATAGACAACAGTATGGAAGATGGAATTGGAGAAAGGGATCAATCTCACAACACCCGGATACCAAAACCGGTTCAAGATACAATGTATACTCTCCCTTCCACCCTTCTTATCACCCCGCCCTTTTCTTTCAGCGGCCGACCATGTATCCAAAAACCAAACCCGGTTGCCACACAACCCAACAATTTTTCGACCGGATGCCCCAATTTTTCTCCCCCCGTCAAAGAATCCAAAAAAATAAAAACAGTATTCCAACCCATCGAACATGAGAACTAAATGATCATCCAGGACGAATAAATTTCAAACAATTTGGGGGGTTATATTTTGGATACGGGGATCAAATGTCAACATTATATAAAAAAACATAACATCCCAAATAAAGGGGACAACCCATGTGGAGTATATCAAAAAAAAAATTGCCACCATCAATGGACAAATTAAGGTGAGTGACCCAAATTATTTTTATAAGTAAAAAAAGGGAAAAAAATTATTAAAGATTTTAAAAAATTCCTAAAGTAAATGTAGAATTGAAATATTTAAAAATTTTCCAATAAAATATAGTTTTTTTGAATTAAATATTAATTTTAGTGACTAAAAATTTTTTTCAAAGAAAAAATTTTTTTTTTAAAAAAATTATGAATCTAAGAAAAGTATTAAAGAAAATGAAAATCTTAAAATTAGTAATAATAAAATTATCATTTAAGAAAACTGATAATGTGTTTAATATAGAAATAATTCCTAACAGTGATTATGATATTTTTAAATGTTATTATTGATAAATATATAAACATGTTTTTTATTTAAAAAAAAAAGTTTGACGTGGGCGAATTAAAATGTAATTCCCCTAAAATAATACTTACCTCAAAAATTACCCATTGAAAATCGACCCTTTATGGGACATCTTTTAAGATGATAGGGAAAAAAAAAAAGCAATTAGATGCATTATTGAAAGCGGAATAAAAAAACCCAATTTTATAGTTCCCTATAACTTTGGGTTTTTAAAAAAGAGGAAAACTCGACACGATTTTTGTATCGATTACAAAAAAGCTAAATGCTATCACAAAATTAGATGCGGGGCCAATTCCCCGAATAGATGCATTTTTAGACAAATTAACGCGTGTGAAATTTTTCTCAACGATCGACCTCTGTAGTGGTTTTTTTGGCACTTTAAAATTTGGGATAATGAACCCGAAAAACTTGATTTTCTTCAAAATTTCGGTCTTTTTCAATTTAATCTTTTTTCCTTTTGGATATAAAATTCCCCAACTATATTTCAAAGAGCTATTAGACAGATTTTTAAAAAAAATACCAAATAAAATTTGCATTAAATTACTTTGACGATATAATAGAATTTTCGGAAACAATTGAAGAACATGCAAAAAAAATTTAGAGGAAATTTTTTTAAAAATTTTTGAAATAGAAAATATTAAATTAAAATTTCAAAGTGTAAATTTGGTAAAAAAATACAATTGATTTCTTAGGAAAATGAAATAAAACAAAGGGTCATACACTCCCAAAAAATACAAATGTCGAAATAATTAAAAACTTTTTCCCCCCCGGGAAAGTAAAAGATTTACAAAAGATTTCTTGGTAGTATTAATGTTTTATTATAAATTATTCCCCAATATGCAAAATTAAAAAATTCCCTTAAATAATCTTTTTTAAAAAAAAATGAAAATTGGGAAATTTTGGAAAACCCGGAATGTCAACAATCTTTTTCAAAAAATTAAAAAACAACTTTTAAATTTTAAAACCCCCTTTTTGCTATATTCAAAACCAAATTACCTCTGTCATCTTTATGTAGTCATCGAAAAAAAATGGACTTAGTAAACCTTTAAAAAACAAAAAACCCCAAAGGAAATCAAATCCGGGTTGCATTCCATTCGGGGGACGACTGTGAAATTATGAAATTTTATACAATAACTGAATTTTTGAATGCTTAGCTATAATTGATAGTTTAGGGGGAAAATTTCCCTTTATCTTCATGGATCTCATTTCACCGTTCCTACCGATCATAATGCATTAGTTTCAAAAATTTCAAAAATTTCCATGGGTAGAATTTTTAGATGGTCTTTTTAAAATTTTTATTAAAAAATTTTTTTTATAAAATATAAGAAAGGTAGCATTTAAAATTGAAGCTGATTGTTAACAAAAATCCTATTGCTTATCATATAATTAATACACCCCCCGAACCTTTATTAGATATCAGTGAAATAAGTCATTTAAAATATAGAAAAAAATATCAGCTCTAAATGTTTTAAAAGAGATGGTTTTTGTAGTAAAAAAACAAAAAAGGGTTAGCTAAAAAAATTGTACCCAAAGCTCTAAGGTGAAGTTAATGGGAAAAAAACTCATAAAAATTTGGGGATCCCAGTGTTGCTTACCATGCTAAAATTAATATCACCCTATTTTATTGGAAAAAAAATTATTACCGATATACGAAATTATGTGAAAAACGTGAAATTGGGCAAATAAATAAGAATTCACATCAGAAAAAAAACGGACTGATGCAAATTCCCCCTTTTTGAAAAACCCTTTTAACTTTTATCGATTGATAGTGTAGGTGGTTTAAATTATTTTCAACTCTGTTAAAAAATTTTGCACTTATTATTGGGTCATCAACTTTGGGGGACATTTGGACTTTCCCATCAAAAAAAGCAACAACAGATACTTATATAAAGGGGTTTTAAAACAAATTTTTCAGAATCATATACCCGGGAAAAATTTTTTAAAAGATAGAAATACTGGGTTTCACCTCTTCAAAAAATTTAAACATTTCTTAAAAACATAACAATGCCACCCCCAATTGTTAACCCCTCACAGACCACAAACCAATGGAAAAAGGGTTTAATGTGTAAAATTTAAACCATCATTACCCCCTTAAATTAAAATTAGTAATAGTTCCCCAAATAAAAGTTCCAGGGCTAAAATTTAGAAAAAATAACTTATCAGTATAATCAAACCCCCATACAATAACAGGTTTTCCAACCTACTTAATGTTGTAATTTTACCTTTTTGGGAATTTCATTAAAAGATAATGAGATATATCCTTTCCATAGAAGAAGCAAGAAAAAAAAAGCCCAAAAAAAGAACCCGAACAATATTATAAAATAAATAAAATTAGATATATAAAAAATTTTGGGGAAACTTTATTTTAAGGTGGGTGACTTAGTAATGTATGAGGAATTTCAATACCCCAAACAAAGGGAAAATTTAAATCCCCTTATTCAAAGGGCCTTATACCGTTTTAAGAAAAAAGTTCTGATGTGTTATTTGAAATAAATGGGCCAAAAGCCCTTAATAAAACTGACACTGAATTGGTTCAAATTTGGGCTGTTTAAGACATTTTTATCCATCTGAAAATTTTTTAGTTTAATTACATACAACAAAAAAACCCCTAATAAAAAAGAATAAAAAAAAGAACTAAAAAAGGGAAAACCCCTTTCTTGGCCCCAAAAAGTAACTGAGTTTTTTTAACAAGACTTTTTTACGAAGAATAATAATATAATATTTAATTTTTATAATATAGTTGTGTTATAAAAACCAAAATATTCTTTTTTATTTTAACTGAGAAAACAAAGTGTATACGTTTTTTGTCATACAAAAAATTTTTAGAAATTTTTTAAAATACTTCTCATAATTTTTTTTCTTAAGATGTCGAAAAGAATTAACATTTAAAATAGAAATTGGTGTTTTAAAGTTGAAAGATATAAATTAAGTTTTTTTGAAAATTGACTAATTTTACTTACTAATGATATTTATTTTTAAAAAAACAAAAGTAAAGTCACGTTGATTTTTTTCTCCACCGAATTTTTTTTTTTTTTAATTATTTTTATTCCGGGAACCCATTTCAAAATCATTTAATTTTTTTTTTTTTGAATTTTGTGTTCCCGGGTATTCCCGGGCCCTATATCAGGATTCACTATTTCTCGAAAATTTTTTTTTATCTAAATTTAAAAAATTTAAACAAATTTATTTTTTTGGGTATTTTCAAAATGGATAAGGGAGAAAAATACAATCATTATAATTTTGTATATGTCTTGGGAAAATTAAGGATCCGACTAGTTTCAAAAAGTGATTTGGCATAAATGGAAAAATTTTTCCCCGATATTTAGTGTCACTTTTGATTAGAATACGTAAAAATGGTTTTAAGGACATTTTGAAAAAACTATTATTTTAAAAACAATATTTTGGCTTAAAAACTTAGAATAACCTTTTTTAAAAAGTTCTTCCTTTTTGAAAAAAGCTTTATTATAATAATATTTTGCCCTTCATTTGCCTTTAGACCTCTTTTCAAAGGGTCAACTATGGTTTTTTGAAAAAACACATTTTTTCAGAGTTACCACCCATTTAAATAATTATTGTACGTTTTTTTCTTAAAATTTCTCCCCTCTGTCATCGTAAAACATGGATAAACCCACTTCTAAGTTATATATTTCAAAAATTTTAATTGAGCCTTTGTACAGAGGTCTGAGCTATATACAGGTAAAATATTATTATAATAGAAGCATTTTTCACAAAAGGAGAATATTTTGAAAATGTGTCATTCTATGTTCATTTTTTGTCAAAATATTGTACTTGAATAATTTTTTATTGTAATACTATTCTTAAAACAATTCTATATACAATTTCTAATCTAAGTGACACTAAATATCATAAACATTATCCATTTATACGCTTCTGCAAAATCTCGGTTCCGAACGTAGTCGGATACCTTAAGAGGACAAACGTGTTCAGTTTGATATGTACCCTCTTATTTTTCTTATTAGCATCCCTGAACATCTGTGATTTGATCACGCAGATATCTCAGAGAGATGTGTGATCAAAAATAAGTAGTGTGATACTGTTTATATTTGTGAATGTGTTATATAAGAGAAAGTCAAGAATTTTGTCTATGAAACGAATACTTAGAAGGTTACGGAGAGATTCAAAATATAGTATGCGATATTGTTATGTTACAGTGAATATTGTGGAAATTTTACATAAATACTAAAGGTGATGATAGAAGAGAGTCCACATTTCCGACTCACAATTATTTAAAGAGTTCTTTAAATCTTATAACTCTTATATTCTTTTATTCCTATATTTTTATAATTTTTATATTTTTATATTCTTATAGTTTATAACGCATATGAAATAAAATATTGTTTATTGTGTTGAATAGTGCATTAAGTTGTTGCACACCGTTTTCATATTATTAATAATTTCATTTTATGAGTATCTATATTTTTTTTATCTTTTTAAAAAATGTATTTCATTTATGAAAAATGTTGAGTATTACTACGATGGCGCCAGAGTAGATTTTTATACAAAATTAGTATTTTAATATTTGTATGATACCATGTGTATTTTTATGTCTACTATCTTATTATTTCATATGATATTATTTTCCAATATTAATTTTTTGAAAACATTATCTGCTAGCTATAATACGAATCTATTATTATGAAGGAATAGGAGGAAACGCGAGCTCTTATTCTGGATGTCGAATAGATTTGTGAACAAGTTAATCATCAGTTATATGTACGGAAATTCATTTTTATCAATTAATATTTTGGAAGTGTCATTACTGTGTTTGTTGTTATAATTTCGTTTATTTTAGAGCAATTTGATTTTAGTATTCATTTTACATAAATATTTCTACTGTGTGTAATATGCGTTTCCAAATGTTGTTATGTATTGTTTTATATATGTTGAAAATTGATTAAGTTTGTAAAGAGAGAGAAAAAACCACGCCATTACTCAATTTTAAAATTGGGGGGCAAAGGTAAGGATAATTAAATTAGATTAAAAATTAAATTCCCTATCTAGCAATTCACTTTTATTTTTTCTCTTCACCTTTCAAGTATCAAATTAACCACCCATTTATTTCTTCCGAACATATGGTCTAGCCAATAAACATGTCTAATTCCAGATCGTTATATTTAATAGCCCTATATCTCAGCATTAACTTTCAAGAGCACTCGTGAACGACGCGATCGGTGTTTTAAGTGTAACCCACTGAAGATTATTCGGTGACGTTCTTTTTCTCTCTGCCTCTTGCGTCAGATGATGTCTATCTTTGATCAAATAAAGACCTTGTTTAAAAACTAAGTCTATTTCTGACTCTAAAATCATATATATATATATAAGTGTTAATTTATATTGTGATTTAGCTCATATTTCGAAGGTTATAAGGTAAGTAAATATGAATTTTTATAATGACTTTAACGTAATTATTTTGTGTGTCAACATCAATAGGTATACATAGACATTTTTTATAAGTCGTAAGTATAATATATTTCTCTATAGAAATTGAAATTAAAAAAAGTGGATAGTTACCTAGTTTTAAATTAAAACTGTGCTAGTGTTTTTTTCTCGAGAACAGAAAATTTTAGCTTTTCGAGTATATTTTTATATGCGTCAAAATTTGTAACAATTATATTATTTTCACCGAGTTCTTCTTTTCATACATCTAGCCACTACATACGGCAATGCTTTTTATGGAAAATTGAAATAAATTGTTGCACCTAGATCTAGATCATTTTGTATTGAAAGAACACCGCACCAGAATCTAGTGTTCTTTCAGTACAAAATAATCCAGGTCTAAATAAAACAATTTTATTCAATTTTCCATAAAAAGCAATTGGCGTATATATAGAGTTATTTATCATGGCTGGGACTCTGGTACAAAAAAATCGAACTATAACAAATCGGTAGATCTCGTATCGCATTCTTATTAACTCTGACGCTATTGGGCCTATTTTGAAAGTCGGTATCTAATAAAATAATTATTTAATTTCAATGTTTTTTTTATTTTTAGGTCATCACATGTCGAGACAGGTAGGAAATGGGAATCCACAGTGCATTAAAAAGAAAAAGAAAGGCTGTAACTGTTATATCCAACCAAGCTCTGAGTTCCAGTATGATGGAATTTCTCAAGAAACCTTCTACGAGTGTCACTGCTTCAGAGTCATCTGGAGAAACTTTAGCTTCAGAGTCAAATGAATCTTTTATTCAAAGTTTTGATACAGTTTTTCCTGCAACATCGGGCGAATCTGCTATGATCCAAATGTCTGAACCCACTAAAGAGTTAGAAAGTGAAACGATGTGTGACTCAGAAAAGCAAGTGCAAGTTCATTTATGGCGTCATGACCTAATTCAAAACGGACCCAATCAAGATCTAGAGAAATCTGATGAAAGTTACCCAAAAGACGCAAATAAAAGACATTTTTCTAAATTTCACTTCACTCGAAAATTAAGTAACGGCGAAACGCAACATCGCAGATGGTTAGTTTACTCCATTTTTCAAGATAAAGTTTATTGCTTTCCATGTAGACTTTTTTCACATTTGTAGACACAAGTGGTAAAAGAAGGATGTTGTGACTGGCAAGATTTGAGTCGGATATTGCAAAGACATGAACAAAGTCAAGGACACATGGAATGCATGATTAAATGGAATTCTATAAAGGAATCAAACACGGAAAAAAACAATAGATAAGGATAACGAGAGATTGATTAAGGAATCGCAAAAGTACTGGTATAATTTGTTTGAAAGAATGATTGATATAATAAACAACTTAACCTCACACAATTTATCATTTAGAGCTCATCGAGAATCCCTTACATTGAACGATAGCAGACACAGTGGCAATTTTATAATTTATTTAAGTTGTTATCGAAATATGATCTGACCCTACGGGAGTACATGCAACGTATTAATGAAAAGTAACTTACTCAACATTATCTGAGCCACGACATCCAAAATGAATTAATTGCATTAATGTCTAAATCAGTAATTGAAGAAATTATACACAGAGTTAAGCAAGCAAGATACTACGCCTTCTTGCTCGATTGTATCAGGGATGTCAGCCGCGTTGAACCAATAATATTAAGATTTTGCAATTCCTCAACTGGAGCAACAGAGGAACATTTTGTTGGGTTTATTGCCTTCGCAGAAACACAACAGGAGAATATATAACAAATTCAATATTACAAGAACTGGAAAGAAATGGTCTAGATATCCAAAACTCTGTCGAGGACAGGGATATGATAATAGCGCCAATATAGTCGGTATTAATAAAGGTGTCAGAACAAGAATACTCAACATAAACCCAAGAGCATTCTTCACGCCATGCGGATTCCAGTTAGAATTTGCTTTTGATTGATGCAGCAACTCTTCTGCAACAGCCAAAACGTTTTTTGGCTTCATCAATAAAATCGATGTGCTGTTTTCAAAGTCAAGTAAGCGTTGGGATATTGTAAAAACTAAATTCAAATTGACATTAAAACCTCTGTCTGAAACACGGTGGGAAAGTAGAATCCGAGCAGTAAAAGCAATATTTTTGCAATTTGATGATGTTATCGAAAGCGTGAATGAGCAGAAAAATAATAGTGATGATTCTATTGTGAAACTAAGCGACTGTGACGCAGTCTTTAATGAAATGTTCAGTTTTGAGTTTATTGTTGCGATACACGTATGGTACGAAGTTTTACTACGTGTGAACAATATAAGCAAACCATGGCAATCGGTTCAAGTCAACTTGAAAGTCGCTATTGATACTTTTCGGTCATTTTGCAGCTGGATTCAAGAATTCCGTAATACAGGATTTGACAATAGTGTTACACAAGCTCGATTATTTGTAGAGAAAAGTACTTTCGAAATTGAGTCTCAATTTAAAGAAAAAAGCACAGCCAGGAAAAAACGAATGTTCGGTTATGAACCTATTCAATCTTTTGAAATGCAATACAGTGTTAGATGCTATTATAGTCGGCACCAAACGTCGATTTAAAGCGCTCAATGAATATTTTGAACAATTTGGTTTTATTTATGATATCAGTTATTTAAATTCTATATCAAAAGACCTTCTCAAGTATTGTAATGATTTAGGTACAATATTTCAGGAAGGCGAAAACAGCCTTTCGAACTATATGAAGAACTCCAACTTTTAAAAACGAATTCACTAGACTATCAACGACGCGAAAAACAACTCATTCAGTACATTTTAGAAAATAATTTGGAAGAAATATATCCAAATGTTTATATAACAATTAGAATCATGCTCACAGTTCCCGTCAGTACAGCTTCCGCCGAGAGAAGCTTCTCAAAGTTAAAATTGATTAAGACCTACTTGAGAAGCACGATGAGTCAAAAGAGCCTATCTGCGTTATCAGTTCTATTAATTGAAGCTGAAATAGCGGCTAGTGTTAGCTATGACATAATCCTGAAAAAGTTCAGTGAGGCCAAAAGCTCGTCTATTTTAATTTCTATTTGTGTAATTTGATTAGCAATAAATCTCGTTTACTCATACATTAGTTTAACTATAATTCGGCTTATGTAATTTAACGTTTTCTTGACTGGAGGCCTCGCTAACCCTAATTTCGCCGACGTCCACGCGTGGTCTAGCGCCGCCACTGTTTGCCAGAAGACCTGCTATTTGCGTAGCGCTCACGTCTGTGAACAGGAGAGTTTCGCATGGTGTTGAAGGGATCAATGGTCGACCGTTCTGTTCACTGACGAGTCCCGTTTCAGCCTTAACACCGATTCTCGCCGTACGTTCGTATGGAGAGAACCAGAGACCCTCCAATGTCCGCGAAATCGACAATTATGGCTGAGGAGGTTTAATGGTCTGGGCAGGCATCATGTTGGGTGGCTGTAAACCTCTCCATGTCTTTGAAAGAGGCTCTGTGAGGTATTGGAGCCCACCTTTTTCACGGGTGCATGGTTCATTTTAACGGAAGGTAACGCAAAGCCTCATAGAGCTCTTCTGGTCAACTAATTTCTAGAGTGAGGATATTCGCCATATGGATTGGTCAGCCAGGTCTCTAGACCTCAACCCTATAGAGCAGGGGTGGGCCGACTTTTCCAGGGTGCAAGGTACTTTAAATTTTTTGAAGGTGTTGCGGTCCACTCAGTGGCCTAGGAGTGGTGAACTTAAAAACACAAAATAATACCGAATGATGCATTTATGATCAAACAATTCAAAATACATTAAAAATAAATCATTTTCATCAATAATTAGTTCTCATACTTAGTGTACATACTGTCTGTCAATTTTGAATAACTCCTAATCTTACACTGGATTTTAAGTGGTCATTACTGAGACAGGAACGGATTGGTGAATAACGCAATGATAAGAAATCAAATGCAGTAAGTCATCGCCTCTGATGTACACAACCAATAATCCACTGGCTGTGCCAATCTTTGATAAGGCTCCAACAGTTGTCATTGATACAACTTTATAAATTCGAATTATTTTTCTCCACTATGTATTTTTTGAAGGCTCAATAAACGATTTCACCTTGTGTTTTTTTCTTTAGTGGTTATATTGTTAGCAATTCTTTTACACTCATATCCTTAAAAACCATTCTTATAAATATTCAACGTTAAGAAATATTAACCACATGTCTGTAGATTCGTCAAACTGCAAAGTTGATCAGCTACATCAATTTTTATACAGTGTGTGAAACTTCCAAGTGGAAGTTGTTGGTCTTTAATAGCTGAAACAATTTCATTTTTGTTCTTGAATGAATCGTTAGCTTTTAGAAACGTTTTTTTTTAAATCATTTTTTCACTAAGGAAAGGCTTCTTATATTTTGTTAATATATGACACATGAAAAGATGTTGCAGCCTTAAATATAGCATTGGGTTTAATAAAATATGATTGTATTGACCGATTACTTACGATTTAAATTCCTGTAATTTTTGCTTACACAGTTCATGTTTGAGTGGAAAATCCGTATCAAAACTTCCAAACATGATTTTAAACTACCACTTTTTGGAAATTCTACACTTGCATGGCATTGCCTTCAACATTATAAAGAAATATTGTTCTTTCCATTCTGTATTAAAATAGTGTTTTTCTTTTCTTCATAGTTGCTTTCCTCTTTTAAAATATGAGAGAGCGACTATTAGTTGGTGAAGAGTGGACTTATATTCAATGCTGAAGAACTGATGAATCTGTAACCGACGAATGTAAACATGTTCGTTTCCGGATCCTGCGCCATCACAAGAAAATCGTATGCAAGTGTGATATATATGTTGTTACGGTCAAGAGCTAATCATCAATATTTACCTTCCCCTTCCATCAGTTTGTGGAAAAAACTCATTTCTACGGCTGGCATCGTGGTGATCGCTTTTTTCCCCTGTAGCGACAGTATGTTAACCCCTTATCTTAGAAGTTAAGCGATTTGTTCCCCAGTGCCATTGTTTTTCCCAAAAGCAGAGATATGCAATGAATTGGGGGAGGGGGTAAAGGTACAAATCACAGCAACTTTTCTCTGAAATAAGTCAATCCTTTGCATACATTCTGTCAAGGTAATTTTATTGTATACCAAAGCCTTCAGGATAGTTTCACTGATGGCAGTGCAAAGAAAATAATTGTATTTCAGAAAGACATATACATCCAGGGCACTAAACGTACCGGTTGAGCAAGATGGATGTATACGTGTGCAGCAGTTAAGGGGTTAAGCGTCATCATGCGCTTCCAATAAAGATACATGTGTCTATACATACATCGAATAATTTGCTTAAGTGAACACAATCATGTTGATTGTGAAAAGCCGATTCTCAAGTCTAGCTAGCGTCAGTGTTCCACAAATGTTTCTTTTAGTGTGCGAGTCTAAGGTCTTAGTAACGGTGGTCATCCCAAAATGTCTTGACGGTCCACCAGTCAATCGTGATCGACTTAATGCCCACCCCAGCTATAGAGCATGTCTAGGATGCTCTGGGAAGGGCAATTGCAACTTGAAACTGCCTTATTTCAAATATGGTATATCACTGCGAGGCCTGTATAGCTGTAAGAGGGGGCCATACCCCCATTTCTTTTGTTTATTCTGAAACTGCTGTTTCATACCTTCCAACTCCAATGAGTGTTATGCACGATCATGCATGTGTATTCCAATTGTTGAATGATTATTTGTTTTGTATTGAATGAATGTATGTATGTACACATCAAATTTCATTAAAATCAGTCCTGTAGTTCTACATAATTGATCAAGTCTGTAAATTCTCTTAAGTTCTTACACCAGTTTAAATGAAAAAACACCAAGTATAATTAGCAAATATTTTATTCAAACATTTATTGGAAATAAAATATACTACTTTTAGTTTGACATACATATATACAGCAAAGTTTCGAAAAATACACCACACTGGTGGAGGGGAGGAGGAAAAGAGATCAGGTACATATGTATAAATAAAGCACACTATTTTGCAAGATATAAATATTTTAAAACAAGTCTAAAACCATACTTAACGTATTTTTTTAAAAAAATAAATGATCCAAGAGTATAAGCAATTATCACATGAAATTTATTTTTATCCACATTAAGTTCTAAAAAAAATAAAGCCTTATACTAGTACAAAAAATTTCCTTAAGAGGTATTATAATAAGATATCTAAAATTTCAGATATTTTTCTGTCATGCAGAACTAATGGTATTGCATCATCATTTTAAATCAATGACTTAAAAGAAAACTTTTCACTCTGTATAACAAAACCTATATTTTTAAGATAAAAGTTCAAAGTAAAGCACATCAAGTTAAAACTTATGTGTTTAAGTCTTATAAGCAAGGCACTGATTTCCATTATGTGTGTGTGAGTAGTGGAGGATGTATTCTAAAAATTTTAAATTAAAAAATATATTATAAAGTTAACTCTTTTTTTAAAAAATTTTTTTTTCAAGCTTTATCAAATACAATTTGGCAGAATGAGCAGATGAAATTATGCCCAATTTTACTTTTATAAAGAGTAAATTATGCATAATTTTTTTACTTTAGTTAAAAAGTAGTTGATCTTAGCACCAATTAATTTTACAGTAGTATTTCTTGTGAATAGAGGACAGTAACATATAAATCACAGTTTTTAAATACAATATTTTTTATTCAAAAAGTACAAAAATAGAAAAGAAAAAATAAAACATGCAACACGTTCTTAAAAGGGGAGGGTACGACTAAGGAAATTCATTTGGGGACGAGACTTTGTGTATAACAGTAGTACTCCTTTAGGGTGTTCAACTCTCAATGTAATGGCACCGAATGAGCAGTTAATACAGAAAAAACTTTGAAATTCATACTTAGCTTTTATACAATTCAGTTTCAATTAGCTCCAGCAATGCAGTAGCATTGTAAAGTAGGTGGTAAAGTACTTGAGTTGCACAACCAACCTTTTTTTTTCTAATTCATTTAATTATTTTTGCAATTAAATAAATTTATTTAAATGATATTTTATAGAATTATTTTGTATTTCAGAAAGAAAAATAATTACCAGAATTATATAAATATATTATATTAAAATGTCACTGCCTCGCTGGAGCTGATTGAAACTTATTGTATAAAAGCTAAGTATGAATTTCGAAGGCTATTTTCTCTGAATTAACTGCCAATTTGGTGCTATTACATTGCGGGTTGAACAGCGTAAAGGAGTACTACTATTATGCAAAGTCTCGTTCCCAAATGAATTTCCTTAGTCATGCCTTCCCTGTATTAGATAATACTAGAAGAAAAAAAAATACTTGAATGCCATTCAAGTACATATCAAAGATTTATGCACTCTTAAATTTCTCAATTCATCATTTTTTAAATTAAGATATGTTATAAATATTAAAATATATTAATTACAAAGATTTAAAACTTCTAAAACCTTTTGGAAATTTTAATTGAGTCTCGTTACAACATACAAAGACAATCAATGAAAAAAAGACCTATTACATTTCTCTCATTGCAACTGGAAAAAATTGAAATCACTGTAAATGGTTCAAAGGGGGAACTAAGTTATAATGCAAGTGAATTCATTCATTAACTAATAATATATATGCGCAAATATCTTGGAAATGTATTAGGTATAAAAAAATTATGTCCACAAAACCTTAATTCAAAATTTCATGCAATTGGCTTAGAAAATAGTCAAAATGATAGTTTTTTGTAACAATTCATACTTATCTTAACTTTGTAAGAATATCATAACTGAAGAAATATTATACAACTTATTTCTCTCTCAATATAAAAAGAAAAAGAAAGTGAAATTAACTTAGTCATATTAACATCCATGCATAAAATAGTTTTACAGTGAAAAAAAAAATAAAGTTTTATTAAGTGCATGTACACTAAGTGTCTGTTTTAACAAATTAAAACAGCTTTGTCTTTTTTGATTTTATCATCTGCATGCATTTCAAGCTAATGATTAAGCTAAGATAATTACTTTCTATTATCATTATATCCTTTATTTTAAATGTTCTAATTTTAGGAGAAATGGAAGTTAATTCTTTAAAAATAAACATTTTAATGAAAGAACAAATATTTGAGAAAAAATTTCAAAAACAATAAGAATAAATAAGCAATCAAAATCAATGGTTAGCTTTTCAAAGTCAGAAATAATAAAATGTTACATACCATTTTTTTATAAAAAAGGAAATATACAATTCTACAGAAATACTCTATTAGTTATTTTTTTACAATTACATTCTTGGAAACTTCTAATCAGCTGTATAGGTTACATTCTGAGAAAGATATAAATCAAAAATATTTTTGGAATAATCTAACATATGGCACCCAAACATTATTAAGAATATAAAATTAATGATTAGATTCATACAAAATTTGAGGCACATGCTATTTAGAATATTCTCAACTTAATTTTTTTAAAATGTTAAGTAAATGAAGTTAGAAGTTAATTTAAAATCATAAAAGAACTTTGTTTGAACCCATAAAGAATGACACCAATTTTGCCTAGCTACAAGGGGGCATTATTTTATATACAATATAAAATTACTGCTTCTTTTGATAACTATACTGTGTAATTTTAACAAACTAAAAGATTTTTACATTTTTCTCTTTCTGAATCCAGCTACTTTGATTTAACGGCCAGCATCATAACCAGGGAAAAGTGCAAGAAGTGCATCTTGTAATTGTTTATTTCTCTGATTGATACAGGTTTTATCAAGTTCTTGTCGACACATGGGACAGTTAAATACACTGGCTTTAAAAGATCTTTCCAGACATGACTAGAACAAAAAGAGAAAAAAGAATATTAATACTGAACACTTAGAAAAACTACAGTAATAATTGAAAATTGAATTTTTCCCTTTATTCTTCAGATATTTTCAGCAAAGTGTTTTCTTGTGTGTCACTTCACTACTCTACTGACCACTTTTAAAAATATTTGAAAAAAGACAGTACACATATTTTTATTGAATTATTTTTTTAACATTCCACAATGCATTTCTTTAAAAAAAATCATTTAAAGTGACTATAAGCATAAAATATAGCTAATATCTGAAGAATTTAAAATTTGGTCACACATTAACAAATTACTCAATACCCCTCAAAAGCCCCCTTTAATTATAAATTTTGAAATAAGGTCTTTAGTGTACCACTACATTAACATAAAAAGCTAAGAACTGATAATAGAAAATTAACACATTTAAATGTACTTTTATGCAAAACAACTTACTCTACATATGTTATGAGAACATATAGTTGTAATTGGATTAAAAACTACGTCTTGGCAACAAATACAAGCAAAGGTATCTTCAACTTTCTTCAAGAATTGCTGTAATTTACAAATACAAAATTACTGGCAAGATAAGAGTAAAAAAGTAATTTATATCTATAACTAAATCTCAAAAATGCATATCAGTTTTAAAAAGAAGAAAACACACTTTTAGAATATAATATAACTCAAACTTCCCATTTACAAATTAAAAGCATTCTTTAGCACATAAAACTCATCTTAAAATGTAACCATTCCAGGACTAGAAATTAAATTAAGTAATTAACACTATCTTTTTCTCAAGTGCATAAATATAATAAAAAGTTAAGAGACAAGAGCAAGACAAGAGACAGCAAGACTAAATAATAAATATATTTCCTAGTATCTGAAATTTTTTAATTATATTACTAGCAGGAATCAAGTGATGAATGGATACCTTGTTCTTAAAATCAACAGCATCTTATTTTTAACCATTTAAAAAATTCGTGTCTCAAGATTTTGAGAATTTTATACATGTTTGAAATAATTTATTTCTTGAATAATGGAAGTGGGACAATGAAAGTAAGAATTGTTTGGATATCTACTAAAGATGTGAATATTTGTAAAGTAGTGCACACATATAATTAGCACATAGAAATTTTAAATAAGTATAAGAGTAAAAAAGTGCTATCTCCTTTAAGATAACTATTCATCTTTAAATCTTTTCATATTCACTACAATACATATTTTAAATTTTACTTATGAGATTTTAGCATTAAATGGTTATTCAGAGAGTTCCATTCCTAAATATTGTCATTGAAGTACTGTTAATGCTAATACAGACACATATCTGATAAATTGCATCGTAATTTTAAACATTTTATTAGCATTTGTTCCCTAACAAAAGTTCAGATCATCTATTACTGTGTATAAAATATGATCAATGATCCATTTCTTGAATGCAAAGGTTACAAACTACTTAAAATTCACACACACAAAAAAGTGATTTAACACTGAAATGATATAAATACAATAGACGGGGAACAGTAATTAATCATAATAAGATTAGTTAAAAAATAATAATGCTAAGATATAAGACTCATTTTAACAATATTTCCTCTGTATTTTTCAGATAATTCCTTCGCTGTGAAGTTGTGCCAGATTTCTCATAATCATTTACAAGTGGTTGGGCTTCAAATGTCAATGCCATAAAAATAACAGCAGCGAGAGAAACCTGTTTGGCAGATTTTCTTCTCTAAGAGGTTGCTGCAAACCTTTTCCTAGAAAAAAAAAATCCCCACACCCACCCGTTGCTGATGAACTCTCTGAGCAATACTTAGAGAAGATTGTTTATCCAGCCATGACTGCAATTGATATATATTCTCAGTAGGATCAAGTGCCATTAGAACATTTTGCCATTATTACTGTGGGCAATATACTGTTGAAATGGCAAGTCAGGTTGACATGTGCCAATGTCGCTTGATTTATTAGTTGCGATTTATTGAAATTTCTCAGTTACTCTCCATGGAAATGTATAATCAACCAGTAGGGTTAGGATGTGCTGCCATCTAGTGTTCAATTCCTGGGTCACAATTTCAGCAACAAGCTATTGACCCAGCCAAAAGAATTTATTTGAACCACCAACCAGTCAATCAGCAGTTGTGTCAATCACACATTTAACAACTGGCCAATATTCCAAAAATAGCAATGAATACGGTTGAATGATAGAAGTAAAATAAAAACATACAGTTTAAAACAAATTCAGTTAAATCAATAATCAAAATGCAAAAATACTTAAAAATAATAGGAATTTACCTGAGAGCCTTCTACCACTACTTCTAAACATTCATTCCATAATTTCTTATTCAAAGTATCACTCAAAATATGTTTCGCAGTTTCTGAAGGAATTTTGTATAATATTTTCTTCTTTTTATTTGGTTGAAGACTAACATCTAAAAAGAAAAGCAAAAATATTTCTCTTGTCCCCTGATATAAGCAACAGGAAAAGTACATAAATAAAACAAATAATACTAAGCTTAAGGAGCTAATAGCAATAGACTTCTAAATTTTTAAACAGTCAAATGATGTGATGACACCAATTTTCAAACTTCTATATCATCCTATTGCAAAGACCGTAGATTACACCATGATTTTTCATCAAAGGATTTACAATTCCATTTTCTTAGCAATAACTCAAATAACCCCAATTAAAAGGTTCTTTTTAATTTTAACCCCTTGGGATGAAGTCTGGATGAATTATTAACATCCTAAAATCCTTTTTCAAGGTACTAAGCTTGCAGCCATGGTGGTATCTTATGGTTCATAGTGATTGAGAGAACATTGTAACAAACTTTTAAGAACCACCAACAGAATTATGTTTCAGGTACGACCAAAGAGCTATTGAGTATAAGGCTTTGGTGTGGAATGAAAGTTTGGAGAGTAGCATGTCAACTTGGGTGTCATTTTCATTATTAGTATCTAAGGGCAATGTTAACATTCAATCAAATTATTCTTCAGTTAATTTACATATTATATTAAATACAATAACATAGCATACATTGATAAGAGATTTTAAATTTAAAAATGAATAGGTTAAAATTTCTGAAATATGGTTATAATTACAATACTTACAATTATAATACAAAGTCGTCCCCCCCCCAAAAGAAAAAGTATTTAAACACGTAAAAGAACTTAAGGGGACACGGTACGATATTTACGCAAAAATTTTTATTTAAGGATTTTCAAAATTTCATAAAAAGCTAGCCATTTAATTTTTTAAGGAAAAAACTTAAAATTTGTGTAGTGATTTTAAAATGATACTCTTGTTTCAGAAATTTATGTACACACATGAAATTTGATTTACAAGTACATCAAACTATGTATAACAAAAGTTGGTATGGGTTTTGCAATAACATGATTGGTATTCGTACAATACTTCCTTTTATGAATGCTTATTGAAAATTCCTTAAAAAATGTATAAATTCTGAGTTCAATTATTGTAAAAAAAATAAGTATTGCTTTGATTAAAAAATGCATACCAACTTTTGTTACATGTACTATTAGCAATAAGTAATAAAAAATTTAAGCATTAGGCACAATAGAAAAAAAATGCCTTAGCATTTTTAATGAAGACAAACTAGTTATTTTGTCTTTCTGAGATAAGTTTAAAGTTTTGATTTGCCAATAGGGTTGTGAATAAAAACAAATGTAAAAGTTATCATAATTCTGCATTTTTTAAGTTTAGAGCTTTCAAATTTTAGGAGGTTATAGAAAAGTATAATTTAGGCTAAAAAAATTAAGATTTGATTTTTTGACCAATTTTTGTCAATTGAATTGTACTGTGTCCCCTTAAAAACAAAAAACTTAAAAATATCCATTGCTAAACAAAATTAATAATACCGACAAAAAAGGAAACAAATCATAATTGGGGATTCGTTTTATCGAATAGAGCTGCCCAACCTTTTTCATTATAGATTATTACTTTTCTTTTAAAATTTCATAAAATTGTGAAATAAAAATGTAAGTTATAGACATTTGCATAAATGATCTTATGAGAAATAAAGCTGGACTAGTTTGAAGTAGAATCAAATAAATCACAATGAAGCAATTTAAGGATGATTGATAAATTTACCATTCTGACGTTTCTTTCCTTTCTTACAATCTGTATCTTCAGAAACATCTTTCTCTTTCAAGGATTCCAAATAGCCCTCAGGATACTGAAAATCAAAACAATTAGGTGCATCAAATTTTTGCATCTATCAATTTATTTTGTCATAAAATGTTTTCATAGTTTCATCACATCCAAATCTTTTAACAAAATTAAGGCTGTTTCTTGGGAAATCGGTACTTTTTTCTAATAAAAAAACTTAAACATTAATATTATGTTCTGACTTTGAAATAATGTAAACAGCAACATATTTTACTATATGACACATTTTTATTTCTGCTGATAAATTTTTTTTGGTGTTAGGCACTCAAAATATTTCTCGAGTTGCAAGTCCTCTCAAGAGGTGGGAGGCCCCTGACCAGCCCCGAGGATGTTATCCCACAAAATTGAGGTGGAATCGAGCCAAATCATACTGTCACCTGTATGGTGCTCAGAGCTGCAGCTAACGACATACATAATACTAGCCTTTTGCCCCGATGAACTTCGTAGGCCTTGATTTGACATCAATCAGGTGGCATCAGAAACAACAACATGGTAAATTTAAAGGCATGTAGTAACATACTAGTAAGAATCAAGTACATGATTGCTTTAAAGTTTTTAAAACTTCTTTATTGTGAAAACCTTGAAAGCATAAAAATAAAGTAACAACATTTTATTCTCATTAAATGCCATGAGTAACCCTTACTTAAGTTCTTATTTTTTTCCCTACAAATAAGTAACAACTCAATTTTTCTGTTGCATTTATTGTACAATTATTTGTCTGAAATGAAACTAAATCAGTGATTTCTGAAGTGATACATATTGATCCCAAGGGATTCATGTCAGCAAAAAAATTATTTGAGAGTCCATGAGGTGTAAATGGAGGTCTAAGATAATGGCTCTCATTAAACCAGATTGTGACTTTAATTTTAAAAGAAAACTTTATTAAGTGGAAACCAGTTTTCATCTATTTAATAGTTTTATTTAATAAATTTAATGAGGTTAATTTGTAGTTACAAGGTGACAGCATAAATTTTGTTACAACAAGGACCATCCTTCTAGGATTAAGTTAAAGGAGAAAAATATTGGATGATGTGAATTTTTACAGTTTCTTAATTTGTCACAGTCAATCTGCCAGGAAAATGACATTTTACCTTAAGTTCAAAATTTAAATGCCCTCTAATCAAATTTTGAAACTATGTTTGAGAATGCTTTGACTATGGTAATGCTACAGTATGCAATGAATTTATATGGTCTCACTGAAAAAATTACAACAAATGTCATATTACAAGAGGAACTGATTGAAATGGGTACTACCAAAGAGAGATTTTAAAAGTAAAATTTAGAAATGGATGTCAGCAATTTTGACTTTAAAAAGACATACCAGCTATTTTCCCTGAATTATGGAATACAATGAGACAGTTTTTAATTGCTTTTGCTAGAAAGAAGCAACTTCAGCACGGTAATCAATATTTAAAAAAAAACCACACCTTTACTCAATTGACTTTATGATTGGAGATTTATGGTTAAACCTGACAAAATAAGATACCAAATGTTGAAAATTTGTTATTGAAGCACCAGATTCATCCCTTCCCATGCTCAATTATTTTATGCATTAATTAAATTTTAATTAGATTAATTAACATGTTTTTTTTTAAGATTTAAATACAATCCCTTACTACAATTAGAGTTTTAAATCTTTTAAAGCAAGTAGCTCTATACCAAAAAGACATTTAAGTTCATAAATTTGCAAAAATTCAGTATTAGGTAAGAAGGAGTCTATCCAAAACCAAAAAATATGGTAAAGGGGTCTGTGAGACAAAAAGGCTTGGGAACCTCTGAACTAAACATTCATTGGGTGTACAACATTTTTAAAAAATCATCCAGTGGAATTTAGAATCAAATTTGGAATTGCAAAAATGTTGCTTTGCTTTAGACTTTAACAGTATCAAAGTAAATTACCACAATAGCAATAAACTTAGTTTAAATTATTAGTGCCATCAGATGTTACTGCCAAAAAATCTTGTTTCATGCATAAAATCATATTTTTTTTCTGATTAGAAACTAATTCAATAATCAAAGCAGATGCTTTAGTCCATGCACATGGTGCTACTTGGTAATGTCAGATTTTTAAAACAGGAAAAAAAGAAACAGGACTGGCATGATCAGCTGCAATCAAATAAAACATTATGTTCTGCAAGTAAAGATATAAACAGTTCATGTACCCAGGTTACATTTGACTGAACATTTTTCTTGGAAGGAGAGACAAAAACAATCTAATTGTGAAAGCTACTTTATTTCTCATTTGTGACAAGCTTTGGATACTTTGTATGATGGCAATATCATATTAGCAACCATGACAGTTGTACATAATACGAGATCTTTCACAAATTGTATAATTCCCCCTTTTAAGATATGGTAATATTTGGAAGTGAATTTTGTCATTTTTAGACAATGTGATAAACAGAACAATCAAAGAACCGAAAACATTCATCCATATGAAGTGTGAAGAACACAAATACATGCAAAGCACAAAATGTGTTGATTTCCAAAAAATTGTAGCAGAGATAGAAAAATTAAGAATGTTTCATTTAATGAAACAAATTACGAATCAGTTAAGAAGCAATGGCTAACAAATACAATGTGCAGGAGCAAGGACAAACTTCATGAATTTTTAAAAAACTTAATGACAATGAGTTCTGTTGTTTTTGTCTACTTATTTTCTGGTTGTTGCAAATATGAAAAGATACATAAAAGTTGTAGAGGAAGAAATGGTTGGTGAATAAAATTTTGCAAAAATTCATACAAATAAAAGGTGTAAAAAAAAGGTTGAAAAGCGCTTACATTTTATGCACAGATTTATATATTATATGCATATTTGTATAAAAAATACCATTTTCCTCAAATTAATTTTAAAATGTGAATAAAATAATCACACATTCGTTAAACACTGAGATTAAAGTGAAATAGTATGTCTAAAATAAATTTTAGCTACAGGTATTTTTTTTTAAAAAAAGATGGTTTAGTTCTAAATTAACCTGCATTGTTAGGCCTAATTCTTTTATTCTATTCTGGCCTGCTTTAGTCCAAGGAGCTGGAATAGGATCATCACGCCGTAGTAAATATCTCCACACTAAATATCCCGACTTTCCTTTCTGAGGCCAATATTTAACCACCTAAAAACAGAAAGAAAATTAAAATACTAATTTTATTTTTAAAGGTGAAAATAAATTTATAAAATATATAAATATATTTAGAATAGATGGATAATATATAAAATTTAAAAGAGTAATTTTGGACAAAATGATATTGTTTAGGGAATAGATGGTAGATGGTCTCGTATAGATAGGTCTCAGAATCTAAGATGGACAGAGCAGGCTCTTTGCTGTTCTATCAGTAATCCATTCAAAGATGCCTTCCAACTCTAGAAATATTGATAGACAAGGCCTGATCTACCCTTATGTCCACTGAGATTATTATCAGGAAGAGTCTGGAGAAATTACTGATGCATTAGTACAAGAAGCTCTTAGAATGGTTCCACTACCTATATAAGGACGATGCAGGATAGCAATACTGGATTCAAACATCGGACAACTATATGTTTCATTTATTTTAATGTGAAATTACGATTTTTTAATCTCTGCTGTTGTATCTTTTTCGAACTGTGCTAATTATTAAAGAAAATTTTCCACAATTACCATTGGTACTACAGTTCATAAGTTATAATTTACTTCCAAAGAACTGGCCTGTTAATTGTGTGGACCTTTTCTTTATTTGAAAAATGACCAGTTTTGTAACACTTTTGTTAAATAAGACAGTAGCTACAAAAATTACTGCAATTTAAGATTACCAGAAGAAATATTTTAAGATATTCTTTACAAAAAACTACACTTGGTACTTTTTACACCAGAGAAAAATTATAACTAGCACTTTAAAGTTATAATCAGTTTAACTCAATGCTGGATATAAATAAGTACAATATATAATTCAATAAGTAAAGACTTTTATAAAACAGAATTAAATTTCAGTCACAGAACTGGAATATCTACACCAGGGGTGTCAAACTCGCAGCTCGCAATGAGCATTTTTAAGGCCTGGCCAGTATATTGGCAAACAATAATACATCAAATTTCTCCTGAAATAGGAAAGATAGCAGCAGAGAAGAGATGTCAAGTGTCTGGACGTAAATATTAAATTTTTCTTGTTCTTTTACGTATGTTTATTACAATGCATTATTTGAAATAAATTTACATTTTTATGAATATTGATTTTCATAGCGACCCACCTTAAGTTAAACCTTGTTTATTTGGCCTAAGTCAGCCTTTAAGTGACACCCTAGATCTCTACACCAATAGTCTTCAAACTGTGTTCCACAGAGACATATCCAGGGGTTCCACAAGCCCCAATAAAAAATCAGGAAGATAATTATAAATGCGTAAGTAAAAGGGATTCACGTCTCTATGAAGTTTGTATAATCCCAAATTTTTAAAGCTCATCCCAGCCATTAAAATTGAACATTTTATTTATACATAATGACTTTATTTTGTGTAATACTTTAAAATTCTATTATTACATATATATTATTAAAACATATTATCTTTATATTAGTAGATTGTTAATATTCTATTTTTTACTATCCCGAATTTCACGAAACAATTTTACATTCATTAGTACAAAGTTTTGCAAAACTAAATAGTTGAAGCTGACTAAACATAAAACTTTTGCGACAAAACACTTAAAATTAAGGGCAACAACTTATCGATATATCTTAGATTCGACATTAAAATCTAAATTTAAGCAACAGCTCCTAAATTTTTGTGTGCAAATTCATGTAAAATACACAAGATTTCTCCCTCAACTAAAAACATTTAATGCTATTCAGAACAAGATATTTAAGAGAAAAATATTTCTTAACTTGAGAGGTAACAAAAATAATATAAAAAGCAAATTATACGTAGAATTTTAAATGCCACTGCAGATAATTTCAATAGACCTAGACTTTGATAGTACATAGAAAAAATTACATGCACATATCCCAGGTATTAAATGTAATGCATGGGGGGTAGGTGAAAATTGGATCACAAATTAATATAATTAATATTTGTTAATCATATATTAAAGTTAAATTTTAAAATTCTTTAATAACAAATACAATACTTTTTACAATATATGTACCCATAACATATTGATCTGCTCAAAATATTATTGTAAGATATATCCTTTTTAAGTGTGTAGAACTAGGTTCCCCGAAAACACCTTTTAGTTCTAAGGGTTCTGTGAGTCTAAAAAGTTTGAAGGCCACCAATCTACACTACTAAAATTCATAGGTAAACAAACACATCTATCTATGTGAGGCTAGCTTTTCACTGAACACAAAAATGGGCTCAAGGTACCAAAAGATGGGAAATTATCAGAGGAATCCATTTTGATCATTTAAATTCCAGAATTACAGTCAGTTAAAAAGATATTATCGTAAAATCCGGAGTATAAAGCGCACTTTGAACACAAAAAAGAATATCGAAATTTACGGGTGCGCGTTATACACCGGGTATGAAAATGAGGGCTTTAAAAATTAAAAAGATTAAGCATAAAAAAGTTAAGACTTCTACATGTGTTTCGAAATACTATTTATTTAAAAGACATAACATTATTAATGAACTTAAAAGTTTGTAGTTCTAAAAGTATACTATTTTTGCAAAAACTTAAGAAAGTACATTGAATAAATCGCTTCTAAACATAACAGCATTGCCTACGTACATTTCAGGTTTCTTTGTAAAAAAGGAGGTGCACGTTATACAATGAATATATCTAAAAATTAAAAATTGCAGCTTGAAAGTATAGGTGCGTGTTATACACTGAATTTTACGGTAATTAAAAACTTTAAAAAGCATGATTTGTCTGCATTGTTGTAACAATGTTACTGCTATAACAGTGATGTAAGTTGGCGTCTAAAACCGGTTTTCAGCTAAAATGGATTTTCATGATATTGCTCTTTCTATTATATTCATTCACTTTCATTAAGAAATAAAAGTTTTTACCAGGTAAAATATATTATTTGAATCAAAATTTCTACAATGTAGGGCATTTTTTGCAAATTTCAATTGATTTTCTTTAATTTAAATTCCAAAAAAGAGATAGAACAGAGATAGATTGGTACATTTTTTACCTTTCCCAATGCTGCTAAGTTAAAAGAAAATGGAATACTGTACGACTTTAAAAAAATTTATGGAATTTTGTCATTTTGAAAATTTTTATTTTTCTGCCTTTTTAATACATAAAACTATTTTTAAAAAAGATACTTTTCTGTTTTAGAGCCATAAAAATGCAATAAAAAAAATTGTAAAGTCACCAAATGCCAGTAATAATTGTTGTAAACCTACAACAGAATTCACAAGGTTGGTGCTCATGGTGCTGGTTAGGAATCAATTTTCGGAGAGTGTGTAGGCAACCGTATTCCTTGTTTAATTGAAATAAGTTGTTGGTTTTTATAAAAATTTCTTCTGTTTATAATCTTTACTTTAATTTATCAAACACTGCAAGATGCTCATGAATAAAAATCTTTAAAATACAAGAAAACAAAATCTTTAAAAAACAAGAAAAAAAAAAAAAAGTTGAAATATATCTGTCAAATAAGTGTTTTGCTTTTGAATATTTTTTTCTTATATAGTGAATGCAAATAATGAAGATTCCTAATCCATTTTATTAATTTAAATTATATGAAAGTACTTATTGTTTTATATAATACATCACAACTGATAGTTTTCTTGGTTCTTAAAAAATGATTCTCTGAAATTTTTTTAAATATATATAAAAAAAATGCTGAAATGTTTTTACCACACTGTATTATTTTCTTTTTGAATGTTTTTTTTATATATATATACAAGTGAATGTAAGCAAATTTCTAGGCATTCCTCCCCCTCTACTCCTTTTAATCGAATAATTAAATACTTAAAAATAAGTAGTTGTTTCAACAGCGATCAGTAAGAATTTTTTGATCCATTTATAACAAAAGTAGATATACATTAATATTTTTTTTAAAAAAAATAAAGTAGTAGTTTTCTATTGCTCATTAATAAATTAATTATTTAATAATAGAATTGTACTTTGTCTGTTTTCTTGAGGATGAAACTAGATTAGTTTTTAGACATTTTTAAGCTAACGGCATAGAAAAATTGATTGGTAAATGAAAATTTGAAATCCATTTTATTATTTTAGATTATAAGAAATTAATTATTGTTAAAAAAAGAAATATATACTTAGACTTTTGTGATATTTATAACAAAAGTTTTTTTTTCATTTTATTGTTTTAAATTGATATTTTTTATTAACTAACTGCAGTAGTATTACTCTGGTGAATTATTAATAGAAAATAGAAATTTTTGAAGAAATATCTTATTCCTGGGGGGAAAAAAAAGAGTTTTATACTCAAAAATGCCTGAGCAATGTCGGGCTAAACGGATGGAAAAGAAACCCGTCTGAAGGAAAAGAAGTGGAAGTAATTTCGGAAAAGTGAATGAAAATGACATAAATATAGTAATCTCTCACATTGCACATACATGCCCACTCAGTTGTACTGGCATCGAAAGGGAAAGGGGAAATTTCCATAGGGATAAAGTTATTCTCTTGGTAAGGAATCGTACAATGCTGGGCTGAATGAAAGGGAAACAGACTTGTCTTACAGTGCAAATAAATGGAAGAAATTTTGAAAAGGGAATTTTAATGGCATTAATATAGAAATCACACACACACATCAGGAAGTGTTGACATTGAAAAGAGAAGGGGAAATCGCCATGGTAAAAAAGTTATACACTCGAAAAAGCCTGTGTAACGACGGGCTATGCCGCTAGTATTTCATTATTCCTTTAACTGCCACAGGCATATACACAAGCCTTTCCAAATCATGAACCTTTGCATTGCACTGCTATCTGTAAAACTATTCCAAAGGCTTTGGAATGCAATACAATGACCTTGTCGGCATTTACAAAGGATTTACTTATTTATGCCTTTTCTTTTCCCGCAATACATCAAATAACTGAGCATCTGCGTGAAAAATGGTAGCACTGGGGAGCCAATCTTGCAATATCTCCTTGGCAGTTAAGGGGTTAAAGTAGTGTAATCATCACATAGCTATGCATTAAAAGAATAAAATTTAAAAGGTGCTTTAACTTAGTACATTCAGCAATGATGATGAAAAACTGGTTAAATTTACTGAAGATTTAATAACTGGCAACTCCAGATTTATTGAATGAATGAAGCTTATTGCTCATAATTTTATACCATAGAAAATAATACTAACATACCTTATATATTCCATCATAACGATTGCCTTCTTCAGGACAATATTTGGAATGCTTCCTGCCTTTGCAGTTCCTAACCACACGTACAGGTTTCCCATCTCTCCAGTTTTTTGCTTCAGCACCATCCTTACTTAATGGAGCATTGCAGTTGCTAGCCAAAGCTCTGAAACAAATTCAAAATGAATTTACAAAAACCTTTTCAACTAATAAATACAAAAGACTCTCCCTAGCTGAACCAATATTTTAAGGACACTAGCGCATACATGGAAAATATTTGAATGTATATTCGCAGCAAAATAATAATAAAAAGGAGCACAATAGAAGGGATTCTTTCATCAGAGATAATGAATGCATACTATGTTTTCAGTACAATACTAAAGAGAATGTGTTTCTTTTTCTTTTTAGAAGTGATTATTTTAGTAGAATAGAAACAATACTTACTAAATACCATTAAATGAAATTAGTATATTGAGTTTATATAAAAGAAGTACGAATATGTTTCTGCTGTTTTTTTTTAAATCCAATTTGGGCAATCATTATGAAAGAAGGGTTGATTGCGCTTTATTCAATGTTTTGTCATTGCTAGCTACTAATTTTTTCTTCTTCTTTTGAAGTCATCCACAAATCAACACAATTTTGCGTATTTTCATACAATGTGAAGTGCTTCTCAGACAATCCATGTTCTATCAATCGAAACAAATGATAATTGGAAAGAGCAATGCCAGGTAAATATGCTGGGTGGGGTAAGACTTCTATGATTCCATGGTATCCAGGATTTCCTCTCTGGATTATCGTAGTGGATTCACTTTTCACCCCTATTGGCTAGACAATACAAAAAACTCTTTGGTTTAAGCAGCATTTCATGTGTGCAAAATAAGCATTAAACGTTTTTTCTATTGCAGTTCCCACATAACTCAATTTACTTGCTTTTGAATGACAAGCAATCAATGCACCTCAGCTGCAGATTTCCTCAAATTAAAAAATTAAATAAAAAAATGACACATATATGGCTCAATACTCAATATTTTCACATGAAAAATATTAAGTGATGCTGATACACAAAATCGCTAACACTTCAAGATTATGGTATTGTCAGATGATCAACCTTATGATATAACATTTTGCAACTGAAACTTCAACCATAACTTACTGGTAAGGTCATTTTTTGTCAAACAGTAGAAACTTATTTGTACTCTTTATATTAACATTACACTTATACAAATTTAAAAAATGTATGTAAAAATTAAACCAAAAAACACTGAACAAATTTAGTAAAGGGCTTCGAACTCAAAATTCTTAGTAATGTCTCAATTTCCCAAGCATAATATTCACAGCAAAATAATTCATAATAAACTTATATCTTATACTGGATCAGGGGTTAGGCAAATCAGGGCTCGTTGCACAACCAGTAGCAACTTTTCAGACTTCTGCCTATATGTATTAAAAATAATTATGTCTATGAAAAATAAAATGTTTCCCAATCTCTTTTTTTAATAATTATCTATTGAAAATATTTTTTTACATTTACATACACCTTTAAATATTTAACTGGATTAAAATAGTTATTCTTGTAATACATTGTTTTCCATTAACGAAATATATTAACAATTAGTTTTAAGTCATTTAAAATCCAAATCAATGCTAAAAATACCACCATTGGAAGATAATCCTCAAAGTAATTTCCAGCAAGGTGTATTTGTTTATACAAGTTTGGTAGCACTTATGAATGCGTAGATGTACTTAAATCCCCAAAGGAAAGACATTCCATATTTTATAACATGCTTAAGGGTTGGTAAAAAAGAAAAGTGTTAAAATGACTTTTACGTATAAAAACAACAAAAGTCAATTTTAATTACTTAGGAAAGCATGCAATTCCAAAATAAAGTACTTATAGTATTATTTGCAAGAAAATGTTTTCAGGAGTCTTTAATTGAAGCATGACAGTCCTGATTGTGACCGCTACCTGACCCTACCCCGGGTGGAAAAATGTATATACATAAATCGCCCTTGAATACCTCAGTTGTTCTGTTTCAATTACAATTTGGCTCTTCTTTCTTATAATTTACAGATCCCTGGTACTAGACTATACTGAAATATTAAATTTTCAAATATAGTTCTAAAGTTATATAAATCCCACCAAAACTAGATCAAATGGATAAAAAACAAAGCAAAATAATGGTATTAACTTGGAAGCAGGGTTAAAATAAAGTTTTAAAGCTTTTCCTATATGAATGGTGAAAGGTGAAAAATATCTGCAATGTTAAAAAATTAGAAAAACAAAATTAATTTCCTTCACAAAAAATATCTTCAGAGAAAACCTTAGTGACAAAATGTCTAATGTTGACACTATTTAGTTTTGTTAATTTATTTTGTATTTGTTCTCCATGCAATAAAACAAACAAACAAAAAATATTTTAAAAATTAACATTTTTAAAAATAATTTTCTTTTTTATACATATATAATTTAATTATTAAAAAAAATTCAAATCTGTTCCAAATGGAACAACTGATTCCAGCTATTCCATCTTAGAAGAGCTTCTGCTTTCCCAGAATAAGACCAGTGAAGGTATTACACTGAAGAAATAGATGAGTCATAAGTCTCATCTTTTAAAAAAAAATGTGTTCCCAAAATAGATTCTTCAAAATAAAACAAAGTTGAGGGAAATAAAACAATATTTTGAATATAATGAACTGATTAAAAGCAAAGTTATATAGTTTTAAAAATTAAAAGTTCTTCCAGACATTAATAATGAAGCTACTGTTTTACAAAATAAAAATAATGATACAATAAAGATATTACTTATTCATTCGAGTCAAAGTCTGATCACATGATTGTTCTGCACACCGTTTGTTTCCAGATAAGTCCCTTCCTCCACTACCAGTATACTTGAATTCATCACCTTCATCCTGGAAAAATAATTAATGAAAAAGATTAAAATGTGAATAATTAAGAGATTAGTCAAAGTTTGAGTCTCTTTAGTTTTCAATTATTCTAAATTTTGCATTCTCTTTCCTAATGTCATGAGAGAAAATACAAATTCCAAAAACATTATCAGGCATAAAAATTGTCTTCAAATTAAAGAAAAACCCATGTGGTCGTTTTCGCCATGGTTATGGTCATTATATACATGTATAATTAAACTGTGCTCTCAAAATTTTATTAATATGTCATTCTTGCACTCTAACATTCAAACTAAATATCAATTTAGCATTATAAAACAGAAGATAAAGTATGGAACATATTGATTTGGTGGAAAAAATGGATTACTTCAAACAAAATAAGTAACAATAAAAATGCTATTTTTTACAAGATTGAGAAGTTAGAACATTTTTCAATTTGAACATTTTCAATTTAGATCTTACTTTTTAATGTTACGAAAAGATAGGTTTAAACAATCCTCATAATTCTGAGCAATTCTCATATAATGATTGAAATATAAATTTGAACAAAAGATAAATTTTAAACAAACGCTCTTCAATTTTAGCGACCGTTTCCGATAATTTACAAGCAAATACGAGGGGGCAGGCAGGCATACAAATTTATTTACACATATAATTTAGAAAAATAATTACAATCACAATTTTAGCTATTTGAGATTTTTTTACACAGTAAACATTTTGTTTAAGGAATGTGAATTTAAAATACTAAACAGAGTTCAATGAGAGATAACTAAAGTAATAAAAAAAGTACCAAATCATCCTCATAGCCACCAGATAATACTATAGAGAAAGCACCATCACCTTCACGACCATGAATACCAGCAACATGAGGTCGATGAACACCACTTTCAGAAACCTACAGTATTCAAATCAAATATCAAAAACACACACAGAAAAGTTAAGAGAAATAAATGATTAAAACATTTATTACTATAGTAGCTTATCTTTCTTTCGGCTTCTAAAATCTTTTTCAAAATTTTTCATTAAAATTTAAAAAAACATTTTTTTAAACATGTTAAAATAATAAAAAAACTCTCTTCTCTGAGAATTCTATAATTACAATACAACATATATTTAATAGAAATTATTTCAGTAACAAGGAAAGAAGTTTTTTAAAGAGAATTTTCCTAGTGAATAATTAAATCAATCCCACATTCTTTTCTATCTAATTCTAGCTTCAGTGAACAAACTCATTGTTTGCACCAGGAATTTGGTTGACGAAAACCTCAACTTGCATGTTACCATTCAAGTATTCATTCTGTTGGCACAAGCAACTTCCTCCCTGTCATTTAAAACATTTTTTGTTTGTTTTTACATGCAGTTACTGTAGATTTAAAAACTGTTTGACCAATACCTATTTCATGAAAGCTATCATTTTGTTAGATCCTCTCAGATGTTTCATCTCTCAAATGGATCTTTGTAAAAAGTTTTTTTTAAAATCAACTAGTCTAGTCTATGTTTCTTAGCCTTCTTATAATCCTCAACTGATGCAGCTTTGAAGCATGTATGTTACTACTTTTGCTTGTGATGCAAGAATGCATTTTTGGTCCAATCAATCTTTTGATTTTGTTTTATCAATGGTCATCAGTATATAATTAGCTGTATGCATGCTGGCAATTTTTAGAATACTTAATGCAGCTTCCACATTTTCCATTCCAACAAGGTTTTTGATTTTTGCACCTCACTACTGGAGATTTTGTCTAGTTGTTCCATTTTTTAATCTTTCCCAATTTAACTCCCCTATTATCTAATGACCATTTAAAATTTTAATTTTGAGCTTAGCAAGAACCAGGTAGTGATCAGAATCACAGGTAGCACCTAAATAAATTCCAACATCCTGAATATCAGAAACATTCTTAAGTATATAAGGAATTATTATTTATAAAATAACTTAATAAGACAAAATCCTGGCTTTTTAAAAATTCTGTTGAGGTACAAGGTTTAAAAGTTACAGAACATACTTGACAGATAAGATAAATGACTACTTAGGGGCTCTGTTAAAATTATTAATGGTGTTTCACATTAAACTGAAATCATTTTCATCCACTTGCACTTTGGACAAACAATTTCAAGATATGTCTCAATTAAAAAGTTATGGCTTTAAGGTAACATTTCATTGTCAATACATTCATTGAATGATAGATTACTTATTAACACCTCAAATGCAACACAAGGACTATAAGGGATGGAATTCAAGATTTTGAACCTTTGATTAAATGACAAGGATGATACTTGAACTAAGACTTCCCTCTCTAAATTTCGACACCACACCAATAAAAACTTTGCATACCTTTATGAATTTAATATGCATCAGTCCTTCAACACAGAACTCTAAAATGGTTCCAAGATTTGAACTTAAAATTTGACTAAAACGATACAGGCCATGAATTCAATGTCATGACCACTTAGTTACAACACTTTTATTAACTCCTGTTGATGCAAAGTATGATTATCAGCATATTCAGACAATCAAAATAAAAAATTAAGTTTTTTAAATTAGTTTAAAATTTTTTAGTTAAAACAAAAACTAAGCATAATGAAAATCAATACATAAAGTCAGAGTTGTGCGAAAACAGAAGTAACTGCCCATTATTACTTGATGAGAGATTGCATTTAAAAAATAGTCACTAAAAATAAATATAATTTACAAAATTCCCATATATGATGTGGCTTCTTATACAAAACAAAGTAACCCAATCATTACAGTTACATTTTGGGTAATCAATCGAATCCCTATCATATTAGGCAAAAATCACAATTTACTAGTTATTACTTACCTAAAAAGAGCACACAATTCAACCTTTCTACTAGCAAAAGACGGTAAATATGTTATTTTGGTTGGTATCCACATGTTTAAAGGAAGTAATACAATGTATATTTAAGTAGGCAAGTATATAGTATAATTTTGACAACTACATTCACTTTGAAAGCTAATTTAATTTTTTAATAACTATTTCTTCATTTTGTAAGCCATCATAGATAAGAAATGATCCAGAAAGATAGCATAATTTACTCACTTTTACTCCTTTTCAATAATTTTTTTAAAGTTTTTATTTTTACTGTCTACTAATTTTCAAGTCATATTTATACAAGTGAAACCTCATAAATAAAGAAAAGATCAAAACAAATTAAGAGAACAGCTGAGATAAAAGAAATGATTTATTACAGCAGACATACGTCACAACAGAAAATATACCTGAACCCTAAATTTCCACATTGTGCCAACTTCCACACCGGGAATGGGACCAAAATGATTTGGAGCAACAATAGTACATTCTTTAGTTCGGCCGACACATGCCATACCTTTTCCCCAATCACGAGTTGTGGATGAATTGGCCGATGCCATTTTAGCTTTCTTTTTACTTGCTTTCAGTTTCTCTCCAGCACGCACTATTTCAGTTTCGTCTGTTTTACAGTCAGGACAATACCTAGAGAAAATCAGACATGTTCCTTATGATGACTATGAAATATTTATAATTCAGTTTCTCCCTTAAATCATGTAATATATCATAGAATATGTCAGTTCAAATCAGCTCAATCCCTTTACAATGAACTAAAAAATCTACACAGATTAAAAAAGAATTCATCAGCATTATTTAACGGGGATTAAAAGTTTTTCTATTGGAGTACAATTCAGAAAGAGTTTAATATGAATCAATCATGCACATAATTATGATTCAAGTCGAGAGGAATTTTATATTCTAAAAAATTTCCTCTTTGTATGTTCAGAAGAAAAATATGCATCAGTTAAAAAACACAGGTTAGAAAATTAAAGTATGCAAATGTCTTGTTCTATAGAAGTTTCAGATAATAGCAAGATCAATATCCAAGAGTGTGTTCAAATCAGCAACAGCAAGAAAAAGTGCAATGACAATGAAATAATAAACACCATAAATAAAAAGAAATAAAATTACCATTCATCTTCTTCAGGAATGTCAGCCAATGGAGGTTTCAAACACCACAAATGATAAGGAAGATCACATTCATCACAAATAATCTGCTTTTCTGGTTTATCTTTACCACCACAGATGTGACAACTGCAGATTTTGCATTTTCTTGTAGGAATGTCTTTACAATGGCTACACTTTGGTTTCTTTTCCCCTTAAAACAATTCAAACAAAGAATGAAATGGAATAAATAAATCCAATAAATGAATTCAATCTTTTGTAACAATATCAAAGAGTTATACAGATAATAGTTTATTTTGCTCTTTCAAATGTAATTATAAAAATGAAACAATATAATGACATTCACAATTCAATAAAACTTTCAATAAAGAATTAAAATTTATTACATCTTTCTTGCTTTTAAAATGACAGGATTATTAAATTCAAGAAAAGTTTCAGGAATATCCAATTTGTAAACTGTTTGGTACTTAAAACTATTTTTTTTACTTTAAAAGACTTTGCTAATACATGCTGTGGTCAAATTAAGTAAACTTTTAGGAATTAAAATGTAGTGTTCCACATTGTTTTTTCAGTGTTAACTTTCCCTTATACTACTATTTCCAGTGCCTATATATTTGGGCCAAAAAAGTGAAATCGAAAAAATTAATTATACAAACTACAAATAATGTGCATGTGTGAGTTTATTATGAAGTGACCAAATTAAGTTGAGGGACCAATGAAAAACTTAATTATCAAAGTTCTAATTATCAAGAGGGTAGGAAAAACTCTCAAAATACACGAAGAGAAGTTTTTTTTTTAACACATTTAAATTTAAAACTATGTAATAAAACAACAATTGGACATAATTTTTTTAAAGTACATTTTATAAAGTATAAAAATAAAATAGAAGTTAAAAGTCCTATATTAAAAGAATACACTTATGTCTTGAAAACAACTATTAAAAGAATATACATACTATATATAATTAATCCTTTTTGTCGAAAAAATCTGTTATCTTTTTTTGTTTTAAGGCATTCAAACTAACTTTGTCAATAGATTTTTCTACAACAAATGAAGCCTGTAAAATGTCTGCATCAACATGATTTTGAAGGAAAAATTGCGTAGTTTGTTTAGTGACTGTTTAGCTTCTGACAGAGTTACAGGAGTCAACTCCTCCGATTCGTCTTCATCACTTTCTGAATTATTGTGGTCCAAAGCCACAATTTCAGCCAGATAGAGCTCCCCATACAGCAATGTCCGTGTCAACCAACACGTAGTCGCCAAACGTAAAATCTTGTTCTGGAAGAGCTTCCCAAAGGGATGGTTCAGCATTAAATTCATTGAGTGTATCGCCACATCAACCAGATTCGCGAGGGAAGCCTGACTTTTAAAACAGCTGTGAATTGTCAAAGGAGTAACTGCTTTCCAAGCCTTGTCAATCATGATCAAAGCTGTTAAAATAGAAATAGTTACATTCTGCTGATTTTCGAGGTTATCCAAAACGCTTTTAACGACTTTACGCCGATAAAAGTTTTAAAATTATGTATGATGCCCTGGTCGAGTGGCTGAAGTTTTGAGGTTGAGTTTGAGGGAAAAATTGAAGTTTCACATTTGATAAAGGTGGTGCATTATTGTGCACAGTACAGTTGTCTAAAAATAAGAGAATATGTCGTTTCTCTTTTCATACCCAAGTTCAGTGAGACCAACCATTCATTAAAGAGTTCGATGGTCATCCATGCCTTCTTGTTTGAGCGGTATTTGGTAGGGAACGAGTTTATGCCCTTGAAACACCGAGGTTTTGCAGATTTTCCTATGACGAGAGGAGTAATCTTTTCTGAGCCGTCCATGTTTACAGCCAGTAAAATAGTTAACCTCTCCTTGCTATGTTTTCCTCCATGTCATTTTTCTTTTTGAATGTAAATGTTTTTTCTGGTAAACACTTGAAAAAGAGTCCGGTTTCATCCATGTTGAAAATGTTACGTGGTTCGTACTCCTTTATTAGATCTGAAAGCGAGTTCTGCCACTTAGAACAAACGTTAATGTCGACACTTGAGCTTTCCGCACATTTTTTGAAGACTATCCCATTCCTTTTCTTAAAATTTGTAAGCCATCCCTCGCTAGCCGAAAACTCGATTCCTAATTCTTTGGCGAATGCTTTAGCCTTTTCCTTCAATAAAGAGCCACCTATCGGAATATCCATGAAACTAAAAACTGCTCAAGACGTGGAAAATTACCTTTACTAACGCGTTTTCTCACTACTCGAAGATGCACTTAAGATTTTCTCTTTATTCTTCAGAATAATGGAGAGCGAGCTCAGTGGGATTTCAAATGCTTTGGCTACATCGACCTTCCTCTCACCTTCTTCAACTGATTCTATCACCTTTTGCTTTTCAGAAATTATTAAGCACTTGTACTTTTTAAAAGAAGACATGCCACTCCTTTCGCGTGATAAGTCGACAGTGAGGTGAGGTGTAAAATCATGGTCCAAGGTATATCGAAATTAACAGGTAGAAAACATAAATCACCACAACTTGAGTAAAATAATATTTTTAATTTTAAATTTGGAATCTAAAATGAACACAAGGCGTATTCGCAGTTCACACTCAGCTACGGGGTATACTTAATAGCAGGGGTCGACAACTACGGAGGGTGGATCAATTCTTAAAGGCACATTACCACTCTTTTTTTAAAAAAATAATAGAATAAAGTTAAATCCCTGTCTCTCCTGTCTTTTCACCATTCAAGGATGGACTTTTTCCAACTCAAAATTTGTTTCTCCAAGTGCTTCGTAGCCACGCCCTCTCTCCACGTACCAACGACCTATCAGGCTGTTTCCTACCACCAAGGACGCTACTTTCCAGGCACCGTTAACTCCTATGATATGGGTTGGAGGATCGCTTTGCGAGCCATGTACCCAGTGACATCCAGCGACTATCCTGTCTTTTCCTCGTACATTTTTATATAAAGGTTTTATTTCTCGCTTTCAATTCTCTGCCATAAAACGATTCTGCTAAATTATCTTGGATGTAGTTTGAGTGCTTTATTTAAAAAAAACAAAACATCTGTTTAAATGTGACTCATTAGTAATAAATACTTAACGCAAATCAAAATTATTGTGCAATACTTGTAAAAGGAAGCATCACTCATTACTGCACAGTGAATAAAAAAGAAAGCAGTTTTTCCTTTATCCATCTAAAGCTTGAGTATCAAAGGAAAAAGAAAAAACAGATGGCTTGGGAATAAATCAAAATTCTGCTTAGCAAATACCGGAAATATAATAAACAAAGTAGTTATTCTATCATCATGCACAATTTAGACTGATATTAAGTTCAGTAAAAAACCTCTCGTGAGATAATTAGGTACAGGAAGTGAATCTAACTTCATAATATTGAAGGTTCGAATTATCGAGAGTTTTATAGGATAACTTCGAATTATCGCGTGTTGTAGTCTGGCCAACCACAAATTTTACTTCAAAATATTGAGAGTACCAAAACGTATGGTTTTAGTTAGAAATATCAAGAGTTTTTCTAGGGGCCGAGCATATACTTTGAATTAGTGAGAGGTTCGTATTATCGAAAGTTCGAATTATCGAGAGTCGACTGTATATACACACTTTAAAGATAATTATTATTTTGAAAGAAATAAACTATGTCAGGAAACTTATTAGCCAAAAAAGCTCATTATTCCATTTATTCATTTTGTTTCACAAACAATTTCCTGTAGCTCTGCCTGAGATATTACAATTAGATAAACCACTACCATGATTAAAAGCAAGTAATCATTTAATCATTTCAGTCTCTCATATAACTTATTAAATTATTACTATTAAAGATTAATGAGATGGTTAAAAATAATGAAACTTAATTGAAAATAATATCCTAACAAATTACAAAAATATGTAAAATTTTAAATATAGGATTTATAACAAATTTAGAAAATCTGAGCAATTTCACTACATTTCCACTTAATTCTTACTTGTAACAATATCTTCATTATGGTCTGATTTTCTATCTGACAGGGCAGCAATCTTCTCAATAGCAAATATTTCATCCAGAAACATTATCTTGCAGTTGTCCAATTTGGTTTTATCAATTCTATAATTAGAAAAAGAGAATGTTTCCAATCTATACTTCTGCATAAAAATATTTATGTGCAGAAAAATACATTTAAGTTAAAAATTTATCCCCCTTTAGTTTCTGACTTTAATCTAACTAAGCACATTAAATTTGAGCAAAATATATAATTAAACATACTTACAAAAATATCACAATCTTACAATAATCTATACTAAAACAATTTAAACTATATTATCAGAAAAATTGCAAATTTTGGAGAAATTAAATTTATTGAGCAGTTTTCATATTTCAATAAAATCAAAATACAAAGTGATAGTCAAATCATGTTATAATAATTTTTGCTCATATTACTTTTGCATAATAATGATCAAATCAACATTAACAAAAGTGACATTCTGTACAAGGTTAGCCTTAAGCTCTAAATTTACATTAAAAAATTAGCATTTATAACTTTTGTTTCTCTCTTTTTTCACAACTTAAAAAGAATGCCCAAATATTTAACAGAATTCAATCAACTTCCTAGCACATATGAATCCATAATCATTTTTTAAATTTCTCACAATAACAATATCTTTTTAATTAATCAAACTATTTGATGAAAATGAATTTCCAAAATCATGTAGGAACATTATGTTAGAGAAGTGTCTTTTGATACAATTAACACCCATAATAGAGATTCAAAAGAATTTTTTTGTCTGGTCCATTCAGTTGTGAGTTAAAGGGTGTTAAAAATGGCAGTCAACAAAGAGAAAATTTGGTTCATTTTACAATTTTTCTTTGATAAAGGCAAAAATGCAAGCCAGGTGGCTGAAATTTTAAATGGTGTATATGGTGCCGATACTGTAACAGCTAATCACGTGCAATTTTGGTTTCGTCGATTCCATTCAGGAATTTATGTTAAAGATGCTCCATGGACAGGCAGGCCCATCGTCGAAAATGTCGATAAAATCACAGAAATAATCGAAGTTGACCGGCATGTTAGTAGTCGTAGCATTGCCCAGTTGCTAAAGATAAACCGCAAAACAGTTTTAAACCATTTGCGCAAAGTTGGATTCAAAAAGAAGCTCCATGTTTGGGGCATACCAATTAACACCAAAAAACATGATGGATTGAATTTCCATCTGCGAAGTCTTGGTCAAACGGAATGAAATCGACCCATTTCTTAAACGGATGGTGACTGGGGATGAGAAATGGGTCACATACTACAATATTGTGCAAAAACGATCATGGTCAAAGTGTGCTGAAGCAGCTCAAGTGGTGGTCAAACCAGGACTAATGTCCAGGAAGGTTCTACTGTGTATTTAGTGGGACTGGAAATGAATCATTTATTAGGAGCTTCCGCATGGTCAAACACTAAATTCAGATATCTACTGTCAATAACTGGATCGTTTGAAGCCACAGATAGACCAGAAATGGCTAATAGGAGATGTTGAGTTCCATCAGGATAACGCCAGGCCATATACTTCTGTTGTGACTTGCCAGAAACTCTGGGAGCTTAGTCGGGAAGTTTTAATGCATCCATCATATAGTCCAGACCTGGCACCAAGCGATTACCACCTTTTCCTCGCAATACAAAACTTCCTGAGTGATAAGAAATTGGGATCAAGAGAAGATTGTGAAAATCGATTACAAGAGTTTTTCACCAATAAGGGCCAAGACTTCTCTGAGAGAGGCATTATGAAGCTACCTTTAAAATGGCAACAAATTATACAACAAAACGGTGCATATTTGAACTAAATCGGACAATCGGAAGCATGTTAAATAAAGTCTTGATTTTCATGCAAAAATAATGGATTTCTTTTTCACCAACCTAATATATATTATATATATACACATACATATACAGTCAAACCTCTATTTAACGAAATCCCTAAATGGTAAAAAAAATTAATCATGTGGTAAGTTTGTTAAATACAGATTTGTCTTTCAACAAACTTTATAAACCATATAAAACAAATTTTAAAAAACATAAACATTGTATATTATTAAAAGGAATAATTCACAATTTATTTATTTCTTTTTTCTAAATTATTTCTAGTTATTTTATATATCTTATTCATCAAAAAGAAATCTGCAAGAAAAAATATTGCCCATAAATACACTGCATTTTTAGTATTAAAAAATAATTTTATATTCTCAATTTTAAAGAAATTTTATACTTTTAAGCCTACACACAAATCATTTTAAAAATTCATTATTTTATAACCAGTAAATTTAAGTATACATACACAAGTTTGAGTTTTTTCGTTAAGATGAGACACCCAGAATTAAAGAAATTTTATTGCTCTCAGTGAGTTAGGAACCTGGTAAAACCAGTTTAAGTACATTGATCACCATAAAATGTATTAAAAGACAGAATAATTTGAAATATTTTTAAAAAAGTGAGAAAAAAAATGAGTTACAAAAGAAAAATTTCATTAAATAGAAAATGAACTACACTATTTGTAAGTTATTTAAAGAACAAAATTGTAATATGTTCTTGGTTCCTGGAGAAAGTTCACAAAATAGAGGTTTGACCATATATATATATGAGCTGTAAATTAAATAATGCCAATTTAGCCTAGAAACTTGCAGAAGAGTGAGCATGCACGCATAGGATATGGGAGTAGTGAGGTAGCACTGTTGTCGAGAATACAATGTAAAAAACATTCAATCTAAGAAGGGTAGTTGTTTTGTGATGTTAAAGTGAAGAATGTTGTTTTCATCGCCCTAAAGATTGTTTACAAAAAGTGATCAGCACCCGTGGCTTAAAATCGAGGTTGACCGCGGCAAAAATGCAGCCGAATGTTATCTAGGATTATATCTTGTGGCGAAAAAGCATTATTTCATAGCCTTTCCTAAATGCATTCTGTTTGGGTTGGAATGAGACTGCAGATTTGCAAGACTGACTCCTTTCCATATATTGTCAATGGACTCTACAAGAATTATCCTTAGAGGTGGGTCTCAGTCATCAAATGGTGTGGCACATAATTAAGAAATGTCTGAACATAAGAGGAAAATTGCTGCAGGGTTCCGCATTAACTCACAGAAGTACAGAAATGGCATCAGTGTGCCCCCTGGCTGGAATCCACCTGGAGAGATACCATAATGAAGGAGATGCATTTCTGGACTGTATTGTTGCCAATGATGAGATGTGGGCATGAGCCTACGAACCTGAATTAAAGCATCAATCATATGAATGCCATCACTGAGGTTACCCTTGTCCACAGAAATTTTGACAGGAGCCCAGTTGGCTGCAGGTTATGCCTAGTTGTGGTACACAACTGGGGAGTGTGATTCTTATGCAAGCTAAGCCTGCAAGACAAACTGTCAACGCACTATTGCTGAGGCTAGCCAACATTCCTCTTCTCTCTTTACAATACAGAGCAAAATCTTATTGAAAATAATGGATAGAATATTTAAATCCATAACAAGAAAAAGGACACTCATTTAGAACTGCATATCCTGCACTGAATCTGTGAGCAATAAACAAGTTATTGCCAAATTATGGATCAAATACAGGCTCCTCTTATATATACATAAGAGGAGCCTAATGAGGTGGCAAAATTACAATATATATGTTATTTTCTATACAACGTCTTATTTAAAACTCTGCAGAAATAGGAAAGAGAATGAAATTTTTTGACTTTTCAGGAGAGCTCAATCTATGAGAATTTTCATTATTCACATGGTTATTTGAGAAACCACAAATCTTGGACTGCATTTTAGATTTCTAAATAAAAAACTTTCATTCAATTTTAAATATTTAAAATAATGGCAAGCAGTTAAATAAATATTTCCTCTGTACTAAACACTCACATTGAATTAAAATTGTTCTAAATCACATTATCAGGATGTTTCTCAAGAGGAAGGGGGGAGTAAATATTAACGTCACACTGTTCAGCTACACAAGGGCTTTTTTGGCGACGAATCAGGCTTTAATTTTTGGAACCATGATCATGACGTGCGGATCGACACCAGAGCTGGCAACCCCTCTCCTAACTACCACACCACACCAACAAGAGGACGTTTCAGTTCTCAACACATTTAATGTGCATTGCTGTCCTACACAGCCAGTCTTTAGTGGTACTGGGCTCGAACTCATGACATGCCTGCCACGATCCAATACCTTGACCACTGAAGGCCGCGAGTTTTGGGCAAAATATTTAAAAACATATATTAAAACTTAAATACATACCCAAAATAGATGGTGCCAATCAGTTGTTTCATGCCTTTCTTTAAATAGGTAACAACAAAATCATACCAAAATCCCCTTTCAGTAGGTTCTTCAATATTATAATTTACCATTACAGCATCTCCTTTCTTTAAGTCTTCAAATTTCATTAATTTTCTGGCTCGTGGACGAATATTTTGAAGATTTAGATCAAAGGGATCTTCAAATTCTTCATAGCTGAAATATAATATGAAAAAAGTAAAAAAACTTTACTCTGTTACACTCTTTGCATAACATACCTCTACCTGAAAAAATTGTACAGATTTTAATAAATTTTTGTTATATCGTATAGAAATTGATTCATTTATTTATATTAAATTACATAAGGTACCTTTATCTCTTTTTGTTTAAATAAGTCAAATGAATATTTAATGCTTATTAACATCAATAAGGTTCATAATGATAAAGTGACATCAGTAAGCATTTCTAAACATGCATATAAAACAGGGATTGTTTAGCTGCCTACAGTTAAAATCATTTTAGAAAAAGGAGTAGACATTTAAAAATTTTTGTTTAAAATAAAATAAATAAATAGAAATGCAAATCTATTAACTAAAATAATTCTTAGATTTATATGATACAGCAATGATACTGATTCCAAAATTATTAAATTTTAAACTGACAGCAATATTTATTCAACTAACAGACATTTTCTTGTATAAATTAATTATGTTTGATAATTTCTATTGCTGTCATTCAAGGGGACTAGATTACGAATGTCGTCAGGTGCAGCTTTAAGCACCATGTGAGTGACAGTATGTTTTGCCCAATTCCACCCTACCTTTTGAGAAATGTCTCTAGTAAAATTTTGGTTCTAAATCCAGATCTGTGGACCTCACACGCTACAGCTCAGGCAGTGCCTCTACAGCTGCTGGGCGATTCCCCTATTGAATGTTGAGATTTCCCTCTTATACAGACTCTGAAAGGCTCCCATGGAAAAACTGAAAAATGTGCCATACTAGATTACTAAATAGTCCCCGATGAAGAAACTCTAATGCAACTTGTATTTTGATCAAAAATATTAAGTCAGGGAAAGATGTTCAAAATCTTGGGGGTCCATGATGTCACCCTGATACATAAAGGGGGACCGCGGTGATCAAAAGTTTATGAACCGCTGCCCCAGGGGATGGTCAGGCACACCCAAACTCAACCACTAAACACTCAACAGGATTTTTGGCTTGACGGATGTCACATTAGCCCCCCTGCCCCACAGATACTATATTTGTACAAGCAATCAAGCCTTCTCCGAGATTTGAAACCAGGCCTTACAGCACAGGAGTTGGTGTGGTGTGCCTCGGCACCCACCTAATTCCTCTTAACTGGAACCAACCGGTGAGCAGGAGTAGTGAACTGATATGAATGGACACTTGTTTGGATCTCTTCTCTGACTGCACGCAGGAAAGACGGTTTTCTCCCTTTTTTATTCAATTTCCAATGTTTCAACCTAAGTAATAGTAACTAAGTATAATATTTTATAATGCTAAATTAAAAAATATGTTTTAACCTTTTTTTATCATTCATTTTACTATATTTATATGGCGGTATCAAACCTTAAATATATTCTCTACCTTCACGCCTATACTGGTGACCCGGACGTGATTCGAATCACTTGTACCACCTCTTTCTTCAATGGTGGTATGGTTGAACGCCTTTCATCGCACTTCAAGCAAGCTATTCGCAACAAGGATACAAAATGGACAAAGTCGCTACCAGTGGTCCTGCTGGGTTCATGAATGTGCATCAAGTGAGGACCTCAATGCATCCTGTGCGGAAATGGTATTGTGCTTCCAGGAGAATTTTGAACCTTCAAGTCAGACCCCAACTGATCCTCACGCAGTTTCTCTCGCTGGGCTGTTGAGAAACATTCCTCGGACTCTGCCATCCCTGCTTCCTGTCATTGGTCTTCACTACCTCAAGTTTCATAGCACACAGCCCTCAAACCTGCTCTCATGTCTTTGTTAGGTCGAGGGATTGAAACCAATGCCACAGCACCCTACCAAGGACCATTTGAAGTTTTGAGTAGGACCGACAAGCACTTTATAATCAAAATAAATGACAGAACCTCCACCTATCAGCATTGATCGACTTAAGCCAGCTTTTCTGTTGAATGGACAGACTCAACAAAGGAGCCCTTCCTATACAGAAAAGTAACCAACCGTTGTACTTCCTCCTAGACTTGATCAAAATGTGCCCATACTCAGCCACAACTCGCCTGGTCGAAAGGTCAGATTCAACCCGGCAATTTGTGAATTTTCATAGACTGTGAATCAAAGCGACTTTTTCATCATATGAAAACTTCTTTAGACTTTCTGCATTCCTGCAAATTTGGGAGTATTGTGGTGTGCCTCGCACCCACCTAATTCCTCTTAATTGAATCCAACTGGCGAAAGCAGGAGAAGTGAACGGATATGAACGACACTTTGCTCTGACTCTCGCACTAGGAAAGACGCGTGTTTTCTCCTTTATTCAATTTCCATGTTTCAACCTAAGTAATATAATTGTGATAATATTTTAATGCTGTAAATTCAAAAAAATATGTTTAACCTTTTTATCATTCATTTTTACTATTTATATGGTGTGTAATAAACCTTAAATATATTCTCACTTCACTCCATAGTTAGCATCATTAGCCATTACACCAACTGAGCAGGTGATAATTTCTATTATAGATAATTTCATTTAATTTAATTTCAAAAAATTTAATAAATATTATGATTGAATTTACAGAACATAAGACAATATAAGTGGATTATTTTAAATATGATGCCCTTGCAACTTCACCAAAGTACATTCTCAATTCTAGTAAAAAAATTGCTTGAACATCCAGGCCTCTCCCTCTCCAAAATACAGTCAACCCTCCTATAACGGCACTCTTACAGCTGTTTCCGCTTAACAACGCCCCTACCGCCTTTCCATGCACCCAATGAAATGGTTTTAAAATGAATATCGCCGCCCACTATCAAACCGCGTGAATCTATCTGGAATGCTAATTTGATACAGTAGGGCTAGGCGCCAAGTTGTTGTTTATGTTCGCCAAGATACGTGATAATATTACAATATGGTTAATTTTGATATTTTTATCGTACGATAATGTGGTTGTCATGGGGATAACGTATATTAGTGTTAGTTTTTTTTGCGGGATCTCTGCTCAGCAAAAGTAACACATTATTACAAATTTTATGTAATGAACGCTTAAAATAGTATAAATAATTTACATCTAGAAGTGTAACACATTAATATTACTTTCTGTTGTATTTATTTTATGTTAAAATCTTGCCACCACTCCCTTTGAAATCTAGTTTTATTATGAAATAAAAAAAAAGTAGTGATTACACTGTGAGGAATAAATTAAAAGAGTGGAGCGCGCACTGAGGCATGGTGTAGACAAAACAAAATGATTAAGGAATCGCACCAAAAAGGTTTTTATTGGTCCCTATATAACACGGTACGAATGATGTGATTTATACTAATTCTAATTTTGAGTTTCTTATAGTGCAGTTTCCATACAACACGGTAGACGGTTTCCACAGAACTCGCTACAAATTAGCCTGGTTTGTACGGTTAAATCTGAGTTTCTTATAGCGCGGTTTCCATATAACGTGGTACGCACTCACCGCGTTATAGGAGGGTTGACTGTACATCTATATTTCAGTTCTTAATCATTTAAATGAATCTATCATATTAAATAATACTTCTTCATTTAAAATTAAATTATTTGAAAATTGCTTTTTCTGCACAGGAAAAGAAAGGCTAGGAAAATATATTCACATAAATTGAAATCATTGCATTTGAAGAGAGCAATGATGCTATTTCTGGTTACAAATACAAGAATCCAAATGGTTTAGTTTTTTATATTATTCCTTTAAAAATGAAAACAAGCAAAATTATTTAGGAGCAAGAAAGCAAAAATTCTAGAATTTTTATGGTATATTTAATGCAGAGATAGTGTTCAGATAATGATAGATAATTTTATCAGTTATCAAATATTACACTGAATAGCTTGACTTGTTACCTTTCAAATTTCAGCAAACTAGAATCTTAAAGCTGAAATCATTATACAACATCATGAGGAAAAAAGCTAAGAGAGAAAAATAATTTTTAAGATTTAAGAAGGTCTTTAATTTTTACAGCTGAACTTATTTAATGCTTAGAAAATAAAGTATTCCCCACAGATGTACATTTATAATAAGAAATACATAACTCTCATAGTATAGTTATGTCTTTCTCAGTTAGGGCAATTTTAATGCCCATTACAAGGTTTTAAAAAATAAGGGGCAGTTTTAGTTTATTCAAAAAGCTACTTAAAAAAAAATGAAAGAAACACTTACTCTTCAAATGCAATTTTATAAATCAGCCCGTCATCCTCTTCATTGGAATCCTTTTCTGTTGTATTCTCCATTTTAGATTGGTCATTTAGTTTTTGAGATTGAAGAACTTGCTTATCATTATTAGTGACAGATTTAATATCTAAAATTTTAGCCTCAAACCAAGCACCATTTGTTGGATCTTTAGCATCAATAAGATCCCCAATCTGAAAAAAGTGATAAATATTTTAATCAATTAATTTATTGAAAATGTGAATATTCATTTAAAAATATTTAATTGTAGGGATAATGAATATTCAAAATAAATTTTCTCTCTGGAAAAAATCTTTTTCTGCCAAATAAAAAATTGAATAAAAATATTATTTATATGCACATATGTAATGATCATTATCATTAACTAGTTTCAAATTTTACTTGAAGGCAAAAGTTAGTTGGAACTTCCCCAATTGAAGAATTTTACAGAGATATTACTCTTAATGAAATAAACATAATTTCCCACAAAAGTATTAAATAGAATTCATACTTACCTTAAAGTATCTACTCAAAGATTCAGTTTGAGAAACTGCAGCATTTTTTAATGGTTCACTCTAAGTAAGAATAAATTTATTATGTTAAAAACATTAAACATTTTTCTAAACATATATTACAAATTATACATATGTATTCATTATCCAAAATCTTTCATAAGAATATTCAAAGCTAAATTTTAGGAATATGAAAGAATTTCAGAGTTTTAGTTACTATATATTTTTTAAAGTTAAAACTGTTTAAAGTAAATTACATAACAATTTAATTAATTAATTTATACTGAACAATATAAAAGACACTATTAATATTCTTTGTTCAGGATCAAAACTTTATTTTAAAAGTAATCGACAAAAAGAAATAGTATACAATAAATGTAATTGATAAAAATCCAAGCAGATAATGAAGTTTGAAACACAAAAATAAGACCAAAACTTATAAGCGCCAAGTTATAAGCCGGGTATAAAAATGTGTTAGCTTTAAAATAGTGGAAAAGATATGAACATAAAAACTTTTCTTCTTACATGTATCAAAACACTGTTTATTTTAAAAGAAACGACTTGTCTTTACTTAACTAAAAGCAGTTAGGTAGTTCTAAAAGCATACTATTTTTTTCAAAAAGTTTGGGATAATAATTGAATAAATGATTTCAAAACATAAAAACAATGTATACTAATATTTTAGATTTCTTCGTTAAAAAGGGAGTACGTGTTATACAGCGAATATACCTAAAAATTAAAAAAAATCAGCTTGAAAGTATAGGTGCGCGTTATACGCCGGATTTTACAGTATATTCAAATAATTCACATCAGTTTACATTTTTTTTGTTTCATTAAGAAACACAATTGTTACAGTTACAGATAATGTATTTAATTGTGAGGAAATAGGTGCAATTTTTATATTCCAAAGAGAATATATATATATATTTCAAAAAGCAAATGTTTCTTAATGTAGGATTTTCTTCAAATGAAAAACGACCATAAAAAATATTCTGTAGAAAAAACTAACTTTGTTTTCCTTGTTAACTTTTTCAGCCAATGGTTTAGGTGAGGGGGGTGTTTTAACAAGATCCGAATCCACTTCCTTGATTAACATTTGCACAATGTCATTCAAACCCACACAGTAATCAAACAAGTTGTGACCATCTTCCAGCTACATCATTAAAAAATAATAGGCACTAATTAAAATAATGTTGATTAAAACAGGAAGCATTTTAAAAACTGGTTATCCAATAGAAATATATGTTGCAGATGAAAAGTCTTAAAAAATACTGAATTGAAGGACAAAACTATTAATCCTGTCATAAGTAATATAATTTAAGTAAACTTTACAAAAATTAGAAAATTTCAATTAAACATGACACTTGATAAATCAGCATAACAGCAGAAAATTAAAAACAAATATTTTATTAACATTAAAAATATATAATTACACCTTCAGACTGTTGAAGCTGTATATGAGACAAAATTGTCACAAATGGCAGTGAGGTGAACATTTAAAATAGTTAATTAACTTTTTTTAACTAATGAGTTTTAAAAAAAATCAACAATTAAAATCTAAATTTCTAAGTTCATATAATTTTACTCTGATTTTGAACATCACAACTAAATTTAGTGATTAAAAAAAGATGTTATTTTCTTTGATACATTTTTCTATACAAAAATCGCACACATAAAGTACATATACAGTAATAATTATTTATCTTTTTACAAATATAACAAAATTATTAATACTCGTATGTATCCAAAATTTTAATTTGTACAGTTATGTTCTACTAAATTATTCAACTTGATCACAGAATTACCATTGAAAATATTAACAGATTGAAAAATTTGAATCAAGTCAACTAAAAAGAGTGCATAAACTACATCAAAAATTAACATCATACAGATGCAATACAAAACCAAAAATATAAAAGCACACAAGAAGTATTTTCTTAAAAATTCATTCCTACACTGCACTATGATCGAAAGATAATGCAAAGTATTGGATTAAAATTCAAATAAAAAAGCTATAAAAAAAAAAAAAATTCAGTTTTTTTTTTTTTGGTAATTTCACAACAAATGGAACATTTACATCTAACACTTCAGTTTCTTCCCATGGTGTTGAAAACTTGATTAATGATACTTGTGTTCAAAATTTGAATTGTGCACACAGTTCTTGAGAGGTGGAAAGTGAATTTTTAAATGTTAGTTAGAAATAACACAAAAACAAAAATTTAAATTTTTAAAACAATTTTAAAAAAATACGTAAATGATAATTAGGAATCTATACATACAAAGAAATTTGCAATTACTTATAGGCCTTACACTCAAATAAGAAAGGCAGCAATGGAGGAAGGAAATAATAAATAATCTTTGTACTAAAATTCACAAAATAATAATCAGATGAATAAAAAGTAAAAGAATACAAAAAAAAAAAAAAAAAAAAAAGCAAATGATTGAAATTCTTTAAAACAAGACAAAAAATATTATTCTTTTTGGCTGAATAATTAAAATAGCTGAATAATTTAATATCCCTTATTTAACAATAAACATTAAAAAAAAAAGAAGATAAGCATACCTGCTTTCCTCGATAAAACAGTCTCTGTTGATTGGCTGGAGTTTTGAATTTTTCAACCAACATGTTTCGGAGGTCCTCAATTTTAGTTAACTTTGACAATCCATCGATTCGATGTGAAATTTTCCCATCCATGGTTCTTACTTGAATCCACATTTCTAAAGAAGAAATAAAAATTCTAGAAATAAAACAACATTTTGAAGGAATCTAAAAGGCATGGTCATGAAAAACATTAAAAATGAATTTCCCAATACCAATATGTTAAGCACCAAAGAATTTTACACGAAAACAAAATTTATTTTAAATTCTTTATTGGCAAGAAGATAATTTATCATACTGTGTCAAGACATCAAAATATAATAATCTATTTACAAAATATATTTAATAAGTATAGAGTAATCTGTTAAAAGTGACAAAAGTATACATTACATACAAGTCAATAGGAGACCTAAGCTTTTTATATGACTAGCCAAATCAGATCAGACTATTTAACATTTGTTGGCAAACAGGTTATAAATGAATGTAAGTTCCTTAATTGGTCAATAAACTAAATGCATCGTTTAAAATGCACTTTCCTGACTTTTTGAACAAAAATTTCTTGATCTTTATACAGACTGTCATTTAACTTTCATTCCTTTAAAATTATTTAAAATAAAAAAAATGTACTTTACTTTAATTGTGATATACATGTTCACCTTGCATATGTAAATTGGTTACTTTTCAATAGATTTTTAACAAAGTTCTATATTAAATTGATTTAAGAAAAAGACAATCATAAAATTAAGCTTCTGATTTTTCAGTACTATGTATGATATATAATAAAAAATTCTGAGCCTGATGTGTGTGTCGAAAAATCTTGTCAAAATGCACCAGAAATCATGTGTTTTTGAAATCCTACAGAATGAAGAAAATAGGTTATTTCCCAATAGCAACATGGAAAAACATGCATGTTTTATGTAGATTTGATGCTAAAACTACAAATATTTACATAATTTTGAAAATCATTCCTTATTTTGACTCTCAAAAATTTCATTCACTACAGCAGTCATGGAACCGCAAAACAAAACATACTATATTATGTATTTTTCTTAATTTTCAAATAATTCATCCTTAATTCATTTATTCAGCAACCAAACCAATATGTTCAAATGGAAAAGCATTGGACCATGTGCCCTTCTCCTCTTCCCTACACACATAATGGGGATTACCTTTCTTATGGCTACGACAGCACCCTTCATAACCAGCAATCGTTCTCTTTCTCTTGAACAAATACATATTTTTGCCACATATTACACATTCATACCTAGATGATATGAATCCTTCATTCATACAATGATCAATCACTTCTTTCTTACCTTTTTCATTGAAAAACTAAGAAATCTAGTAAATTATTCTCAAGAAAAACCAGAGCCACTTCCAAATCAACCATTTTAAAAGAGACTGATGTGGACAAAAAAAAAACTGATCATTGAATGAAAATTGGTAAAAAAAAATATATAAGGAACAGTTACACTTTTTGGTATTTACACATTAGCCCCACCACAACCACATATGCACCACACAAATCATGCCATATCAAGATAACAAAAAGATTCTTCTATGTTTTATATAAAAAAAACCTAACATCAATCAGATTTTAGTGGGAAATGATGGGATTTATATCGCATAAATTTGGCTGCTGTAATGTTAATGAGAAAGTCCCCCTTTTTCCCTAGTTCGCCGACTTGCCAACTTAGTGCAAAAATCTTAGCAAGTTTTGGCAACATTTTAAGTCACATAATGAGGGAGCTCAATCTAAATCCAAGCCAGAATTGTACTTTTTGCTGACCCTATTACACTACTATGGATGTTAGTGTACTTAAAAAAATTAAATATGAAAAAAGAAAATACATAAGGTACAAAAATTTCTCATTTAAACTTTCTGTAATGATAAGCCATACTTCATATTTTTATACCATCATAATCATAATAGATCAATCAAAATATTTACATTTAATTAAAAACAAAAATATTTTCTGGTTGTTGCACATAAAACGCTATAGGGCGCAAAAGCAAGAAAACATTTTTTCAGTACTTACATATTATTGCAACAATGCCAAAGTTCAAGATAAATTAACAAGTTGTCAACCCCGATTTCATATGTGTTATATGCTTTGAATTGGCAATCGTGTGCTTCGTTTCATTTAATGCCACCAATTGATTGTGATAATATGCAAGTACCTATTATAAATATTTACTCCTAAATTCACTATGTCTTAAAATTCTGTTTTTTGTATCATTTCACATTCTCGGCCATACATGGAGCAGTGCTGATGGAATTTTACCTATGATATAATTCTTTAAAGGCTTCTAATGAGACATTAACATGGTGGGCATGATATTAAGAGTTATTAGGCATTTTTTCAATCTCCAATTATTGTGCATGGGAAAACAGTTGAATTAAACTAGTATCTTTAAAATATGCCAAAAAGAAACAGTACCAAATAACAAATTGGGAAAAATAACAGTAAATTTCACTTTAAACCCTTAAAAAACTATATAACTAAGTTCACAGAAGAAATTTACTTTTACAAAAAGTTGCAATAATTTTGGTAAAAGGCGACTCAGATCCCACTTTCTAAATTTAAATAACTTTACAACAGAGCTTTCAAAAATCATTGAAAATATACTAGTTATCATATTTAAGAGCTTTTGCATTAAGTGTTTAAAAAAAAAATAGCAAAAACGATCAACAAAGCTTCAACGTAAGAGACATCAATGTTAAAATGAAATGTTATTGAAGGTAAATAAACAAAGCAAACAAATCACTTACTTGGAATTCAAAAATAAAATTTGAATATAATAAAACCTACAACATCCGAAGATGGCAATTAAAAGTGACTGAATTTGGCGGGGAAACGTTCACTGAAACCGTGAACTCGCAATAGATAAAAGGAACAAATAAGGCCGAACATAAAATACTAGATTTTGTTGGAGGCACCGCAGTTTAAATTTGTGGTGTAGTCATTTGTACTTGCGTTGCTATATTTGGCTCTTTATAAATTATTGGCGACTGTCAAATTAATTAAAATAAAAAAAATGCATCATCATATGTTACCATGTCATCATGTGTCATCAAAATGTGTTATCATGATATGCTTTGTTAAGAACAAAGCTGAATATTTCAATATGCATTGAATCTAAAAATATATAACAAATATTGTGTGTTTATTGGTTATACATATAATTTGATATGTATTTGAATTTTAAGACATAAATATGTTTCAATAAGTTTTTATTGTACACAAGTCCATTAGAAACATAGTATTGAAGTGGCTCCTATCCGGATTACAGAACCCGCGACCTTCGGTACCAAAAGCACGTAACTCACCACTAGACCAAAATGATCACTTTAGTCCGGAGGTTGTTATTGGCTTATATAGATGATATCGCTACAATACTTTGTTAGACCTCTAAGAAAAAGGTACTAGTAATATATTTTCATTTTTTATCAGGACTTTGGTAAGTTAACCAAGTTCTTTTTTCATATTTATTTTACCCGATGGAGGCTCAAGCAGAGTCACTCCTCATCCAGATATCAGGCATTGATGATACGTACAACATAATGACAGGGAAACATGACAGAAGTTGTAGATTTTAAATATTTCACTAGCTCTTAAACTGACCAGGAACTAATTTTGAGAACTAGTAATAAAAACTTTACCGAAATCTCAATTTTAGTTGAACATACAGAAAAATCAACTTGCATTCGTAAATCAAATTTTCACCTCTTACATGCTGAAATAATGATCAAAATACATAGACATGACAATATAACGAACATGTACTTTACTCGAAGCGGTAAACTAAAAATTACCTCGGACCTAGTATACGCTGCTCAAATAATAGCTATAGATCAAATTTTAAATATTTCAGTATAAGCTAATATTAAATAGGAAGGGTTCACTTCGCGATTCCTGCTTTTTGACATTCCAACTACTGTACATCTAGCCGACATGGCAACAAAGTTAAAAAATGCAAATGATCTTGAATTACTAGTTGAAATGAGACGCTTTTTTTTTTAAACTAACAGTCGCCAAGAAGTTTCTCTCGTTTTAATTACCATTCTAAGTATAAATGTGCCAGAAGGCGTAAGACTTTGGTTTTTTTAATTATCGAGTTCAACTATTTATAGACAAACCCCGGCAATGTAGCAAATGTCTTAGTTTCACCCACTTATTTCGATTCTGTTCAAGCCATACAAGATGCACCAATTGTGGAGAATTTCACACCGAACGATGTATAAATACCATAAAATGTATAAATTGTACTGGAGATCACCCGGCTAACTCCCCCAACAGTCCCATATTTATTAAAGAAAAAAAGAACTTGAATTCAAATACAATTCTCACTTAGCTCTCGGAGAGGCATGGCGAAAATTTAAGGAAACATATTCAGAAAATTATTCTACAGCATTAAAAACAGCAACAGCAGGACCCAACATGCAGGAATTTGAAAAAAAACTTAGAAAATATAGTAACCAATTTGTGACATCTCTCGCGTTCTTCTTCTAACATAACTCCTACGTTCTTTGACGGCCACGATTAATGGCAAAACTTTTCCAACCCAATTCCAAGAGGAAAAACGAAGCAACAATGCAAATAAGATAACCTTTAAAAGGATAGAAAGTTTAGTGAGAAAGAATGGCAATCTTTGAGAAAGCTTAGTTCGGAACAAGTGGAACAGTTAGAATTGTGTTTAGACGGCCTACTCAAGAATCACGGAGACGCCCACCCTCGCTATATATATAAAAGGAGCAACTGCTTATCATCGAGTACATCAAGTCTACCTGAAAGTATCAGAATCACGTTGAGTCTTCAACCAAGATAGGAGGATTATATTCTGAACGCAAGTATAATATTGAATTGAGATTTAGTGTGGATCTAATTAGTTATATCGATAAGTGATCTAATTGCGCGATCTGACTTTAGTTAACGGCCGTACTTTGTTTGACTACTTAATATAAGTTTGTTCGTTATATAAGTATTTGCTAAATTCTACTAAAAGCTGTATTAAGAATTATAGAATGTCTCATCCTTCCGATAATCCCACACCTCTAACTTACGCGGAACCCCCACGTCATAGCTATCGACAGATGGCTATGTCACAAATTTTCAAGTAGCATTAGACAGACAAACTGCAACCATCGTGAATTCCATGCAAAGATAATGGAAACAATGACTATTCACGTGATTTTCAAATACAAAGTAACAAATAATCAACAGAACATACAAAGCAAATAAATTCAAAATACATGAAAAAATGCAAATATAAATTGCAACACTAAAAATATTAAGAAGCTAGAAAAGAGAAATAATTTACAATATTTACAAAATAATTAGTGACCATGGTCTGAACTTAATCATCTTGGGCAAGACAAGGGGCTACCTTACTGTAACGTATTACCTTCGGTTTTGAGTGGGGTGATTTCTGTACCGGTATCACGACGTCATTCAGTCTTTTTAGGACTGTATAAGGACCTTCCCAGTTGGTATTCAGTTTTGAAGAGAGTCCTTTGCAACGTTTTGGATTCCATAACCACACTTTTTCGTCTTCTTGAAAGTCGTGTCCCGTAGCTCTTGCGTCGTATCGAGTCTTCTTCTTCTCTGCAGCCATGTCGATTCTATCCTTGGACAGATGATGCATCTGCTCCATCCGTTCCTGAAGTCCTCCTCAGACGCCAAGGCAGCATCTAGTGGCCGGCTGAACAGGAGATCTGTAGGCAGACGAAGATCCCGTCCAAAGAGCATCTGGGATGGGGAACAGCAGATGGTCCCATGAACGGCACTCCTGTAGGCAAGCAGGAAAAGAGGAAGTTTCTTGTATCAGTCCTGTTTATTACTGGATATCAGGAGAAAGGCTGTTCAGGATGGTCCGATTGAACCTGTCTACCATGCCGTCAGACTGAGGATGTAAAACTGTTGTCCGAGTTTTTTGATGCCGAGTGTCACACACAGTCTCTTGGCAACTGCAGAATTGAAGTTTTTCCCTTGATCGGAGTGCAGTTATAGAGGATTTTCGTATCTTGAAATCCGATGCTGAAATAGAATATCTGCAAAAGTTCGGAGCCTTTTGGTCGAGAATTGGATAGGCTTCAGGGCACTTAGTGAAGTGGTCCATGATAACCAGGAGGCTGTTGTTGCCATCTGATGATCTTGTAAATGGGCTTAAGCTGTCAAAAGCTATGCGTTCGAAAGGCACTCTTACATTATACAGCAGCAGTGATCCTCTAGTGCGCTTTCTTGGACCTTTACGTGCAGCACAGGGATCTCACGTGCGACACCACTTCTCCAGGTCCCTTCGCACATTGTTCCAGTATAAGTGCTCCCAGACTTTTTGTAGGGTCAAAACACCAATATAACCTCCAGCTGGACTGCCATGGATTTCCTTAAGGATTGCTGATACTCTTGTCTTTAGGTGTATTGTTCGAGCATGCGCAGTGGGCGCCGCCCGGCGATGATTAAGTGTATTTAGCGAAACAAGAATTAGTTTTCAGAGTGTGTGTGGGAGATCAGACGAGCGAGAGCGTGGAATTACCGTGCCCATCGCAAGTGTTCCAACATACGCCCCGAGCACAACCGAGAGAGGAAATAAAAGGTGTTTTATCAACATCCTTGTCTGGTTTCCTGAGAGCAAAAACACATAGGGACCACTCCCCAACAAGTATTAATTGCCATCTGAGTGCTTTTCTGTCGTTGGACTCCCATTTACGATATAACACACCATTTCTCAGATGGAGAGAATTCCAAAGAGTCCAGTAATGCTTCGTTGTAGGATGGGAACGGGTGACGTCTTGCCAGCTGGGCTCTTTCCGTCAGATAACTCCATAAATTCTACAATAAGTTTTATTTTAGGATCAGCCAATTTATCTTTCCGGGCGCTCTCATCACTCCATAGATCGGATTCTAATGTTTATAGCGTTTCAACTTGGCGGATCACAGAATCTATAATGCTAAATTTCTTTTCAACACTCGAGCAGTATTTGCAGCTCTCATGATTGGGTCTTCTCGAAGGGGCGTCTGCATTTACGTGTACTGATCCTTTTCTGTGGTGAATTTCCACTTCATATTCTTGCACTCTTTGTATCCACCTGGCTATTTGGCCTTCTGGATTTTTAAAATTCAGTAGCCAGGTCAATAAGGCATGATCTGTTCTGAGCAGGAACCTTTGACCGTAGAGGTAAGTATAGAAGTACTCTACGGCTTTTACAATAGAAAGCAGTCCCTTCCTGGTCACACAATAATTTCTTTCCGGTCTGAACAAACACTTACTGAAATAGGAGATGACACGCTCTGGCCATCTATTTCATGGGACAACACAGTTACGATGCTCTCATGACTTGCATCTGTATCCAAGAATAAATTGTTTTCCAGTTTCAGGATATACCAGGACTTCGGCAGATGTTAGTGTATCTCTGATCTTGTTAAAGGCGTTGTTACACTTGTCCATCCAGGTTAATTTTTTTTTGTCTCGGTCAGCTTATGGAGGGGTCTGGCGATTTTTGAGAAGTTTTTCACGAATTTCTGGTAATACGTGCATAGAAACTCCGGAGCTGGTGAACACCCGTCAGGTAGTTCCAATCTTTCACAGCCGATATGTTATCCGGGTCTGTTCGCACACTTTCCGAAGAAATGATATGCCCGAGATAGGTGACCACACTGTAACAGATGAAACTTGGATGGACTTAACTTCAGGTTAGCTTCCTTCAGCTTTTGTAGTACATGTCTGGTATTTTCAAGGTGTTCTTCGAAGGAACGCTCCCCAATGATAATGTCATCAAGATAATCTAGGCAGGCTTCGTATGAAAGTCCACCGAGGGCTGTTTCCATAAGGCACTCGAATGTTGCTGAAGCATTACATAAGATGAAATGTATAAGCTTGAATTGCGCCCTTGTCCCGTAGTAAAGACAATCTTCTCTTTACCTTCCAGATGGATTTCTACTTGCCAACGCCCACTCTTAAGATCCAGGGTTTAAAAACCAGTTATTACCTGCAAATGTATCAAGCGTGTCATCTATTTTTGGCAGAGGGTAGATGTCCTTCTTGGTGGCGTCATTTCACCGAAGATAGTCCACACAAAATCTGGTAGAGTCATCTTTTTTCCTGACTAAGACGATGGGAGATGCCCAAGGACTGGAGGACGGCTCAATGACATCATTATCTTGCATGTCCTTGATCAGTTTTTGGATTTCTTCTTGTTTAGCGAACGGTAGTCGTTGGGGTTTCTGCTTAATAGGAGGATGCATAAAACTGAAAATTTGTGTATGTTTGATAAAGATTAACATAGTATTAAAAGCCAAAAATGGCATTTTAATACTTTGATCAATTTCCCTCATTTTTAATTTTTTCTTTAATCCTCTTGTTGTGGCTCGCGTGAGATATCTTTCATATGTGTGTGGTCCAGAGGGAAAAAAGTTCGATTGCCCCTGCTCTAGATAGTATGAGAAAGCTAAGTTGGCGAGCCTTTTTATTTCGGAGGCATACTCCTGCAAACTCTCTTCAGTTTTCTGATGTCTTGTCTTCATCTGCAGGTGTGCATAGTGTGACGAAGCATATCTCCTTCCCCTATTTTCCAACAGATCCCGTGCCGACAGAAGCTGCTAAAATTCCGGGAAGTTCCCAAAATTGCTGGGAAGGAATTTCGTAGCTGGGTGGTCGAGTTTCGGCACCCTTTTGCCCAACTGACTGGACTGTCAAAAGGGGCCCCTTATCATTGTGTGCCCATTTTCCCAGAACTCGGAGGCGCCGTCACGTCGGAGAACATTCAACTGTACACCCAGCCTTTACGTCTTTCGGACTGGCGGAAGCGAGACAGTGTTTGGCGCGGCAGAGGGGTGCGACATCAAGGGATGCCGAGACCGGAAGGCGACAGCAGGAGGATGAGGACTGAGGCCGACAAAGAAATGAGCGGTGGATGACGAGGGAAAAGAAATGCTATAAAAGGGGCGAGAGAGTCCGGAGGAAAAGAGAGAGACTGGATCTTTGAAGGGAGCGGTTCGGACGTCCCGTGAGCGATAGCGATAACGAGCCCGCGAAGTGCAGCTGTCTCCTGGCTGGGAAAACCCAGGAACGGAAGAGAGTGCGAAAGAGACTCTAAATTGGTAGTGAACTGTAATTATAGTATATACCCTTTTACTTATTATTGTGATGAATTTCCTGTGAAATAAATAGTTAGCCTAGAATTGAGTGAGATCATTACAGCTATACTATTTATATATCTGGTGGCAGCGGGTTGCATTTAAATGGAAAAAAATGCTGAATTTACGCCTGAGTAGTAAAGGATTAACTTCCGAATTGGAGTGTGAAGGACTCTTTTGTGTGTGGCGATATACGAGAGAAACTGCCCTGTCAAGAGTGTGGACTGTTTATACCAGTGGAGTTAAAAGTTCGCCGAACGAAAAGAAGAGTGTGGTTCTACGGAGTGCTTCAAACGACAAAGAAAGTGAAGGCGCAGCACCCCATTGTGCTAGAGGGTAAGTCCTTTTTCTTTGAGATTATGCTCGGAGCAGAGTAGAGATTTATTTATTTGTTAGCTTAGTATTTTTTGGAAATCTAAGTGAATTTTGTGCTCGCGCTAATGAATTTTTTTTTGCCAAGAGTCAAAAAAGAGTTGTTTTTAGTATGAAAAGTGTGCTTTTTTCTATTATGTAAATTTGTGTAGGGTCCAGAATCATAGAATTGTGTTTTTATTTTATGATATTGATAGAGGCGTATGGTTGTAGTGTAAAAGAACTTATTGCCAATTTTTTGCATAGTTACTTTTATTTGTTTTTTAGGCAATACCAATGGGATTGTATTGTTTTGGGTATAAATGTGATTTTTTCATTTATTGTAGCATTCTTGTTTAGTTGTTTATTGTGTATTATTTCATAGTTACTTCGGGGTATTTTAGTTGTACTAATAGGATTGTGTTGTTTGGTATATGCGTGTGCTCTTCAATTTATTGTAGTACTCTTGTTTAGTTGTTTATTATTGCATGATGACTTTCCTTTTAAGATTAAGAAAAGATGACTTGCTAGAGGTAGCAAGGGAATTAGGGGTGGAAGTCAACGGTGATCTAAGAAAAGTAGAAATTAAGGATAGAATTTTACAAAATGAGAATAATGATATAGAAACGATTAAAGCGGTGATGGAGGGAGTTTTAGAAGAAAATGAAAGGAAGGAAAATGAAGAAAGGGAGGAAAAGAACGGGAAAGACTAATCAGGGCTCGAGAGTTTGAGGAGCGTAAGCAAATGAGAGAATTGGAGTTAGAACGACTGAGAGCTAAACTCAGAAATAAGTTGAAGGAACAAGAGTTCAATATGAATGCAGGTGATAAAAGAAACAATCCTAAAAATGTCTGTTATTTGACGGGAAAAACCGTACCGAATTTAGGGAACCGGTTAGCAAGTGTAAGCCGTTAATTAACGCGTTAGTTAATGAAAGAGTGGAGGAGGCCACGTCGTGTGATTTCGAAAAGGAGAATTGTGACCCCCCTATGAGATACACGAACATTTTTCAACCGTCGGAAGAAATGAGGATAGTAACAGAAAAAAATAAAATGTGTAAGATTGAGGAAGGAAAAGGAATAAATGAGGTTAGAATTAGTTATAGTAAAAGGGAAGGGGAGAGACCATTCGAAAGAAAAAAACCCATTATTTGTTATTATTGCAATGAAGTCGGTCACATAAAACCCTCTTGCCCTAAACTTATAAAAAAACATGTTGAAACAGTGGCTAGTTTAAGAGTAAACTCGGAAAATGAGAACTCTTTTGAAAAATCTAAAGTAAAATTTAAATTAAATGGTGTAGCACGTCAATGTTTAAGAGATACCGGGTCTACCATAGATTTGTGTGCGAGTAGTTGGATAGACGATAACAATTATTTGGGAGAGTATTTTTGTGTCAAAAGCCCTTTGGTTGACGTGCCATTGTTTACCTCTCGCAAGGTAAAATTTAAGACCAAGGGAGGCAAGTTTACACGAAGGCAGCAGTCAAAGCAAACCCCCCTTTCGGGAACTTTACTTGTCGGGAAACCGCACAGCCGATCTAATTGAGTCAAGCGGAAAGAGCGTGCTTATAATAAATACGACTGTGACTCAAAACGTTAGTGAGGTAGTTCCTTTCGAGAAGGAAAAGGAGTTATGTTTAAACTCGAGGAGCGCCTTTTCAATTGAAATCACGGATCCAGTTTTCAACGATAGAAATTCTATCGTTGAACCAACGATAGGGTTTCCGGCGTTTGTCGAAAAAAAGAAAGGGGACTCAGCTCAATTAAAGAACGATTTTAGTTCAGAGCGAGAGAAGTGCAAATACCTCAATGTATTGTGGGAAAAATCTAAATTAGGTTTAGACGAATGTTGTCAAACAAGGGAAGGAAAACTAGAGAGGCACACTGGAACGGAAGAAGGGGACGAATTCCGAAAACTAGGTGTGCCCTTGAAATTCACACTGGAATATAACCAGTTGAGCCACCCGGGGAGTGACTCATTGGGAAGGTTTCAGGGAATTTTAAAACTCGCCTTGAAGGCACTCTGCGCGAAAAGGGGGAAGACGAATCCTCTCAGCATTATTTGCGTTACGCACCGTTTCGCATGAAAACAAAGGTTTTGGCCCCTCCGAATGGGTGACAGCGAGGAAAATTAAGAACCTCAAACCCTGATTTACGAGAAGAGATGACGGGGGGAAATTTACCCGGGAAAGGAGGTTGTGAGAATGCGTTCGCGAAATTGACAGGTAGATTGGTTTCGAACTTATTCTTTTCATCCCTGAGTTCCCCGAGAAATTTTATTGTACAAATGGAAGAATGCCAACAAAAAAGGAAGACTTGGTACGATCGGAACTGCGGGGAAAGGAAATTTCTAAAAGGCGATCTGTTAATGGTAATGGCCACCTCCCTACGAAATAAAATGGATGAAAAATGGATCTGTCCGGGAAAGGTTTTATGTAAAATTTCGGAGTCCATATCGGGTTCCAAGGCCATGTATAGATTAGCGCCTCCTAAATGGAATAACACTATAGAGTTTTTCCCTTTGCCGAATATAGAAGAAAATTGTGGAAAGGGTTGGCGCCGCACCATATGCGACGGATTAAGTAGATTGGAGTGATGCCTTTTCAGTTTTTTCTTTTAAATTATTCTTTTTTCTGTGTGTGTGAATGTATGTCTGTGTTGTATGTGTAAAATTGATTAAGGTGTTTGTTATCAAATCTTTGAGCCTCTTGGTATGCAAAATAGAGATGGGATAAAAATGGTAAAATCCTCGCGGAGAATTGACAGTGGTATTTTAGATATCTGTATATTTGTTAGATGCTCTGCCCGAGGATGGTCTCACTGCATCAGGACCGCTCGCAGAGTTGCCTGTAGCGTGATGGAACTTCCTAGTGTCCCATGAAATGGACCTGAAGGGGAGGGAGCTGTGACGAAGCATATCTCCCTTCCCCTATTTTCCAACAGATCCCGTGCCGACAGAAGCTGCGAAAATTCCGGGAAGTTCCAAAATTGCTGGAAGGAATTTCGTAGCTGGGTGGTCGAGTTTCGGGACCCTTTTGCCAACGACTGGGCTGTCAGCCTTATCATTGTGTGCCCATTTTCCCAGAACTCGGAGGCGCCCTCAGTCGGAGAACATTCAACTGCACCCAGCCTTGGGGTCTTTCGGACTGGGGGGAAGCGAGACAGTGTTTGGCGCGGCAGAGGGGGGCGACATCAAGGGGTGCCGAGACCGGAAGGCGACAGCAGGAGGATGAGGACTGAGGCCGACAAAGAAATGAGCGGTGGATGACGAGGGAAAGAAATGCTATAAAAAGGGGGGAGAGGTCCGGGGGAAAAGAGAGAGACTGGATCTTTGAAGGGAGCGGTTCGGACGTCCCGTGAGCGATAGCGATAACGAGCCCGCGAAGTGCAGCGGTTCCTGGCTGGGAAAAACCCCGGAACGGAGGAGTGCGAAAAAAACTGGATCTTGAAGGGGGCGGTTCGGACGTCCCGAGCGATAGCGATAACGAGCCCGCGAAGTACAGGGTTCCCCGGCTGGGAAACCCAGGAACGGAAGAGAGTGCGAAAGAGACTCTAAATTGATAGTGAACTGTAATTATAGTATATACCCTTTTACTTATTATTGTGATGAATTTCCTGTGAAATAAATAGTTAGCCTAGAATTGAGTGAGATCATTACAATAGTCTTTGAAGTATTTCTGGCCGAACCGAAGATACAAAACATTAGATCCGGTGTTTAAATTGAGCCGCTCAGTATCACGGAGAGTCTGGAGTATATCAGCTGCTTCTCCTCTAAGTAGGGGTTGCAGTCCCTTGCTATATTTTTAATCCCGGGTTTTCGGGATTACATTATCCAAATCCCGGGATTAGAATTGGTCTATTTAAAAAATACTTACACATTTGCATATAGTTGAAATTATATAATAAAACTGAAAACATAATTAAAAAAATTGGTATAATATTATTATTTAATGAAATGAACCAAAACAAAACTTGATTCATCATAAAAAACAAAAGGGTACATAGTAAAATTTAAAAAAAACCCTTTCTTTATTTCTTGTGTTTTTGTAAATAAGCTTTTTAAAAACACCGCTTGTCCAGCGTTTCTTCGTTGAAACGGCTTTTTATTTTTGTTACAAATTGTCCTGCCAAAGAAAATGTTCGTTCAGACTCTGCACTAAAAGGCTTTATCGTCATTAAATAAAAGTAGGCTCTTTCCCCGTCTCCCTCCATTTGTCTCAGATTAATAGACCGCATTGTGGTGCATATATCCCTCTTTGGTAACTTTATCCAGTTCTCCTGCTACACTTAATGGTTTTTGTTCCAAATGATTCAGTTATTGAATCAAAATGTAAAAGAATTTTAATGATTACCTCATTTGAAATAGAAGATCCAGTTGCATGAGCTGTTAGCAATGCAGGGAGATTTGAAGCGTCAAGTCCTTAAAGCAGGTCTACTATTAATTTATGTCATTTAATTGAAGAAGAATCTGGGCAAAAATTTATTCCTGAGAGGTTGCTTATACCGTTGTGTAAGTATTGCAATAAACAACTTAGATCTGTGTAAAGTTCTCCCAGACGAGAAATGAGAGAGCTGCTTATAACTTTTCACTTATAGCAATTACAATTGCACACACACAAAAAATTCTACCTTTATTTTTCATTAAAAAAAAAGTGTGTGCATACTTATGTACGCACGTAAGAAGTTATACTTCTTTGGCGTAACAAGATTAAAATCTTTCTAAAAAGCTTGAGCAGGGCAAACTGGGCCAAGGACGAAAGGCGGTCACGAGCAGAGTTGAACGATACAAACCTTAAGTCAATCGGACCAGCCAAACCAGAGATAATCATGATTTGAACAAATTTAAACACCCCCGCACAGGGACAATAGGACCAATAACATGGGGGTTTTTCGGCAGACTTGTATCTGGAGATGAGGTGAACTGAATGTGACACCTGAGACCTCATATTGAATGTCTCGGTGGGAAGAATCGTTCCCGAGAAAACTAAGGCATCCGCCTGGAGCGCCCCCGAGTTATGGTCATTTTAAAATAATTTAAAAATTTTAAACAATTAAATAAAATAGAAGCAGGGCACCCAGAAACTTGGCATGATTGTGGGGAAACACAAGAGGAATCCATTTGAACCGGGCCGGAGTCTGTAGTTGCAAATGGGGCGGCGCTAGCTCGGGAAAGGAAAAAGAAACTAACTCCCCCGGGCGGGAAGCAACTGTGACGTAAATGGTCACGTACATTCCAACTATACACATAGTAGTAGGTGATCCCAAAGTTTCATCCTTCTATCCTTCTATCTCTGTAACATCGCGACGTCATCAAAAGATCGAACCCCATATAAATAACATGGGGATTCTCTAATTTTAGTAATAACGCCCCTATCTACACACAAATTATAACAGATGAAAGAACTCAACGAGGAGAACCTATGATCTGAGTTTCATTAACGAAGCTCAAAATCCTCGAGCTATGCGAGATTTAAAAATTTTTAAAACATTAAAATAATTTAAAAATGTTAAACATGGGTGAAGAAATGGGCTATTGTCCTGAAAAAATATATTTTAGGATACTCATAGGGAGAACAATCGAATCCAGCTGGGGGCAGTCAAACCAAGGTGGCATAGGATTCGAGTGATTCTGGGAAGCCCTGTGGGGGAGCACCGGAAGAGACCATTCCAAGTAAAAACTCCCCAATAAAAAATATGGCGGACCTCCAAAAATCAAATTCCAAGCTCAACCTTAGGGTAAATTTTTCCACAGTCCCCATTGGATTAACATGGGATATGAATATTTTAGTGCTTAAGCCCTCCTCATGCCTACATAATGGGAATGAAGTAGATGACTGGATGAGTCTCGATGAGGGAACAGTTGGTTTTTAAAACTCAAGTCCGAGACCCAAACAAAAGCCAAGATATTGTGAATTTAAACAAATTTAACAAGTTTAAAACAATTAAAAACTATTGAAGAAATAGCCCTATGAGCATGGAATTGTAATAACTGGATAGAAAAGAGAAGGATCGAATGAGCCAGGTCTGAATGGACTGTGGGCTCGGTGCCGAGATATTGGCAAAAAGCTGTAGGGGAAATGCACCAGGGGATGCGACCCAACAGATATGGTTTATAACAATAGTTATTACGATTCCCCAAATATCAGCCCCCTAGCCCAAAAAAAGTGGCATGTTAAAAATTTCTACCCTTAGGAATAACATGGAGGACTGATATTTTAGTGGGCAAGCTCCCCTATCCCCGCCACAGGGACATAGATATCAAATACATGTGGGTGGGGAGGGGCAGCAATTGATCGACACCCACATAACCAATATCCCTCAGTAACTTCCAAAGTTATTAGACAACGGTGTGCGCGCATCGTAAAATTTACCCTCATCATTTTTCCCCCTAACGCACAAAAGAAGTATAACTTCAAAATATAAATTTTCGGAGAATTAAATTTTTCAGAAAATGTGATGCAAAAAATTTTAAATTACAATTCAGACGAAATTACCTTGAAGAAACACCGGGATTTCGGGGGAGGAAACCCTACATGTAAGAGATGCTGCTAGCTAACATGCTTGGACCTCGTCCTCCCTCCGTTTGGGTTCGAAATTATTCCAAATTGCATCTTGCATATCTGCCAGTTGGTTTTTCCGTCATAGGTGGGCGATTTGAGAGGCAGACACAGGCACAAACTTGATTTTTTTTCTCCCTTTTTCCACAAGCGATAAGCTTCTTTCCGAGATCTTCCACTGGCTGTGACATTTAAAACTACAATTTCCAGTCATTTCTTCAATTCTTTCAACTTCTCTCTAATCCCTTTTTTATTTCCTTTTTATCTTCTCTTCAACTCTACTCCGATTTTTTTTTCCATTTTTACCACTATTTTCTTTTCCACTGTCGATTTTCTCTCTTCTAGGTATTCCACAAATCTTCTTGATATTTCTGCATATTTTTCAAACCTTTTTCTCCATTCTTTCCTTCAATCATTTTTAGTCTCTTCTTGGCTTCTCAGCGTGTTCTCCAGACCTTTTTTTAGTCTCTTTTTTAGCCATTTTTTAAAAACATTGATGCCTTCCAACAGAGCCTTTTGTTACATAAACGTTCAAGTTATAGGTAAAATCTCAACTTCTGGGGCCAAACTTTACGTAGATCGGGGGTTTGAG